>VWZS01005568.1:35966-506229 GCA_013397075.1 Rhabdornis inornatus
GTGGGGTTTTTTTGTTGTTCAGGGGGGTTTTTTTTGTATTTTCAAATAGAAAAACTTAAACAATTATGTGTAAAGCCTTAAAATAAGTATCCAAGTATTTTGTAGACTAGTTAAGGAACTAAAATTTGCCTTATTGAATCATCATATAAATTACCACAATCAAAATTCTCTAGTGGATAAATAACAATATCAGTCTCAAAATCCAACAGGTGCTACTCAGAATTCTACCTGAGTGCAAATCAAATGTCTTTTGCAAAAAACTTGTAAATTCATCCAGAATTAATCACCAAAAGGATGGAATATTTTCCATTTTCATGGTGTTCAGTAATATGAGCAATTGAACAATTACTCTGAATTTAGAACTTGAATGAATCTGGAGCCCAGAAGCACTATGTCATCCAGACCAAGACAGATGAAAAAGATCCTGGTTCATTTTATATTACAGAACTGCACACTGAAACCTCTAAATCTACACAGAAGGAGTTGTATATATATCTCCTCAGAAGTGGTACATTTGATCATCTAAGATTGATTTAGTATAGGATTAAATTTCATGGGTACAAAGTGTAAGTCCTAATTTTTTACGTAAACCCAACCCTCTTATAAACACAGTACTCCTGCAGAAAAAGAAGCAGGGAAGCAGAGTGCTGATAGATTAGAAACTAGGTAAAATGCTTGGGAAAGAAAGGTTTTTTAAGAACATGCAAAGGTTAATTTCCAGACACTGAATTAAAACAATGAAATAATTTTAGCAGATATTGGATAAAAGATCGACTATCTACAAAGTCTTCTGAAGTGCTTTTCAGGCCTGTTGTCATGTACTGTCCCAGTTCTTATTACACCTTCTTGAATTATTTGAAGTAGATTTTCATCAAATAAATATTTAAAATCCTATTTTATTTCAGAATAATTTAGAGAAAATACTCAGGTTTGACATTTCTACACTACATATGCCTTGACTTGAGTAAGTCTAAGGATCTATAATTTGGGTGTAAGACATTAAACACAAAATGTCTTTGGCCAGAAGCCTGATTCACAGAGACTATATTTTTAAACTGATTTAAAAATAGTAAATTTTGTAAATTGTCACTGTAAATTTTATCTTTTTTTTTTCTCTTTTATTTATCAATAAGCCTCATTCTGTGGAAACTACTAGTATTAATGAGATCAAAAGCTCTTCAATTGATGCAACTTTGTGACTTTAAAAAAATACTACAGGAGTTCAGACCGAAGATAAGTGGGAAGAGGGAGCCATAAGAACCAACACTCAAGCATCATAATGCTTCTTTGGATTTTTGTGTTTTGAGTTGTGGGTGTCGCCCTGTGTGTATGTGAATGTGACAAATGATTCTTCATGTCTACCACAATGATGACCTGATTCCTTTAGCCTTTCTGATTCACAGAAGTCATGGGCCTTTACCTATCTTACAGTACTTCTCCACCTTGCAAAGGGGTCTGAAAACTTCCTACCGTAAGAAACACAATTAAGTCACTGAAACATGAGGAATACCTAGCAATATTTTGTGATGTTCAGCTCCTATGTGTATTGCTTTCCTCTTCACAAAGGAGACTGGAAAATGCCCATGGCCAGTGATTGTTCGTCTGCTTTGGAAAAAAACATTCCATGGGATAACTAACAAGTCTTCACTTTTTGGAGTTTTTACTTTTTTGTCTATAGTTTAGGAAACAAATCCCAGCAATGAAGACCGGCAAGCTTCCCCTGGGCCACAGGCTGCAGTGAGTTGGTCTTCATCACTTGAATGATGGATCTATTACTTCCACTATCTTGCTTTGAATGGAGTTTAAAGCAAGCAAATTCCAAAGTCCCAATCCCAGTCTAATAATTTACTTTGGTAAAACAGAGGTAATGTGTAACTAAAACATTTATACGAAAGAAAGAAATTAAAAAGACCACTACTTTAGTACATAAAAGTGGAGCTCCTCTTTAGGCAAGTCATCTCTCTCCTTCAAGTCTCACCCACAATGGAGCATTGTCTGAATTATCTTAAACTGCTGTGTTTCAAAATGCTCTTTCTTGCCTCTCATCTGTCTTCCTTAACAGTTTTTGTGCAGAAAACTTTCAGGCAGTTTTTAGATGGTGATAAGGTCACCCCTGAGTGCCTCTTCTCCAGGCTAAACACCCCCAGCTCCCTCAGCCACTCCTCATAGGATTTGTGCTCCAGGCCCTTCGCCAGCCTTGTCCTCCTGTGGATGCATTTGAGCATCTCAATATCCTTCCTAAATTGAGGGGGCCAGAGCTGGACACGGTACTCAAGATGCAGCCTAGGCAGTGCAAAATCATCCTCCAAACCATCTTCCTTGTCCACTGTGCTGACACCTTCCCTGTTTGTCAAGCAGGTGCTACAGGAAAGACTCTTACCATCATTTAAATTCAGCTATTCCCTTTGCTGATACAGGTCTTTGTGAAGTTATGTCCCTTACTTTCATCAGAGAAGTTTTCATCGTGTATAGCCTGGCAGGAGGTAGGCTCTGATAACACAAAAAAGAAGCAAGACCAGTCTTGAAATAAAATTTAAGGTATAATTTATCTAAGAGATAATATAACATTTTTTTTCTTATTTTATAAAGGAATGATATGGCACTCTATCACTGAATTCTGACTGGATGAAGGTTGACAGATACAAAATAATTGTGGCTTTTTTCTACTCAAACAGGATTGATTACAGGCAGCAAATTGAGGAAACCTACACAACCTGTGTCCAGGACACAAGGAAGGACAGAATACACTCAGCTGTGACAAGGGTGCAAGTGATATCTGAAGAACAAGAAATAGACATTTTGCAACATTTCCACATCTAAAGACAAACTCCTACTACACCAGAAAAGAGGCAAGGACCCTGAAACTGCATTATAGTACACTGACACAGAGTCAGGATCATGATATTGCCTTCCCTCGACTTATTCATTATTTCTGTCAGCTTGAAGTGATTGGAAAGAAACGCTTCAAAATAACAAAGTTGTGTCATTACATTTGAGATCTCTGTGTTAGATCAGGGCATATCTGGCAAAGACAAAAACAGACAAAAAAGTGTCCAGCAGGGGTGCAGTCAACAAAGTAACCCCATAAATTAGCATTTTCAATTAGGTCAAGCAGGAAAAGCCTGCTCACAACATTTCATTTAACTAATCTGGATATAATTCAGCACCATTTCCTACAGGACTGTGAATGAGCTAAAGCACAGCTGATTTTTCACTGTACTACATTTCTGGCCATATCTACATACTTATTTCCTCAGCTTGAAATTTGGCACAGCTCTTCAAGCACCAAATTTAAGTCTTTAGACTTCAGAAAAGTAAAATATATCCACAAAATAGGGAAAGTTTCTGGGTCTAGTAAAACAGTAAGGACATTTCTCTGTGCACAAGAAATCAAGAGAAAGGAAAAGCTCTGTCTAGTTCCTGCCCTGTACACATTTAGGGCACTAGTAGTGTAGCTGTACAGCTGAACTCTTCTCTAGACATTTGTAATGGACAAAGAAAATAACAGAAGATCAGGGGAACAGGAACACTGTGAACAGTCAAATGCTAATAAAATGAAATCTATACAAAGAACAAGAAGAAAAGGAATAATGGAAAGAAAAATGAACACTTTAAAAAAGAACACTGAAACATATATTAGAAACTGGGGGAGAAAACTTGGGTCACCAAGAAAAGTTTAACTGAAGCAAGAAAGATGAAAAAAATACAATTTTTCCCTAACAGAGTCAAAGCAAGTATTCTTCAGAAAGTATTGTGTTGTATTTTTTCCAAAGTGAGCATTGTGTAAAATTGAAATGTTTTATTTAAAAACTAAAACCCCAATGGATGCTTGAGTGCATGATACTGCCCTTACAGTATTTTTGAAGATTGCTGCTTCTGCTATTCCAGACTTTTGATCATCCCTTGTCCCTCTTTTCTCTAGGTAAAACTTCCAGTTTCCACTGATGCAGTCCTTCAGTGATAGAAATTGAGACAACTGATTTTAAAATTAGGCTTGTAAGGATTTGCTTTGTAATAAAGAATGAGCAAAGTAAATTTTTTTCTTTTTCTCATTTACCCTTTATACATGCTCTGTCTTTTTTAAATTTTTTTTTCCCCTTCTGGTGTTAATTTTTTGTCACCTCTCTCCACTTCTTCAGTATAGTCTCTTCTTCTGGGCCTCTGGTCATAATTTCTGTCCACTTAAAGCCTATTCATACCCTACAGTACACATGACAGATTGCTTAGAAAAGGCATGTCTACTACCTCTGTATTTTTTGATACTACCAAATAGTGCTGTCTGCAATTCTAGAATAAAGATTCAAAGATAGTTCATATCTTTTCAACTAAGATATGATTGTTAAAGTGCTGATAGTTGAATTTACTCATATGGGTAATATCACCAGGTTCAGTAAAATCCTTCATTCATATAAATTGATCACAGGCAATTTTCAGAAACATTTTTTATACAGTATAGGTTATTAATGTATTTAAAGAAACAAAATCTCATTTCTTAAATTGAACCAATGGACATTCTAAATTTTAATGTATGAATAGTCATACCGGCTGTGCCAGCATTAACGGTTTCTTTTTAAAGAAATAGCACCTTAAAGTTTCTTTCTATGGAGCCCTGACTTCTGCCCCAACAGTTATCACATGTTTTATACTGAATATATTTTATATAAGTTTATGGACATGTTTTATACATTTGATATGCTTTATGCTTTTTCTATTGAACCTTGGTGAATTTATAATAATTTCTATTGCATCTGGACATTTTAGTGCCTGACTTCTCATTCTCCAACAGCTTACTTAAACCAAACATTTATTGATTTCAAAAGTAACAAGATAATTTGAAGTTTTCTTATGAGTTCACTTTCTACTTAAGCTGAGTATATAGAGCTAACAGTGATCAAAATGCAAAATATCACCACTGGGCTATATAGCATTGGAGAACATGAATTTTTCTGAGATCATATTCTCCTCTCCTCTCCTCTTCTCCCTTCCCTTCTTTCCACTTCCATTTTCTGTTTTCCCTTTCTGCATCTGTCTTTCCCCTTTCCTCTTTTACCTTTTCCCTTTTCCCTTGTATTTACCCAAGTCCTTCCACCATTCAACTAAGTTTAAACTATTGTCCTTGTTTTGTGAAACTATTAATGGCCCGAAATTATATGTGTTCTCATCATGCTTTAAATTTCTCAGCCCATTTTTACTCATACAACATCATGGAGTTTATAATCATTCCCAATTTAGCAGGGATATTATAAATTTTAAATTAGATGCTTAGCTCTAATGAGCCCAAAAGTTCAGTATTTCATGTTTATTTCCTGGATGGAAGAATTTATAGAAGTTTCTAGTGCGTATAACTTAATACTCACTTAAAAATCCAGTTGCAAAAGAGATCTGTTTTTCTAGTAGTACACACAGTTACTTAACTGGAAAAGGTTTGTGAAACTGCATAAATTGCATTCTTTCTAAAATACTCCCTCAGCTTTACATTAGATTTTGAGTTGATTTCAGTCAAGTCTATCAATCACATTAACAAATAGTTTGGAAGTTTTATTCTTTGCTTGAAACTCCAATAAAACCTTACTAAGTTATTGGGAATCTCCACTAGAACCTGGATTTGCCTTCTGCAGATAGTCCCTTATAGAGTTGCTATTGTGTTATGTTAATGCCACCAGTCCTGCAATCAAGCCTGAATCAACAGGAGATCATGATGACATAATTCTAAGTTATATACTTCTGAAGTAAAAAGATACAGTACTAGATCTGCTAGGGTGTTGTCCACCTCCTTATATATCTTCATGTCTTCATTAATGAAAATGGCCTCATTTTTCATTGGAATTGAGACACATTCCCTGCTGTAAGAATCAATTTTTTCATCTCCACATAATTCAAACCATTTAACCGTATTTCAGATTCAGTGTCTCCCTGAGAAATCTTTTTATAAAGTGTGAAAAAAAAAAAACAACTTAAAATTGTGGACTATTTCCAGAAATATGGAACAAAAATGCAGACTTTTCCCCATTGCAGCATTCTGGAAGCCTTATCTTAGACAAATGTTGGTGCCTTTTCTTGTTCAAGGAACTAGATTTCCAGAATTCACATCAGTGTCATGTCACTTTTTGTTTAAAACCAGTAAAAATACTGAATATGGAAGGCTACAGAGATAGTAAGGACCTGATAATTTACCTTCACATTTTCTGTGAATGGGTGGTTTGTAGATGTATTCACAGAGCAATACATCCCCATGAAGAATTCTATATCTTCTTGCAACTCTGGCATGCTTCTTCTGACTGCACTGGGCCTCCTCTGAGACAGCTGAGTGTAATGGTTAACTCTCACTTCTGAACGCTTGTCCACACAGGGAATTAGTGGAAAATAGCTTTTGTGCTCTGAATCCCCGAGGTTTATTTCCTCTTGTAGTTGTGTCCCAAACTGAGCTATAGGCTTCTTAATATGATTGCCTGTTTTTAAAAATTTTCTAACTTCAAATTACATTGCGTCCTAAACTTGATGATGGGTTCTGCCAGGCAAGATCAATATATTACCTAGACATTCCAAGATGAGATTAGGAGATGGGTGTGATACTGTTAAAACAAAGCCATATTTTATTTTCAGGCTTTGGCAAAAATTTGACTCTCTAGTCTAGAAAGCATCTATTTTTTATTAAATGGCAGAAGATGTATTTGCTAAAAAAAACCTTTTTAACATGCACCTAAAAATAATCTTCCAGAAAATAGCTGTTCAAAGTCCTGTATTTTGCCTTTTCTCTAAGCGACGCATTTAAGAAATTCAAGTAGAGAGAAACATGTAGTGTTGCTTTTTCAGCAAAGTACACTTTCAAAACCTGGTATCATCATCCTCTACTACTTAGAGATTTGCATAACATCTAATAAATTTTCTACAGAACTGAGAGATGCTTTTTTATTAATTAGAGTTATGAATCTTTCTATGAAAGGGACAGCTGAGAAAAGCCACGCTTTAACAGCCCCAGTGAAGAGCCTGCTCCAAAAATGTTGGTTGAACACAGCATTTTCATGTTCCACCAGGTCTCAGAGGAGTATATTATGACATGGAACACAGGCTGTCTCTCCACAGCAGTCTGCTTTAAGTAAAAATGCAATTTCACGATTATACATCCAGGGCACAATTGATTTAGGCTGTCATGCGTTGTCCCATCCAAAAGGACATCCTAGGTTTTCTGTAGCCAACAGAGGGAGAGTTACATCAGTCTTGGACACATGCCTAAGGTAGACAATGTTCCTTTCTGTACAAGAACATGTATCTATTTATTCTGTAGAAGCTATAGGTGATTAAATATTTAGGCAGCTAACCTTTGGATTATTAAACTGTGGAGAGAAGGGGGGGAGGGGAGGATGTGTGTGAATTGCATTTATTCCTTTATTATTTATGGATGCCCCTCCTGAATAAAGAAAAACCGAAGTGAAATGTCATAACTTACTGTAGGGTATGGTAAATCTTCTGTGAAGCTATTTTCAATTTTTGAACTAAAGAATTACAAACATTTCTTTTGAAGGTAGCAAGGAAAACAAAAAAAAAAGTTCTTAATGTTGAAGCATTAAAAATTTATATTCTGGAAACCAAGTCTGTATTGATGTTATATAGACATTCTTCATTATCTTGCACACAAATGGAATTGCCTCTCTTACTTGCAAAATTATACACTAAAAATAATTCAAGAAATTATTTCCTATGGACAACCTGACAGTTGAAAAAAGGCAGAAACAGAAACTTACAAGTGATTTAATCTCAATTACTTTTCAGAGAGAAAGAAAGGCAGAGAGACATATTTTCTCTAGCTGTATTTCTCCCACTGTTTTTGAAAATCTGTTCTACTTGAGGACATTGGTAGTACTGAAAGGAGAACCATATGCTATGGGGTTCCTCAAATCCATATTCAAGAGTGTAATGTTTGTTCTAAATGCTGGAAAGGACACAGAAATAAAAATTAAGTGTATAAGCAATGTTCTCAGATTTTTGTTCTTACATGGAATTTGTCATGTCAGCATTCAGTCTTGTACTAAAAAAGGGGTAAATATAGTCCCCAGCATAGACTTTAGGATGAAAGTCAGACAGAAATAATTTGCCAGTAGTAGTTGTTTTAATGAAAGAAATAAAGAGACCTACAGCAGGTTTCTAGGAAAGACACTGTCCTAAGACCTCAGTAGCACTTCTAGTGGAATGTGTTAGTGACAAACAACAAAATATTTGTTTCAATGATTAAGATATCCAAGGCACAAGCACACAAAAATTTGTGACAGCTGAAGTAGAGTTTTTTTAGAGTTTTTTATTTGCACTTTCATGTACAGTGTTTGCAATCTATATTGGGTTCATAATGCAAAATGTAGTGGTCCTCCTGAGGAGAGAGAAGACTGCACAAGAAGTGCATCTCTGAGGCTGTGCTTTTTGTTATCACTCTTCAAGTTCGTTTGATTTAGGGTTCATACTCAGCTCAAGTAAATCTCTACAGAACACATACCAGAAATATAGGCTAAGCCTGGGAAAGATTATGACCCCACATAAATTGCTTTTTGAATGAGAATGTTTTATATTCAAGCCTTGCTCCAGGATGAAAATCCTTCCTAGCAGTTGGAAATTTAAACTGACAAAGAAAACAGGAGATATGACTGCAGTCTGAGTAGTGCCCACAGAGCAGCAAGAGAATGTTGTTTGGACTCTTCTGTTTTACAAGACCCATTATTTGCTATAAATAAAGCTTGTTTGCTTTATTAGTATAATTGGTAAGAAATACAAACATTGCCTGTAATTTTTATCTTCCCCCAGTAAACATAGCATGGTTTTATGTGACTCTGGGTGTATCCTACATAGTGCCCGGAGCTGGAGTCAATAATCCTGACAGGACCCTTCCAAATCAGCATACTCTGTGTCTCTATGAAATACTTCAGGTCTGCAGAGAGCATGAACACAAAAATTTTACTTGTCTTTATGGGATTTTAAAGGCATGGGACATCTGGAAAACAGTAAGATTAAGAGAAAGAATTGAATATTGTAAAGCACCACAAAAGTGAACACAAAAGTGAACACAAAATGTGTTGCAAAGTGAACTTTACCTCTTACATGAAGGAGATGGAGATATACTAAAGCCCTTATAACTTTCATTAATTTTTGAGTTCTACTGAGGAGCAGTTTTAACAAGAGTGGAAAAGCCATATCCATCAGGTCCACTGTTACATGCAAACAATGGCCAAAAAGCAAACATTTAAGAGATGCTGGAATCTCATCATATGTCTTTCTACACAGGTTTACAACTAACTTAAAACATACATCTTAAAATATTGTTATAATAATCTTTTTCTTATTTATAATTGTTTTAATTGATATACTTGTATCTGTTAGAGGTTTCTAACACCTAGTTTAAACGGAACTAAAAACATTCCCAGCAAAGAGTCTCAAGTCTAGCTAGATATCAAATGAAAAACATTTGATTTTGGTTCTGCCATTTTGAGAACATTCACACTGTGCAACTAGAGCAACAGAGTCACTTTGTCTTAATGAAAAATATATCTTTCTTCCCTCTTCAAGTGCTTGGCACTGCTAAAATGGTTTCACTGTTTGTGATATACTCCAGAGATTTAAATTTGCTGACTACAAATATCTTTTCAAGACTACCTGTCATATTAGTTAAGAAAAATAAATCAATCTTTCAGAGTATTTTCCTATTCATTACATCAAGTTATTAATGCTTAAAAATCAATAGAATTATCCACATAAGTAAGTATTGTAGAATTTTTCCAGTCTGTAATTATTTATATAAATGATAAGAATAAATATTTTATATTTTGGCATATCACACTCACCAACCAAAAATTTTCAGACATTATATAACATATTACACTTTTTTCTGTCTTGTAAGAAAAGTGGAGGGAGAGAAAGAGTAATGTTTTGAATGGCTATTAGGAAAAATATTCTTTTTTTTCCATTAGCATTGGGAAAAATACTCTCTTTTTCCATTAAGAAAAAAGCAACCAACCAAACAAAAAAACCCCAAACAAATAGTGTTGAAATATTTTGTATTTCAATTGGAAAGAAACACCTGAAAACTTAAATACCATATCATTTCAGAACGTTTCCTTCCTCTTAGACCATCGTCACACTTTAGCCAAAGAGACAAAAGCGCATCACAGGAAGGATATGACTTCTTACAGTGAAGGAGAAAGGAACTGCATCACCTGCTGTGGAAGACAAGAACATCTGAGAACAAAAAAAGATGTAATTTGGAAAAGTCAGATGATACCTGGGTGTCACAATAGGGTATTTGACAGAGTTCAAGAAGTATTTGGACAATGCTCTCAGGCCCATGGTGTGACTCTTGTGTATCCTGTACAGGGCCAGGAGTTGGACTCAATGATCTTTGTGGGTCCCTTCCAACTCAGTTTATTCTGTGACTCTGTGATCTTTTTTCAGCAAAGAGTTTCAACGTTCAGTTCTTTCATCCAAATTTCAAGACAAGGTAAATGTTTAAATCTTAGGATTTCTTAGAGAAGAAAAAGTCCAAGTACAAAAATAAAATTAAAATAAAAAAGTTACAGACAAAAAAGAACAAACAAAATAAATATAGAGAATGTTTGGACAAAAGGAAATTATATAATTAATATAAACACCAGCTCTAGCAATTGAAAGATTTCTAATTGGGAGTTTTAAAATAGACATAATTGTTCAGGTGTGCCCTTAATTACAACAACAAAATGTCAACTCAACTAGTTTTTAAAAATGTTCACATGATGCTACCCTAGGACACTGGAATTTCTATAATTTCTGCAATGGATCTATGACTTCTGTAATATAGCTGTATAGATTCTGCAGTTTGAATAAATAAAACATTTATTTAAATTAAAAAGATATTCCAAATCTGAAGTCTTATTTCTTTCCAGATACCTACTTAATATCTGAGTTCAATGAAAGCTTCTTGACAGCTACTGTGAATCATCCACATTAATGTGGTATAACAGACCCTGACTTCCCTTCAGATACTGGGCATATAAAAATGTAAATCCAGTATCTTCTAGAGTTTCTTCTAACTTATGTTTAGCAATCAGACCTAGTGAATATGAATGGCTTGACAAAAGACTTCTCTTAACACTGAGTTTTCACAGGAATTATGTGCATTAGGTAAGATCTGATTAGAGGAACCCTTTCAATTACTCAAAATAATTTTTAGTCATGTGAAAAGATTCAGTTACTGACCTAAATGGCATCTCACATAATGCAAGGAGTTCTAAAATCCCTTGCTCAATTCTGAAGTCAAATATTTCCATGAAATTATGCATAATATTTCCTAAGTTTGTTTTTCTGTAGCCTTACCAGAGATTAATACAGAATATAAAAAAGACAGTATAGAGTTAGACTAATCTGCATATTTTACAAATATATCCAAAGGCAAAAGCGAAATCCTGTTTGTCTTAATTTACCCTTTAGATGTATCTGACCATTCAGACCTGTATGTAAATCAGTCACTTTGAGAATAGGAAAAAATATCAGAGAAAATTATTAATTCTAATTAGATTATTAGAGATATACAGATTTATAAAAATAATTTAAACCATTCAAAATTTTACAATTGTATTTGAACTAGAATTTGAAATGTCCTCCCACAGATCTTTTTGCTATTACTTGACAGAAAAAAATTGAAAAATGATTGTGCAAAAACAACTTTTGCTTGACTCAAAAGAGTCTTGCCTAATGGTGGCTCAGTGTAGTTTCACAGGTTTAAGGTTAGTACTCATCTCCATGCTGCAAAGAAGGAGAAATTATGTGTTGCAAGCTAAATAAACCTGCAAACTATCTATCAGTAACATTTCCTACTTTATCATCTATTCTAGTAACACTTTAAATTACAGAAAAGTAAAATATTCTGGTGTGACAGTGAGAGAACAGGGTACTCTAATTAAAAAAACACGTTTGCAGGGTCAAGCAAACATGAATGTAAGGACATTATTTTGACACCTTCTATTATAGAAGCATAGTGTGGCATAGGAGATGTAATTTGTTGTCTTGCAAAAGAGAGAAACCAAACTGATGCAGATGTCTGAAGTAACCATCCCGGTTACTTAAGCAGTAGAAGTTTGCAGATGGCAATAATAGCTGTTATTGGATCAGATGATGGGGAAGGGATGGGCAGTTTTCAATTCTTTAAACAAAAAAACCAAACCAAAACAAAACTAGTTAATCAGTTTTGGGGCTTTTTGTGTAATCATTGTTGCTTTGGTAGAATGAATTGATGTGCATACTGATAATTATAATAGTCTTCTAAATAAGAGCTTTTCTCCTCTATAGATTATTTGGTTCCTACTCCCAAAATTTGAGTCTCTTTGTTTTTCTTGAACTGACAAATTACAAGCTTATTAAGCCTGATAAAGTAATAGTAAAAATGGTCCAAAAGTAGTCAAAAGGGCTCTTGATTAGTGAGAAACTGTTGTTTGTTCTTTTTAAACACATAGAACTTTCTAAAATCTGAAGTAATTGTTTATGTTATTTCTGAGGAAATTAAGTTCTCTGTTACAGATGCTGGAACTCACAGGTAAGGCAAGATACGCCTTAAATGTCATCAAGACATTTCTAAGTAATAAAAAAAAATATTGCTTTCATTATGTACCACTCATCCTTTTGCCTTTGTCAACTACATGCTTCAACAAAGTACATTAGTATTTTTAATTATCTAAACTCTAACAAACAAGTTGTTTTCACCTCTATTGTGTAAGATAATTCCATTGAAACTTTGAGAAAGTCATATATGTTTTGTTTTAAACTCTTGCATTCTTCTAGAAAGAAAAAATAATGAAAAACGTAATATTTGTTCTACAAGGTTTCTGTGGTTAATCCCACATGGCAACTAAGTAACACACAGCTTCTCACTTACTCTTTTCCCTGCCCATACTGGGAAGCAGAATAATCAGAAAGAAGAGCAAAATTTGTAGGTTAAGATAAAAACATTTTAGGATTTGAAACAAAATATGAAATAATAATAATATAATAATAATAACTGTAATGATAAGGAGACAGGGAGAGAAGAATAAAACGCAAGAGAAACAAGTAATAAAGAGCAGAACTGCTCTCCACCCTCTGGTTGATGCCCAGCCTGACCTCAAGCAGCAATCAGTCCCTGATAGCTGACTCCCCCTAGTCTACAGACTGAACGTGATGTTCTGCGGTATGGAATATCCCTTTCCAGTTTGGGTCAGCTGCCCTGGCCATGCTTCTTCCCAGCTTCTTTTGCCTCTGCTCACTGGCAGAGCATGGGATACTGAAAGTCCTTGATTTAAACCAAGCACTACTTAACTACAACTACTATGAAATATTATTTTTCTACTAAATCCCAAACACCTCACTGTACCAGCTACTAAGAAGGAAATTATTCCCAGCTGAAGAGAGGGAAATTAGCTAATGTTCATTAATTCTTTTAAGAAATTAGTTCAAAATATTATTGGATAACTGCAAAAAAACCCAAAAACAATAAAGAACAAAATTATCAGAATGCACAGCATCACAGAATCAGTTGGGTTCCAGTATTAAAAGACAACATCACTGGTGCTCACTTCAGTGGAGTTTATTTCAGGCTTGGGAAGCTAGTTCGCAGTGCACAGTCATGCTTCATCACTTTATAGCTCTGTATAAACTAAGTTATAGTATAAATTGTTAGGGTAGGTGACAATCAAAAACCTAAACACACCTCACAGTTCTGTGTGGCTGGTATATGGTGCTCTGTGCGTGATTACACATTCATATATACACCAAATATTTTTATCCTGCCCACACAAGCTATATTTTATCAAGTGTTTATGAGTTGTCTATAGTCGGCAACATGAAAGTGTCTAGAACATGAAGAACATCCAAAGCAGTATAGAATGAGATCTGTAAATAGTCAGAAAAAAAGTACAATTACAACTGTGTTCTGTATCTATAAGTGAAGCATAATAAATAAAGTTGGGTTTTGGTTTGGTGTTTTTTTGTCCTGCCTGAGGAAAAAAAACATTCTTCATGAATAGCTTAAAGACAACAATGTACACCAGCATGATGCGAGCACTCATGCCTTTCAAAAAGAGCCTGCATTAACTCCTCACAACTGATATTTTGCTGCTGCTTCTCCTCTTAGAAGCAGTACTGGGTCTAAATGTTCTTTTACATAAGAGGTCAATGGAGTTAGAAGACACTGGCCCTCTTGCAGTAAATAAATCAAAGTCATCCACAATAATACGTCTCCCAGTCACTACTGGGACAATAACAATAAAATTTGACCAAGCAGCAGCCAGCAGTCATACTGTAGAATAAGAAAATAATATAGTTGTTCCTTCTTACTTTATACTCTTTACACTATTTGGTTAAATATGGCTCATCATCTAGACAATTTGGTATCACAATAAGGTGAAGTTTTATTTTAAAAAAAAATTAAATAAAACAAATAAAAAACCACTATCTTTTCCTTATCCTATATTTTAGTAATCTTGGGTGTACTAAGTCCTTGCCTCTGTATTTGGTCTCTAAGACACCAGACTTGAGAGAAAAAAACAAACATTGAACATGAAGGTAATAAGTAGGAGAAAAAACAGGGAACTCCAACAGTATATATGGCCTTTGGAAAACAGCAGCTAGAATTCCTCATGAGGAAAATCCTTCCAAATGCAACTTTCTACTCAGGATTCCTTCATTCACAGATGCAAACCGTAGCTCACAGATCTGTTAAATCGCATACATACCATGAAATTAAAACATCCAAAGTCCTAATTTTTCAGTCTGTTCTAATACTTCTACGTGTCACAAGGAAGGAGAGTTCCATCCTTGCTTCTTCTTCTCCAGAAGAGTTTGTGCTGCCTGCTGCTGCCAGGTTAAACGTGGATTTGCCAGTGTAAGGAGACAATGGTGCTGTCGCTGGTTTGGTGCTTGTGAAAACATTGCCCTCTCCTGACACGTGTCTGCACTCATTTGAAGTTTGTCTATATTGTGTTCTATACCATGTGCAGTCGTATCATATAACCCAATAGCCCATAACTTTTATGACCTTTTATGGATAAATCTCCCTAATATCACTTGAGAAATTGGTCTTTTGCAAGAAAAGTGGACAAAATTGAAGAATTGACACAAACTTAACTGCCAGCATAGTCCTTTTTCCAAAAATAATGAAAAGATATTTTGACTTAGCAGCGTTGCTCAGTGCATAAAATAAGTACATTTTCATGAATACAGTTATTTAAACAATCAGAGTGAATGCTTTCATGCCTTACATATGTATTTAACCATTAGTAATCATTATTAAATTCACATCAAAAAGAAGAAAAAAGAAATTATCCCTACCAGTTGTAGTAACTCTTAACTATTTGAAAACTGGCAAATATTCTTGCAGTGGCAATGTATTCTTAAGCCAGTAAATTGAAGTGAGAATGTCATAGATCTGTAGTGGGCTTTCAGATACTTCAATTATAGAAAAGAGAGATCAGGACTGCAGCCATGGGAATGATGCTGAACAATAACAATTGTGTTTTTCAGATTAAAGTAAGAGCAATTAGACCACATTAATATACTGGTCAAGCTGTGCTGGGTCAATCATAAAAACTGAATTTTTAAATTAAGCCTATTATGAATGTACAACACCAGAGTGGGTATTATTACCAGTGCTTTATCTATTGGTTTATACAAGGCCTTGTTTAATGGAATGCCAACACTGCAGTGGAGGACAGTTTGTTTTGTCTAGTGCTGCACTTTGAGGTCAGTAAGAAGCTTCTGACCAACTTCAGTGA
Organism: Rhabdornis inornatus; assembly: GCA_013397075.1. Taxonomy (NCBI): domain Eukaryota; kingdom Metazoa; phylum Chordata; class Aves; order Passeriformes; family Rhabdornithidae; genus Rhabdornis; species Rhabdornis inornatus. The sequence continues at coordinate 51,722 of VWZS01005568.1, forward strand.
ATATTAGTCTAAGATTATCGTGCTTTCTTCTCCACCTCTGTTGTTGCAGTCACATTCTCACTGGAGTCGCTGAGAATGATACATGAGCACAGACAAAATACAGGTTGAAATACTGGACTATAGAGTGAGTGCTGACAGCAGTAGACTACTAGATTTTTCCAAAATGAAAATAGTACTGCAGAGATTCTGAGATACCAGAAGTACCTTACTGCCTTGGGAACTAGAACATGCTATGCAAGATACGTATCTGCATGGAAGAAATTGCACATCTCCTGTTCTTTATAATGATGAAATATCTAGATTTCTCAGATTGAGGTCTACTGATCAGATTAAGTAGCTAGCCACCTCTCTCCCCTCCCACTCCCTTGGAGTAATGAGGAGAAGATAGGAAGAAAAATGAGAGATGTATGAAAAATCATGGAAAATGGCAGACTAAAAATCTGAAGCACCTTAGCATCAAAGTGACTACGTGTTTTGGGCAAGGTTTTGCTCATCTAAAATATTAAAGCACAAATAAAAACTTTTCTTTTTGTCATGGACAGCTGTGGATTGTTAATCACAAAATAAATCAAGTTGTAATGAAAATTAGCTCAATATGTCATTGACTGAGTTAGTTTGGAGTTTTTTCCCTTTATCTTTAAACACGTATGCTAATACTTAAGGTAATCTTTCCGATGTATCAATTCAAAGGTCTATTCAATATTGTAGTTTAGAACGAATATTTAAAGGATCCTACAGATATTAAAAGGAATTTTAGGGATTTATCCACATTTTTTATTTAGAATTCCATTGAGTAATTGACATAACTGATGTCACTTAACATCTATTGCAGAGGAACTCATTACAGGCATTTGTAGAATTCCAGGTGGGACAAAGGAAGATAGACAAGCATATATTGCTTTGTTTTGTTTTAATTCTGATTTGTTTTTCTTTGAGATTAAGGGGAAAAAAATCCCTTATACTGCTACATTACTCTGACAATCTAAGATGCATTTTACCATTAAAGACAGGCTACAAATCAAATGAGGGTCTCCTGAGCAAACTTAAATTCAGGATTTGATTCAGTTTAAAGATTTTGCTCAGTTTCCCTAAGGAATGGTAGGACACATGCATGATGATTACTTCTAAAATTAAAGGTAAATTTTATTGCTCCTATTTTAGAACAGATTTCTACCAAGCATTTCACTGTTTATTGCCAATGCAGAGGGAGTGCTGCAGCTCCAGATGAACCAAACCACGACATACAAGAATTCATGATAAAATAGTCAAATTTACGAATTTTTTTTCTGAAAGCGATTACTGGTCATCTTAAACAAAGGCCCCGAGCCAATGCAATAGACAGGTAAGTCTCATCAAAAAGCAAATTCACAATATTCTCTTAAGGAATTTATTGAAAAGAAAAGATGCCAGAATACAATTGGAAGCACTGGGGAAAGGAACAGTTATGTTTTGAAAGCTAAACTTCTACCTGGGTACTCTAGTAAAAGGCAGCATTAGCCTAAATCTCATCAATTTCTATTTTGAAATCATGAATGTCATATTCCTCGTTTAACTTCTAAAGAGCTCTGGAAATGTAAACATAAAACAGGTCTTTTCTGCCTGATCTGAAAGAGTGAGGAGACTGAAGCTTTTTAAGCGGTCACTAAGGAAAAAAAAAAAAAAGAACATTGTTCTCCACTCTCCCAATCACCAAGAAAAACCATCATCTGCACAGTGAGAAGCTATGAATCTGAATCTATTTTGGACAGGCAGCCTTTGAATGTGGCCCATCTGTGCCCTTGGTGGGTGTTAAGAGTCACAGAGATATTGGCCAAATTGTTGAAACTCCTACTATCATTGCTGGGAAAGAAATTACTTATAAACCCTCAGGAAAGTGTTCATGTCAGATAATAGATATCTCAGTGAAGCTGTAAAGATACCAGACAGGGCTTGCGTCAGACAACCAGCTGGTTATAACAGCAGTTATCATTTTGCAGCTGTATAAATAAGGTGTCTAATCCTTCCCAATCATCAGAAAAAAAACATGAGTATTTTATTGTGGATCTGGGCTCATATTCTGGTGGTGAATATGTACAAATACCTGAATGCACTCAAGTTCACACTTACTTTAAAAAGGATCTGGCCGATAAATTTATCTTAAATAACCTAGTTAATTTGAAAAGAATGTTTTTATGACATTTAATTGAATCAAGAAAAGAATTAGCAGATACTGATTTTATCCTTGCCTAATGAACAAAGTTCATTTCAAAAGTAAATAAACTTTCAGTCTGAAGAAGTCCTATAGATATCATTACAAGCCTCCTAGGTGAAGCTATAAAGAAAGAGATACTATGAGAACCGAAATAGTAAGATTCAAAATGAGTGGTGAAAGTTTTCCCTCTGAAATATCTTAATTTCTTCTTCGTCTCCTGATTCACTATGTCATTGTTATGTCTTCAGTTTACCCCTATTTCTCGACCCTACCCAAACCCAGTTTGTAATGGAAGGGTAAAATAAAAGTAGAAAACTAGAAGAGCATGCTATGATACAATTACATGGCATATCAAGGAAAAAGTGTATTAGTGATCTGAGAAAAGGTCACTGCTGTATACAAACGCATTAGCATAAGCATGAAAAAATAAGAAACTTTTAGTTTAGTGAGACTTTTAGTTCTGTGTTTGTACTCGTTTTGTCTGAAGAGTATACAAATGAGAATTCTAAGTTTACTGAGAATGACCTCTAACAGGAATACTTGTTATTAAAAGTCATAGCATTAGCATCTCATTGACACAACCTAATGAATTAGATGGCAGACCAAGAAATTCTTTTCATCTTTGTCTTGTTCTCCTGCACTACTAATCGTTAGGATTATTCACCCTTGCTTTGCTTGCTCATTTACACAAAAGGTTAGCAGTATGAACCCATACCACAAAAGTGGGGATAAATTCTCTGTTTGAACCTGCACCATGAACTCCCAAGAAAACTTCTCAAGAGCTTTTTGTCATCATGCTCTGAACCTTCCCTTAACTCAGCACATAGTAAGCTTAGACCATTTGCTTCCTTGGGTCCTATATTAGAAAATAGAGATAAGAATTGCCTCTTTCCTGCAGAGTCTTCTCTGCAAGCCACTACACGAATTTCCTCTCAGTCTCCCTGCAGACATCCTGCCTTTGCGAGGCAGCACAGTGTGTTTCTAAGACCCCATCTATTAATGACCTAGAAAAGGAGTGTGCCGACCTTCGTTTAAACTTGGCAACAAGATGTTTTCAGATGCACTTGTCCTATCTAAGCTAAAAAAAGAACACAGCTTCTCAACTCAGTGGGCGGAAGCCTGATAGGTGACTGAGCCATCAAAGGTACCACTGAAGGTAGGCAGGCACTCTGCAGGGCTGTGCTGAGGTCTCAGACACCTTTGCTGCCCATCGGAAGCAGCACTGACACATTTCAAATGGGGCTGGTGAACACCTGCACGGTCAGAGACATTCGTCAGAGATACTGTGGCAAAAATACCTGTAGGTCTTATGAAAACTTTGCCAGTCTCTTTTAAGCACAAAAATGCAGTGACAGGTGCTCACGCTATGCTACCTGACACTGTGGCACTACAGTCTGGTCTTGGAGGGAAGGGAAAAAACATTTTGAGAGATTATTGAAGTCTGTGCCATCACAACTCTCCTGGAGTCCAGGCATAAAAGTATAGTCTGCTTTCAAGCTGGACTAAGGCTGAAGTTGTAACTTAGCTTGAAGAGAATCAAGTTATTGGATAAACAGATCCAGCTTTCAGAATCAACTCCTTACCTGACCTTGTGTGATATAATATCTCCAGTTGTTCACCCCATTAGACCAGCTACATTTTGTGGAACATTTTCTTAATAAAATCCATTTGGAAGGGGTTTTACTCCGCCTTCCTCAATTCAGCTTTAGAAGCCTGAGCTAAATACATGTTTGTTTTATTTCATGTCTAAGGAGACTTAATTTTCAGAAAACACTTTACAAAAAACATATTTTTCACTTTCTGAAAAGCTTTGTCCTTGTACTGTAAATACAGAAAAAGTGGGGCAGATGTTGATTGTTTTCCCCCAAGACGAAACGAAAACCAGCAAAATAATAAAGACTTGTTGAACTATGGCATAAAAAAAACCCTGTCTCTAGGAAATTAAATGTCTCCTTCACATTCTCTTTTTTTTTTTCTGAATGCTTTTATTAGCACCCTTTTTAATAAGAAGTATTCTTGTGGGTGATTTAGGATTCTGAGGCATTCAGTGCTAATAGTTACAAAATGAATAAAGGAACAAAGCAACGCCTTTCTCATGTCTTGTAATAGAGACCAGATTGGGGTGGGGATGGGGGGGAAGGAAATGGTAGCAGAAAAATAGTGAAGTGGAATACCTATATTTTCACTCGCAAAACATTATTCCTCTAAGGACAAGAAAATTCAGTTCTTTCAGCTTTTTTTTTTTTTAATAACAGCTAACTTTAACAAAAGTGAATTCTCATGTAATTTTATGAGATTCCACTCATGCTGAGATAATCATAACCAACATGAATGAAATAATCTTGGACTATTACCATAACAATTCTGAATTTGCTTCTCTCAATAACTCCAGTTTATTAAAGTCCTAGAAATATATCAAAAGCCGGTAATCACAAGGAAAAGGCACATATTTTCAGAAAGAATATGCTGCCTGTGTCATCTCACATTATAGACTACACTGAAGATAAAAAAAATCTGCTCTAACTATTTAAATAAGGACAGGGTTTTTTTACTATCAGAAGGTTTGCTGCCAATAAAACTATCCTACTGCTATATGAGATATATTAAGCTGATTTGTGCACCAAGCCCATCATTCACCCAAATTTTCTGTAACCTGCCATTAAAAGCAGCATAGTAGGGCACACAACTTAAGGACAACAACCAGTACAGACTGTCACACCACAAGTTCAAGAAATTAAATTATTGTGTTGCATGTTGTCTTCCAATTTTTCATCTCTCTTCATAGTTTTTGTTTATCTGTTTTTTTTTTTCAGTAGATTACTGAGAGAGCAGAACCCCACTCGTATGTGTACATCCCCATTTGGAAAAAGAGAGAGAAGAAAAAAAAAGAAAGCCAAATAATTCCTTGGAAAGAAAATAAATGAATCAACTAGAAGCAAGATTTGGTACAGTCCACCTTTAATTTTTCTCTCTGAATGCACCCAAAAATATTAAATGAGGGAAGATTTCCTAAAGGACTAAAGGCTTTGACGATGTAAGTGTTCAAACACTGAAAAAGGACAAATATTGCATCTGAATGTTTAAGGTCAGCTTATGTAATGGACCATATAGGAAATTGTTTAATGTAAGTACACAGGTACTGGACACATTCAAAAAGCAGTTTATTTGCATTTATCTTCTTAGAAATCACTGTCTGGATTCACTATTTCCTAATGACATATTCAGGCATTACTATAATAGCAGCTGTGCATATAATCTGCTTGTGCAGGATCTGTACCCCATATAGTTTATACGACTTTTATGGGATTGTTTGGGGGATTTTTTCTAAATGTTAAGAGGTGTCACATTTGTATATAGAGAAATTAGCATCTCAAAATGCCTCAAGCTAGAACAACTTCTATATTTTAGCAAATTCTGCCCATTCATTCCACAAACATTAAATACAGCTTAGTGCTGTTGTGCAGTATGAAATACAAAATATATAGAGTGCTGAAATTACCCTTTCTTAATAGGGCCTATAACAGGCAACCCTAAACTCAGGAACTATACTCTACCACCTCCCCTCTCAGAAGCATTCAGCCTCACTGCTTTCTTTGTCTCAGATTTTCCTTTCTTTCAGTGTGGCTGAAGTCTGTGTTTGTCTAATTTCTTTTTCCAGTGAGCAAACGCAGGTCTGTTCCTGTTTGAAAATGGCCTTTAGCAGAGCTCTTATTTGCCAGAACATTCTGGAAGAAAAAAAAAAAAAGAAAAGAATGGGAAACAGGGGTATCTCTTTTCTCCAGTAAAGCTTTGCTCTATCCTTCTGCAGTTGCAAACAGATCTTTGAACGGTGTCAAGGTCAGTAGCTGAAGAAGACAATTGTCATCCCAAGCCCCCTCGCTCACCTCCATGTGGTCATTTACAACCACATCAGTAAAAAGACAATAATAACTGTGCCCATTTTGCTCATCCAGAATTTTTTTTTTTTTTTTAAATCAAGAACACCAATATACCCCAGGCGGATGTACAGCAAAAGGGAACATTTTGATACAAAAATGCACTACAGTTGATTTGCTGCTCTTGTGAAATCTGTTACTATCTGGACAAATGTCAACACGTGGTTCAAAAAAGACACTTTTTGAAAGGGAAATAATTAGTATTTTAATTATTCTAGCTATTTTTTATATCATCGATATATTAAAAAAAAGGAAAAAATAATACTTCAGAGAGGGAGGACTTAAAAAAGAAATTATCTATTAAAGCTATCTGCTCCACTGTAAAACATTTTCCTCTAATAGCTGCTTCCTGAGGTAAATTGCATTCAAAATTACAAAACTTATGAATGGTGGGGGTCAGGATATCAGGTAGATAATAGAAAACATACATTTATGATGTTTTATTGATGATGTAAATTTAATGAAAGTAGATCATTAGCTTGATTCCCTTTAATTATTTTTTTTTAAATCTCTGTCTTTCATAAACATTTTACCTTATCCAGCCTTGAGTTAAGAATGACTTCAAGGGATTAGGATGAAAGTCTGCTGACTTCTTAACTGAAATGTTAGTGATTCTTCCCTAGATGCCTACTGTATTCAAGAACAAAGTGTGCCTTCAGAGTACTTTCCATAGGAAATGGAATGCAGTAGTATAATAATCAGAATCGCAGCAGGGCATTGAGAAGCATGCCTAAATACTGAGGTAGTAAAAATGTTTTTCACATTCCAACATGAAAGAAGAAATATACTCATCCTCTAGATAAACAGACAGATAGTTGAGCTGTCAAAGTCAATTCTTTTCCAAATGCTTCTATTTGCCTTCAGTAAATGCGGGGAGTGGGTATAGGTATGGGGTGAAAGATTGTTCTGAATTCTCATCTGGATTTCTTAGGAGGAAAGGTTAAAAATATAGAAAAAAATACCATTACAAAATCTTTCTAAGCAAAATGTAAACTACTGCTACATTAAAATCTGCTTCTTTTTCAAGACTGAAGGAGTTTTAGAATCTGTCACAATGCCTTAAATTTAAAATTCAGTAATAGGATTAGATGTTTTTACTAAATATTATTATTTGCAAAGAGGGATGTCAGCTAACAGGAGATCAAACTTGCCTTCTCCTATAAATCTCTATCGAGGAGGCCCTTCAGTACCACCATAAAATTGTTGAAGATTACCTTTGCATAAATTTCATATTTTAAGAAGTTTTTCTAAGCATGAGCTTCAGTTTTAACAGTTAACCCAGTGACATACTAGAGTTGAGGCTATGGTAAATTAATATCTTTCTTAGCCTTCAACTCCTGACTTCCTGAGCAGTCCTGAGCATCCTAGGTAAAGTCATGTTTTACCCAATGTCCTTGTGCTGGATGTTCCTCTCTCTGCATTCCTGCTCAGTTTCATACCAGATCCAATCATTCTGCACATATGAGGAACGAACAAGTCTGCTCACACAAAAAAATTGTGTTATGTAGAAAATTGTGTTATGTAGACCTAGACTTCCATGAAATTCAGTGGAAACTCTGGAAAAATTACTCTTCAGTAACAAGAAAGTTTTAATAAGAATCAATCACAGTAGCACTCCATAGGTGCTCTATTTTTTATCTATTAACCTAGTAAGATATAATATGAGCTATTTTGCAAATGAGTAGGTGCATTAATAACTTTCCATATTAATCTGCAAAAGTTAATAGTTGATTTCTGCTTCCTGAGGTTTTATGAACAGCACATTTTGATTTGGAGTTGATGGCCCCAGCATTTTTCTCATTTCTTGCTTTACATACCATTATCTACCAAAAGCAAAAAGAAACTCATTAAGTGATCTGTTGCAATCACTTTCAGAAATTGTATTTAATATTCCTTTCTTATACCTCTGTACTTTGCTTATTTAATTAAAAGCCTCTTTAAAAAAGCAAGCCAATACCTCCTTAAGAACCCAAACCAACAACCACACACACACACACACACACACACACACACACACACACACACACACAGAAAAAAACAACTGCTGACAAAATACTACTAACTTGTTCAAAAAGGAACTCCAAAACGTTTGCATAACATTTTAATTACCACACTTAATTCAAATAAATATTGAGGTAAGAATCAATAAATTAAACAAGCATTTATTATGAGGGACTTAGGTATAATAGATGAAGTACAAATATCACTGAGGAAAGGAGCTTTAAAATAATCTTCGCAGACAGAAAAATTCTTACTCACTACTTTTTTGGGGGGACCTTAATGACAGCAAATAAGGTAGTGTAATTACACAATCCTCTATCTAGGTAAATTCTAACTCAAAGATATACATACAATTAAAAATACATAGTTATCTTCTAATCATAATAAATATTCCTAGTTAATTGAAACTGCTTGACTTTATGCCCTGATTTTCTATTTTTTCCAACTAATATCCTTAGAAGGAAACACACTCCAAGACAAGTGCCCTGCTGAAGTATAAGTTGTTCTCTGGGACATCTGTTGTGCTTCATAGTACCACAAGTGATAGCTTTGCCCTGTTGCAGTGACTTTGTGGGTAAAAGTGCGTGTGATCATCATAAGTCATTGTATCAAATGCTTCTTGTAAAGTCAAACAGGAATCTGGTTCTCCAGTGGGTACAGTTTGAAAGAGCCCACAGAGCTCTGAGAGTACTAAGCATCCATCAAAAACAAGCAAGCAAGCAGACATAAAAACAGAAGCTTTGCTTTGGATATCAGAAATGTAAATTTTTCACTAGACACATGAATATTTCAGCAGTGCAAATACACATTTCATGCACTTATATGCCTATATGCAGGGGGATAGGTGTCCAATAATGTCATACATCTGATTTACTATTTGACATGCGTTTAACTTTAGATATAGAAATGGCCTCTAGTCAGCATGTCATTTTTACTACTTCCTACAGGAAGATAGGAATATTGGTTTTTTCTCTCTTTGACAGCATTTAGCGTTTGCTCAAAGTAATCAGATAGAATTTGAACTTTGGACAAGATAGTTTTTATTTTACAACTTAAAAGGTAAAATCTGAGAGAATTATTATTTTTCTTTCTTCTTTTCCCTCCTCCAGAAGAGATATACCGTGAGATTAGTAAGAAATTAAACACTGGGGATTTCTGGCAGTGATTTATTTCCCCTTTGGTTGCATTCTGTAAAAAAGCTATATACATTTACTGAAGATTTAGAACAGATGAACCTTTTAAAGCTAGTGTAATCAAAATGAATGATAACTCTGGAGAGTAGAGTTACATGTGTTCCAAATAGGAGTGTGACTTTTTTAAGACACCTGCAGTTTTCTTGTAACTCATTAATCTAATGTCAGTAAAGGCAAAGTCTCCTATAAAATAGGAAATACTATCACTCAGTTTTAGTATATTTCATAGAATTTACTGTGTAATCGTAAATACATTTAATAAGTGGTTGGCAAATTAGAAAATTTTACATTACATTACCATCTATTTAAAGCCATGAATCCATTCAATCGGGTACATAATATCATATTAGTTTTAACAAAAATAAGAAAATTACTATTGCAAGATAGTACACTGGAATCAATAAACAAACAAATATGCCGTTTAATAGTGCTTTATAACAAAATTCTTTTTTTTCAGGTCCAAATCATAAATTCCATTGTTTTCATGGTATTGGTTTTCTTATCATGACTACCCATTTTGTGTCGCTTAACATAATGCATCTAAACCAGAAGTATAGCAGTGCTGGACTCGAAAATGCAGTAGACATTACTGCTGCAGGAAACAAATATAAACCACTACCCCACAAATCTATGGCAAAAATGTTGGGACTAAAAACATGAAAAATGTGGTTCCTCTCTTTGAAGCATAGCAATTAGTGCAGCTTTGAAAACATTACTATACAACATGACATGACCAGAACAGGTTTTCTCCTTTGTTTAGCAAAATGATTGTTTCCATCATATCTCCTTCCTTAGACTGGTTTGGCAGCACCTATTCCTATTGATCTTTCAATGTTCATGTAAGGCTCCCTGTAATACACTTGTTAAAAGCAAAGACATTTCCATAAAACAATGGGAATGCTGTCAGCTTTCTCTAAAACTCTAAGAAACATGTTCTTTTCCACCAATTTCAAGAATACATATCAATAGAAGTAAAGCACCTAATAAAGTCTTCAAGATACCATAAATAACCAAGTAGGATCTGATGTTAAGCACTAATATTTCGTGTTTTGCTTTATGCTGACTTTAAGGGAAGAGGATTATGTGTGATGAAGAAGACAGAACCACGGACAATTAATGAAGCTGATAATCTGTTGAGGGGAAAAAAAAGAAAAGCAGCAAAAGAGGAAATTAAAATTTTGATTTCAAAATGCTAGTTACTTTTCTTCCTTATCTACACAATATTCACCTAAAATTTAGTATGCAAAATTCAGCGAGAACAAAACAAAACAAATAGGGTTATTTGAGATGTTATTTTGTTTCTGTAGGTGAGTTTAATTTAGAATTTAATTTTCTAGAATTACTAGAAAGTAATCAGAAAGATTTCACACAAAAGTTTTAACACCAATGCAGCCCAGAAGACTGCTAAACTGCTGATATCTCCAGCATGGATCAGCACTGGTAACAGGTGAAGTTATCTGATTTTACTGCAAAGTGAGACTTCTGTGTTTAAACCACAGGGCTATTGTCCTCTGCATTTCTAGTAGGAATGTTATACCTGGGCTTCCTGCTTATCTCTAAGAAAGTCATAACTCACCGAAGAAAGACCCCCAGTCTCCAAGTGACCATCTCCATTTTCTGACCATCACGGTCTAAACTTCAACTGACCAAACTCCCACAAGTGAGACCTAACAATGAATGCCATCAGAGGATCAACTGGCAGCCTTTGGCAACTCTTGCAAAATACACAGCAGAAGAAATTGGATCACACAGATTTATAATTTTTTGTCTCATTTCTGATTTTGAGCAGCTCTGCTGAGCTCTTTTGTTAGTCTGTTGTTTGTTTTTCTCCTTTCTGAGCGTTTATGGGGTCCTGTACTAAGGAGCACAAGCCCTGATAAATGTGTAAGTAGCCATTTTCATGGGCATCTGTCCTAATGATGCAACATAAATATGTGACAGAGATAAATACATGTACATTACAGTTAGTTGTCAATTGCTTAGGAACACCTTTGTTTTTCCTGGAATTTTGCTGTCACTCTGAACTTTGCCCGTTGAGTTGGCTAACACCTCTGGAGTGCCTAAAGAGAACTACAAGTTCTGTGATAGATGGAAAATTTCTTACAGACTTCTGATGGCAAGCTATTACACTAATTGAAAGGAAAATTGAAAAAAACATATCTGTAAGTTTCAGACTAGTAAAGGGTCTAACTTTAGTAATTATTTTTGCATCGCAGAAAAAAACGAAATATTGCACATAATAAAAATATTTATCTGGTACTTCAATTTCTTTTTTGCAAAATAACAAAAACAATTAGGGAAAAATTGGTCAGTTTTTGGGGGGGGTTCGTCCCATTGGTTTCTCTTTCACCTGATGTGATTTGGCTTCCTAACAGTTAGATTTCAGATACAGATATGTGTTGGGAAACTGGTCTTTAAACATATAAACCTTTATATATATATTAGATTTCAATACCAGAAAAAAAAAAAATCTGTGAACTTCTAGAAGTTAATAAAAAGTATAGGAAATTCTATGCCTTTTAGGAGAAAAGGGGTTTATGCTTCTCTCAGGCAAGTAATAAAGGCATATAGTTACCACTTCCCTCATTTACTTTGCAGTATCATAACTACATAAAGGAATAACGAAAAAATAATGCAAAAAAAATCTCTTTAGTACAGCTAGGGCTGAATTGGACCAAACTGCTGAAATTCTATACAGCAGGAAAAAAACATACAGGAAAAAACCTACAATGTTCAAGTACTTTCCTCCTCTCTGGTATTCTATGGGGGCAGGCAGTTTAAGTTATGTAACATCATCTGTTACTTGTACCTGTTATCTGTTACCTGTAACATTACCTGAAGTTTGAAATTCTAATTGATTTAATAAAATTCATGGCTATCTCATCTCATCTCATCTCATCTCATCTCATCTCATCTCATTGCTTTGTCTATTTCTATCCAAGAGTTTATAGTGCAAATGGTCATTTAAATGACTGTTTTAAATTCTCAGTTGACATAAAAATGTATTTTGAAACATGTAACTTAAATATTTGGTGAAAAAAAGAGAGGAAAGTTCTTTAAGTTTCACTCTGTTAAGTAGGTCTGTACAAACTAGCTAGAGAAGGTGAATTATTTTTGAGGGGTTTTCAGAATTTTTCAGATAAAGTGCTCAGAAAAAAACTTTGCAATAACTAAGTATTATAGAATCATTTTACACTGACCTGTGCTGGCAGCCCTGAGAGTCTTTTTGATTCATTTTTAAAAGAAATTTATTTCCTGCTGCAAATAGATGAGAGTTGGCTCCAGAGACAAACTTCCTTTAACCTGGTAAATAGAAATGAGATGAGATATTGTTTCAATCACCACTTAAACTCTTTGTGTGGGTGGACACAATGCAGTTATGTACAGCTTGACCTGGAACTGTTGCTCTTGAAGATTGAAAACAAGTGCACCACTTAAAGTCCTCTATTGTACCAGGCAGCAGCAGCAGCCAGATCACGGAGGGTCCCTTCAAACAGCTCTATATGATGACAACAGACCTGCTCCTTCTCTCTTATCCAGCAGGACACATCTGAACCATCTCACATTGAATCATGGAAGTTATGATGGAGTGAATTCAGAGAGGTCAAGCCTGGGGTATATAAAAAGGGATAGAATTTTTGTAGCTACCATTTTTCTTCTGATTTACAGAGCTTTACATTTTGATACTGTAAAGCTGTGAACCCACAAAGGCTGCTGCTCACCTCTATATGGCTGCAAGGTGTATCTTCTCAGAAGTATAGGTACACCAGGTTTTCTTATCCTTCTCACTGTTCCCTTCCCAGTATGAAGGCGATACTGAACAAAGACCACCAAGGTTTATACCTCAAGTTTGTAATATATAGTGTTTTCCTACAGTCATAGTCAAGAATGCTAGGTGTAGTATGGGAATCACCTGTGAAGAAATTTGTTGCCTTTGTTGAGAGTGAGGTATGGAGAGAAAGGCTCTCAGAGCTTCATAGGGAAACAATTTCTTTACTGCACAACATGAGGAGAGTCAATACACCAGGGAAAACTCTTCAAAACTATTTATGCACATTCAGAAAATGTGTTCATAGTTTGATTTTCAAATAAAAATTAGGTAGAAATCCAAAATTACCTGGCCAGTGGGCTGAAGCCCACTGATAGAATCATAGAATCACTACAGTAGTAAAAGAGCTCTAAGATTATTAATAACTGTTAACCCAGCACCATCAAATCTGCCATTAAACCATGTTCCACAGTGCCACATCTACAGGTCTTTTAAATACCTTCAGGGCTGGTGACTCAACCACTTCCTTGGGCAGCCTGTTCCAGTGTTTGACTACCCTTTCAGTGAAGAAATTTTTCCTAATATTCAATCAAAATCTCCCCTGGAGCAACTTAAGGCCATTTCCTCTTCTCCTCACAGTTGTTCCCTGGGAGAAGAGACTGGCCCCCTATGGCCTCTTTTCAGCTGGTTGTAGAGCACAATAAGGTTTTCCTTCAACCTTCTCCTTTTTCCCAGGCTAAAAATCCCCAGCTCCCTCAGCTGCTCCTCATAAGCCTATGCTCCAGACTCCTCACCATCTTTACTGCCTGTCCCTGGACAATTTCCAGAACCTCAATGACTTTCTTGCAATGAAGGGCCCAAAACTGGACACATGATTCAAACCGTGGTCTCACCAGTGCTAAGAACAATGGGGGGAACCACTGCCCTGGTCCCTCTGGCCACACTATTGCTGATTCAGGGCAGGATGCCATTGGCCTCCTTGGCCACCAGGGCACACACTGACTCGTGTTCAGCCAGTTGTCGACCAGCATCCCCAGGTTTTTTCCACCTGGCAGCTTCCCAGCTGCTCTGCCCCCAGCCTGGAGCACTGCATGCGGTTCTGACCCAATTGCAGGATCCAGCACTCAGCCTTGTCAAATCTCACACCACTGACCTTGGCCCATTGACCCACTTTCTGCAGATCCCACTGCAGGTTCTTCCTGCCCTCCATCAGATCAGCACTCCTGCCCATCTTGGTGTCCTCTGCACACTGACTAAGGGAGCACTCGGTCCCCTTAGCCAGGTTGTCAATAAAGGTATTAGACAGGACTAGCCCTAACTCTGGTCCCTGGCAAACGCCACCAGGGACTGCCTGCCAGATGGACGTAGTGCCATTCACCACCACTCTCTGGGCCTGGCCAGACAGCCCAGTTTTCTTAACCCAGGAAAGACTATGCCCACCAAAGCCATGAGCAGTCAGTTTCTCCAGGAGACTGTTGTATGAAACAGTGTTAGAGGCTTTATTAACATCCCAGTAGACAACATCTACAGCCATTCCCTTCCCCACAGAGCAGATCACCCCATCAAAAACTACCTAAAAGTTTTGCTATTTTCTGTACCAGTGTAGCAATGTTCTCAGGCCCTACAAAATCCTTCACCTGTCCCTCACCTCTTTGAGCTACCCAGGTGGATGGACCCTTCTTGTATAAATATTGAGATGGATAGCTGTTAATTTTCCAACTTGCTATTTATTTATTTGCCTGCAACACTAAGGAACTTCTGCTTCCCTGAGAATACAGTGGATGAGAATGCAACACAAAAATGTGGACTGCAAGGCTGTATGAACCGCAGCAAAATTTACAAAGCCACTGACAGCAACATAAACACTGATATCCCCAGAAACAGCAATGTGACACTTTGTCCTGCAAGAAAACTTTCAAGTTCTGAGAACAGCAATGGCCTGCACTGATAATGATAGCTTGTATAAACTGCTTACCAGGGTATTGAGGGGCATGGATTAATGCAGTACTCTCATCAGTCTTAATAAATTTCAGCTCTTTAGGGCAACACTGAATGAGGATATGAGACCCAAAGGTGTCTCTGGTAAAACTGAGAATAATCTGTGTCTACATCTAATCACTGAAAAAAAAAAACAACAAAAAAACCAGAAAACCAACCAACAAATAAACAAAAACCCCAAACAACAAACCATTGTGGATAGCAGTGGGAGGAAGAAGAGATGGGGCAGAACCTTGCAAGCCTCAATTACACTCAGTGAAAGCCATGGTGGATATTCTGACCTACTTTGCATCAGATCTGTAACCCAAACAGCTTCAAAAAGGGAGTGATCCACTGGACTGGAACCAGAGTGCAGAAACAGTCACCTGTCAGCTATGTCAAGGCAACAGCATGAAGGCAGGAGTATCTTTCAATTAATAGAAATTATTGATTATCCTTATACAGAGAAAATCTGATCCACAAACAAGTACAGGCTATCAAGACTGATAATTATCTCATTGTCAGTAGGCTCCAGCAACTCAGCTATACTTATGCACTTAGGTGTATCAAGGATATCTAAGACATAGCTGACACTGGCACCAGCTAAAGTCCAGGCACACAAAATAACCACTGTAGAACCCTAACACTACCATCCTAGGTATTTCCAGCACTTGTTGACATGCTTTTGATTAATCAGACACTAGCGGGAATGAAGCCAAGGGTAAATGGACATAGGGTTATCCTCCAGGTAAACATGACTTCAGGGTGTGGTATGGGACGATCGTCACTCTTCTCTCTGTTGACAATTTCTGTTGAATGAGACATTGAGAATGATCAGTAAAGTCTGACAAATTACAGATTGCTTGTTCTTATACATAGTATGATAAATGTGGAGAGGCAGAGTGCACTTAGATGAAAGCACAACAGATTCAAAAAGCAGTGCAGGTTGTGAAGTCACAGAAGACAAAAACCAAAAGTGCTGTAAAACCGTAATAAGACCAAAAAAAGACACATCAGTCCTGTGTCCATGCACACAGGTAGAGACATTATGCCATCGTTTATCCAGCTGTATAGAGGAGATAAAGAAAACTCATTTATGCTTTGAGAAATTTGCATATTCTAGTGAAATGTCTGGAAAATCCTTGAGCTGACTTACTGTCAGATGAATGTACCCCAAATAAACCATACCTTTCCTGTTCAGCAAGAATCTCTGGGTTGTTTTACACTGAAAAAGTGATTGTGGAGAATAAGACTAATTATAATGGTTTCCAAGTTAAGCAATTAATAAATATTTATTTTTAACCAACTGCTCACTGTAGACCACAATATTCTATTAGACCTTTGGGGTTTTCTGAAACATTACACCCTTTTCTTTCACATGCATCAAGCATTGGTTCTTTATAAGAGAGATTATGTAGGTTAATGATGCAAATGTATAGAAAGTAAGGTTAATTTTGAATGTGTTAGATTGAATAAAACTGGAGTAAAAATTGGATTGCCAATGTTGATTGCAGAGTTGCTGGAATAGTGCCAAAATGTATGCAAAGCACACAAGTAAATAATGTTGAAATTTCAAGACTGACTTTGAATTAATTGCTTTATTAACAGATAGAAATACATTTATATCAGATCTTTCAAAATTGCATTGCCAATGATATGGATCAATCTGACATTTCTCTCTAAAATGGCTAAGTGTTGCTTTTTAAGCTTTGAATGAATTGGGCTCAATGGAGCGATTAGTCAGAAACTAACCTTTTTGGTAGCAAAGTAAAATCAGAAAATAGGCAATAACCTAGTGTTCAAGTAAATTAAAAAAAAAGTTTCCTAAGTACAGACACTTGCAAAATTGCACCTATCCAGCAGAATAATATCTAATTTAACACAGTTACTAAAGATAAATGATTTTTCCTGATCAAATTATATCAGGATGAATAATTTTATACTATATAATTGGTGAGCTGGATAATTCAATAAGCCCATTTGCTATGGTTGACTTCCTTTCACAAGTAGAAATTCTGTAATGAGGAAGGCAGTTTTGTCAAAACAGCTGCCAAATGGCAGTAGCATAATAAAAGAAGCCCATTAATCAGAAAATTAATTAAACATTCTGTGTATGTAAAACCTGCTGCATACTGAGAAAATGTGAATGGCCTGACAACAGCATTTGTAACAATTTATTCATTGGAGAATTATAGGAAACAATCAGTGTATTACAAAAATATCCAAATACAGCTATTCTACAGGAAGAAAAGGACTCAATTTCTAAGGTTAATTGGCTAGAAAAATAATAGAAAAAACATTAAACATTTCTATTCCTTTTCTTGCTAATCAGAATATAAGTACTGTGGGGTACCAATCCTCTCGTCTTGTCAGAAGTGAAGAGTGCTCCTAGCAAAGGGTGAAATGCAGTAGTAATACGGGTGGTGGCTATCAGACCACTGGCATCGCTCAGAATCAAGTAGAATTTTAGGATGAGCTGGGACCAAGACATTCTGCATCATGTGACACTGAAGGAGCTATTCAGTGGTTTGGGATGCTTCTAAAAACTATTTCCTAAGTATCTGTACATCTGTTAGAGATGTTGATCTTTCTTGACATTTAAGTTGGCTAATACTCATTTTAAAAGCAATATTAATTTTCCTCAAATTAGGTTATACCTTGAAACTCAGGCTGACGTGGTGGATGTATGGCATTGAGAATCTAGAAAAACAAACTTTTAGGGGTGGTTTTATAAACCTGTGGTGGTAGCCACCAAGATGAACATTGGCCTCTATTCATTGATCTGAAAGAAAAAAAGTGGGGTAATAATCTTAAATCTAAAGTGGCAGAAACACAGAGTGAGGCATGTGGCCAGCAAAAATAGATGTATTTTATACAACTTAGAAATGAACAGCAGAATTTTCTCCCTAGGGGGAATTTCATATTATTTTGGGAATTAATGTGGAATTTTGACACATTCACTCCTTTGTTTTCAGTAGAAAAAATCTTAAACAGATGTGTTGCACAACCATTTTTTATGGGAATAAAATGTGCCCCAGTTTTCTGGGCTACATAATCACAGAAGATTACAAACAAGAGCTCCATAAAATTCTAATGAATTTAGACCCCCTCTCTGAAAATCAATGAGAGGAAAACAGGTAAAAGCCTTAAGCACTTTCTTTTGTATCTGCATAATTGAGTTTTAAATAAATGAAAGAAGTAAACTTCATGGCCTCATGTGCAGTGTCGGCTACTTTTAAATAACATTCAGCATAATTACTTCACATTCTCTGCTTCCTTTTTAAGTCAGCAATGAGCAGGCACGGGATAATACAGCTGGGAAGAATCCCAGGTCTATGAGCTTTACAAACAGAAATTGCTCTGACTTTAGGAAAGCACCAACTATTTCCAATAAAGTGAGTTTGAAATGCTCTTTCTTTTCAACACCAGATGTTCTTTCTCAGGCCATATATTTTATTTGAATTAACAAGAATATTTCTGTTTATACTAATGGGTCTGGTTGGATGGATAGAGTATCTAAATTATTTTATGTGCTACACAGCTAACAAAGTGATCCCAGTATTTCCATAGTATCACATACAGAAAAGATTAAATCAGAGTTATATGGAACAGATTAAATTTAATATCAGAATTATATCTTCTCTCTTCATTTTTTATGGGAAATTATTTATTCATAAGTAGTTAGTGCTTGAAGAGTTCCTATGTACTTTCTCTGTGAAGGTCAAAATCATACTGAAATAAGGTGAAGTAATCTCTTAGTTCCTATAGGACATTTTTATCAATACTGTAGCATGAGAACAATTGGCAATTAAAAATTAAGAGATTGTGGGGGGAAAGCCACTGTGGAAAAAATGCCACAAATGGATCGCATTAATGACCAATAGCTTTTGTGAGCATGTTCAACTGGCAATATTTTAAAACTCTGTCTCCAGCTGCAGAGATAGAATGAACTGAAGCCATGAAAACCACTTAATCATTCATTAGCTTGCCAGAGGTAGAGAATGGTTACATGGCACAGTGGGTTAATGCTTAAGCTTTTCAAGCTGGAGGCAAGTTATGACTAGATTTAGGTCACAAGTGAGACACATTCAGTGCTATCAGCTTGCTTTCTATGGATAATTTCTCACCTGTACAGATATATTTTATGATCAGCAATCTGTCCCAAACTGAAAAAAACCAGACATAACAAGACTATGGCAATTGGGTTTAAAAGGTTGTGTAGACAAAGATTCAGATTGACTGCCTACATGACACCTAGCTCTTTCCAAAAATTATTGCTCCATTCAGAAAGACATAAGACACGGGCTTTATCACAAAATACAGAAACACTTAAATGTTTGTTTTTAGAATACAACTGAAATAGTTTAAAAAAAATCAGAATTTTATGCAAAGCATAAAAATTAAAATTTACATCTTTTTGGATAAGCAAAATAAGCACGTAGTATTCAAAAATACAAATAGCACTTAATACCTAAATACACAAGTAAAGCAAAAGAAACTGCCTCCACATGCTGAGGTATGATAAGGAAATCTCTGCTACTGCCATGCAGATGAGTGAGTGCTATGGATAAAGTATAGACTTTTTGCTACACAGGTACCTTCAAATCTAGAATAAACAAAGCTGTGCTGCTGGGAAGCCAGTGAAGTGAAACTCCCACTGTGCTCACTTGTTGTTGCAGTATGCTAGAAGGTGATCATGGGGCATCTGCATGAGTGCTCAGGATGTGTGTGATCTGCTACATATGAACAGGAAAAGGAGGTGGACAAATGGAGGTGAGAAAGTAGAAAACTACTGACCATGAAGAATATTGTATGCCTCTTGTAGGTCAAATGTTAGTCTTGGTCTTTTATCTTTTCCATCTCCTCACTCCTTCAGGAAGCCAAGATAACTACACAGAAGTGAGAAGGACTGTTTTGATGTATCAGCTGTAGACTGGAGCATAAGATATGGTTTCACAACATTCAGCTTCAGAAACAGGGACCTTGAAGTCACAGGTCTGGGTTAGCAGAATCATTTGCTACCTGGGCACTTAATAAATACATAATAGCTTACCTCACACCCTCTGGCCCTGGCACAGTGACTTCAACATGGTATTTGTTGGAAAGCAACACAGCAGTACAAAAGCAATGCAGATTTCTGGAATGCACTGATAAAAATTTCTAAAACCAATCCCAGTAAATACTTATTAGGTAAGAGTGTTGCTCTACCAGAAAAGCTGTATACAAGTAACAAAGGTTTGTTAAGACACTTCCATAAAAATTACAGCTTTAGCAATGTGGTCATCGCAAATTTGTGTAGTTTAAGACCCTGAGGGTGAGGAAGACAAGGACAGAATAAAGCCTTTGAGAAGAGCAGATCTCACCACGCTCAGGAAATTGTGAGTAGAGATCACTTAGGAGTCTGTCTTGCAGGACAAATAGGTTTGGACAGATTTTCAGGGACAGAAGAGACAGAGAGATGGCAAAAGGTAGAGTCTCCAAAATGACCACACGAAAATATCAGGTGAGCATACAGCAGCACAGGGAGGAGAGAAGAAGCTCTGTTGCAAATCAAACTGATAAGAGATATAAAGACTAACAGGAAAATAGTCTGTAAATGCTAGTGTAAAGTAAAAATACAAGGAAGATAAAGGGCTAATGACAATTGGAACTGACAAGTCAGTCACAAATGCTATAGCAAGGACCCAAATAGTTGCCTCATTCACCTCAGTCCCATGTCTCTAACACCAAGGAGCAGAAATAAGGGACATGGTGAACTACTGATGAGAGAGAAGAGTTGAGACAGGGACCACCCATACAAAGTAGATATAGAGAGATTCATGAGACCAGGCAAAATGTATCCAAGGATGCTGAGAATGCTGGCTGATATGACAACAAAATAATTCCTATAAATCATTTATGAAAAGCCATGGCATCAGAAGAAACCAAGTAATCAGAAAAGGCTAAATATTTTTGCCCAACTACAAATATTGAGAAAAAAAATAAAGGTCAGAGAAACTGCAGACAATCACCTTTACTTCAGTTCCTGGGAAAACTAAAGAACAGGTCCTCAGCGAAGGACCTCTCAGCAGCATGAGGGATAAGAAGGTGACTGGAAGAAGCTAATACAGAATTACTAAGATTAAATCATATTTGACCAACCTTATTGCTTTCTGCAATGAAACAATTTGCTGCGTGAATGAGGATAGAACTGTGGATGTCATCTGCCTTGATTTTGTCAAGGTTTTTGACCTGGGCACCCACAATGAACCTATAAACAAGTTGTCAAGTTCTCTGATAAACAGATGGACCATTATTTGGGGAAAAATTCATCTAAACTACCAAGGTCAAAGGGTGAGTGGTTCAAAGTTCCACTGGCAGAAATCAGATTTAGAGACTTCCAGGAATTTCTCCTGGGTCAGATGCTGTTCAGTGTCCTTGTAAATTATCTCAATGATGGGATTGAATTCACATTCACCAGGTTTGTGGACGACACTGAAGTAACAGGACAGGCAGATGTGGTACAAGGAAGAGTTGAGACAACAAGGGTTGTGTGGAGTATTGCAAAGAAACACAAGCCCTGCACACCTGAAACACAACAATCACAAACTGCAGGACAGGCTGGGTTCTGTCTCAATGATGTATTTTATCACTCAACAATAATAATTTGATTCTCTTAGTGAAAAAAAGAAGTGGCTGACATATTTCTGTAATGTGGCTCTCACCAACCCAATCTGCTTTCCAAGCCACCATTCATGGAGTCTCCATCAAACCAGTCAGGAGAGATGAAAAGACCAGAATGTTTCTGGTGACCTGAGAGACTCTGAACCTGTGACTATGTGCAAGGTGGAAGCCTTTCATCTGCAGTTCTCTTTCTGGAGATGTCCTCTCCAATTCACTGATGTTCAGTCACATTCCCATCAGTGACTCAGGCATAAGTCCCAAGTCCCTAAGGCAGATGTACATCAACTTTTTTTTGCCAGGAGAAGTGACATCAATTCCCTGTTGGAGACTGTTGAGAGATTCAAAGGGACAGAAGAGACCAAGCTGTGATCTATGAGAGAGAAAGAGGGTGTGTGTATCTTTGTCATGAAGGTACTTTTAGACTCTGCCTTGTTTTAGATTCCTGATGTCCTGGTTAGTGAGAGAAAAGAGCTCAGGGTGAGGAGTGAAAGGAGTCCATCACAAACCAATGTTGAAGATGTCTCCGTTCACAGGGAAAGAAGAAATAGAGAGATGAAGAGAGGGGACATGGCAAAAGGTATGCAAAGAAAGGAAGAAATGAAGAAAACCTGTAACAATAATCTCTTATTCATATACAGTTTTACACTAACCTTTTTTTAATTGATCCCTCCTTCCAATGTCATGCTTAATTATTGGCACTGGAAAGAAAATGAGGACAAATGTATTGCTTTGGGTGACTTTTCATGTGCACAGTCAGGCAACACCATAAGTGAAGAGTTGCTTTTATTTAAAATTAAAACCATAACGATTTGGAAGAAGAAAAAAGTAATTCAACGAAGAAACAGAACTCAGAAAATCAGGTTAGGTTTTAAAACTTGAAAAAGTAAGGAGCCGAAATTAAGCTGAGGTAACAGGTCACTCAGTTTTCCAAAGTTTTAGTCTGTTTTCAAAGTTTCCTAGGAAAAGGGGAGGGAACAAGGTTCAATAAAAAACATAGAAGCTGTTAAACTGTGAATAATCCTGATTGTACTAAGAATATTTACAATACTGTCCAAATATGCTCTCTCATGGAAAAAGGCAAAGGGTCAAAACAGTTCACTTTAAAACACCTGCATGGAAAAGCAGAAGCTAAGGATTTTAAAGAATTATTTTCAAATAGCAAAAACTTGTTCACTGGAAGCATATGTAGTTGCATATTAATGATGGCATCTGTTATGTACTGACTTGAGTTCCCTTAACCACGGAATGTTACATAACCACTGTCAGGAGATTTAAAAGACTTCCATTAATTTGTGATGGCAGCAATTAGCAAGGAGGGTGTAAATACTTACTGATGCTCAAGCTGTCAATTTCTGGCTATTTTTCATTTGTATTCTTTGTAAACTCACACTGTTGTTTAGACAAGGATATCACTACATCTAGGCAGGAAACAAAATTTTTCTTTCTGCCATGAGATATTCACTAGACGAATGACATTTGTCTTAGGGATAGCTAAGGATATTTCATTCAGAATAAATCAATACTATATAGAAATCACTGCATAGAGAGAAGTTAGGAGATTATGTTTGATAAAGTGTATTTCTGTCTCAGCCCATCTACATTTTTGTATGTACATGCAAATGTACATTACATATGTGCTCTATGTAATTTGTCAATGAGAACATTGTGAATTCTTACTGTTTAGCAGATGTTGGTGAAATATATTTGCATTAGCAATTTTTCATAAGGGAAAAACAATTAGAATGGAAAGTCCTTTAATGAAAGCAATTTTTTACAAGTAGTTTATTTGAGATGATTTCTCTGCTCAAAGTTTTTGTGGTCAAGAAACAAGGTCAAGTGACTTGAAGCTACAGGACTTGAAGCTACAGGGCATTAAAGTATTCTTTTCATGTAAGAATAAAACTCAGTAGCTGAATTGACAACGTTTCTATGTTCTCCTTTAGGCTTAGTTGCTCATCACATTCTAAAGAACACCGTGGAGGCCAAGAAACAGTACAGAACAACATTACTATTACGTGAGGTAGCAATGATGCACTCCTGCTATTTTCCCTGCAGGTGATGCTCTGAAAAGGATAGCATAGACCTCAGTTGTCTTAAAGTTCTCTTGGAGATGGTATCCAAGATGAGGGAGCTGTAGTTTCACCTAGCTAAACACCTGTTCATTTATTTAACTTACCAGATTCAGTAATCATATAATAGCATTTAAGTTCAGAATGCAGTTTTGAGATAATAAGATTTGATAAAATGACAGTGCCATCCAGCATCCTGAACCACTGGTGTTTTGAAAGCATTTAGAAGTACATGCAGCTATTATAAATTAAATATTAATCTATATTTAAAATATTTTTGTGTCAAAAATGTCTGTAAATCTTTTATGTGCTGTAAACATATGGAACTGAAGAAGTATATCTCCTTCTGGAATTAGAGGGCAGCAGCTGAGCTGTATGAACTATCTTGCATAATGTTCAAAGGAGAGAAAATTATTCCAAGGAGAGCAGAATAAATCCTGTCAGCTAGAAAAAAACAGCTATGGGATCCCTTTTATGACCACATAAAATAAAAAAATCATAGAGGTCTTACTGAAAGACCTATAACACAGCAAACCACATGCTATTCCATTTTTTTC
This sequence comes from Rhabdornis inornatus, assembly GCA_013397075.1. NCBI lineage: Eukaryota > Metazoa > Chordata > Aves > Passeriformes > Rhabdornithidae > Rhabdornis > Rhabdornis inornatus. Next base: position 76,077 of record VWZS01005568.1, read on the forward strand.
CTGCCTCAGTTAAATTGCTAGGTTTAACTGGCACTATCAGAAATTGAACTTTTGATTCTGTGGAACCTATTTCAAGCTTAGCATAAAAATGCAGTGATCTGTCCCAGTTAGGTCTCCAGGCTGCTCCTGCTTGATAGCATTAGTTAAACAATACATGCTGAATTGAAAAGAGTCCCGATCACCTGCAATGGTTTTCGCAATCTTTATTTAAATATTCTATGCCTTCAGTAGCCTAAGATAAGCAGAAATAATATTTCTTGGGGTTTGTGGGCATTTCCCCCCCCCACTGATAAAAGGCAATAACTTCCAATACTCAGTTTAACGATCACTACAAATACCTTTTACTCCTCTGTGAACATCAGCTGCATAGATAATGTCAGCAGGAAATTCTGGATAACTGTAGAGTAGGAGGACACCTGGGAACAGGCAGCTAAATCAAAGAAACATAATTAAATTGTGGAGCTCATTTTCAATGGATGTTTTGGAAAACAAAAGAATAAATGTGTTTTAAAAGGCTTTAAACAAATGAAGGATTGTCTATCAGTGACTATTAAAGTTGGTTGTCCAGATGTATTGTCCACTTCAAAAAATTCCTGAAGTATTTGTTTTTGCTGATCAGGAATAGCACAGGAAGTTTTCAAATAATTATCTGTTTCTTGAAGTTCCTAAATGCCTGCCTTTAGCCACCATCAGCAGGATGATAGATGGCCAAATAAGGACATTTGGTACACTACAGCCTATGAAAGTATTTAATTCCCTTCCTGGACCAGATTCTCTAAGGGTGAATAACTATAGAACAGCAGCTGTTCTCTTGGCAGGTACTGCTGCAGTGGCTGTGAAGGCACCTCTTCTTTGCACCTCTTTGCCTTCTTCTTTACAACTACTGCCCAAAAAGGGGAAAGAGACAGTCACAGCATTAATGGGAGATGGTTCTCTGCTGTGTCACAGAACATGGCAGAGACAACCTCACAGACCTGCAGGATGTTAGTACTACACACTGCATAGCACTGGAGTGTACAGTATTATACTATATGCAGTATTGAAATAATAATTGGAGTCAGGGAGCCCTAAAAAGCCAGTGGTGCTCTGATGGGATTGTGCCACCATTGCTCAGAATGGTGAATAAAAATACAAGCCTGAACATCCTGCTGCCATTGGGCATTGTAGAGCAGACAGAAAGGTGTCTCAGAGATCTATCTTCAATTAAACAGTTCTTGGGGGATCCTGACAAGCAAAATAAATTTGTTAATGAAGGCATGTGCCATTCTCACTCTAATGTCATGCAGGGATTTAAAACTGGTCATCCTTACTGCATAGTACAGCACATGAAGGCATATTTTAATCTTACAGCTTTGGTTATCAGTGTACTGGATCTTGATATGGCAGATAGATCTACAACTCAATATATACCCAAGTTCCTCTTGCCTTACTAGAATTTGATCTGGACAGGTTAATGCTAACTCAAGCAATCCTATCTGCGAGGAACTGGACAATCTGGATTGCCTTGTAGACCCGCCCACAGGAAGCTGAGGGGCCAACACAGGCATAAACTGTCTATCAATCTTCATTAAAATATTTGAATGTAACATACCTAGCACTCCCATACAGATACTGTGTTACATGCTTAATTACCTTAATTGACTTAATTATCGTGGTATTTCAGAAAGAGAATAACAGAATATCCTGTGTTGGAAGGGACACACTAGGATCATAAAGTCCAACTCTTAGGTGAATGGCTCATACAGGGATCAAACCCACAACCTTGGTGTTACTGGCACTGTGCTCTAACCAAGACAATTTCTGTGGCAATTGCACAATTTCTGGAAAGAAAAATGCCAAAAGAATATGTTGGTATTGAGAGGCTAAATCTACAGCTATACAGAACTTTGTATGCTGTCCGCATGAGACTCCAGTCTGTGTGGTGTTCAGACCAGCACATGATCATGGCAGTGGTTTTCCAGGCTGCGAAAAATTACAGCTAGTGTTTCCTAGGCAAATGTCTAGAGAGAGGACACAGCAGGGTTATACCCCTGGCATCAAGATCTGCTCCTGCATATGGTGGTATTCAGGGCCCCAGTGCAAGAAAGACTTCAGCTAACTGGAATAGGTTCAGGAGAGAGACACCAAGATATTGAAGTGATGGGGGACTGGGGGAGGGAAGCTTGCACTGTGGGCTGTGGGTGAAGGGCTGGGAATTGTTCGGCCTGGATAAGGGATGTCCTCAGGGGCACCTTACAGCAACTCCTCAGCAGCTGTGAGGAGGCTGTTGAGCAGACAGCTATGGGCTCTTGATGCTGATGTACCGTGAGAGGACAAGATATAACTGGAACAAGAGCAGTTGTGACAGGATGTAAGGAAAAGGTTTTTTCCCCTGAGGACAGGGCACAGTGGGACAGGCTGCCCAGAGACGTGCATTCTCCATCTGTAGATGTTTCAAGATCCATCCAGATAAAAGCCCTGAGCAACCAGGACAGACCTCAGAGCTGGTCCTGCTGAGAGCAAGAAGTAGGACTGGAGACTCCTGAGCAGACTTCCAGCTGGAACTATCCTATGATCTTTTGTTCCTTTAGGTAGGTGTAGTCATTTCAAACTTGATGACATTCACATTCAAATTCCCAATTGAATTTGTTCAAATTTTGTTCTTACTGAGATCAGTCAGATCCGACTCTAATGTTAGATGACTTTTTCAGCCTCCCTTTCTGGGAAGAAAGAAAAGAAAAGCCACTCTGGTGTTGATGTCAGTATTTCAAGTAACGCTTCTACACTTCTACAATTTCATATTCCTGAAAATAAACCTTTTGACTTTAGTGGTATTTGCAAAAACGATGGAAGAACAAAGGTAGCTCCTGAATGACTCCTATCCAGAGCACAAAAGTGCCTAGGCAATGTAATGGAATTAGGTTTGCTTAGTGTAAGCATAGCTTTTTAAGTCCACATGGATATGCATATTCAGATCTGCATCCAGGACCAAGTTGACCAATTCTCTATTCTTCAAAGTTCTGGCCAGGATTACAGTCGCAGAAAAACTACAAGGCACTGAAAGTTTCAAAGCACTTGGTGATGTTTTGCATACCTAAAAATAGCCTTTTGTTTTTGTTTTTGTTAAATATTTAGGGCAGGTAAAATCTTACACGCAAACCAAACCAGACAGACAACCCCCAAATTCCCGCACAAAACACACAGCAACAATCTAACAACAACAAGTAATCAAAAAAAAAAAAAGGCTTCAAAATGCTCTTTTGAATAAGGTATAGCACTCACGAAGACAATAGAAATACTACAAAAATTTAAAGTTTCTTCTGTCAACAGAAATATTAAGCTTTAAGTATAGAAGAAAAGACTTTTTCAGATAGAAATTATTACACTGAAAAAACAAGAATCAGATCTAGATTATTCACTGTATTTTGAAACACTGCGTTTCTACTTTTGATGTACAACTTGCAATTTCTTACTTGTTAAAATGTGTTTGGTTTTAATGTTACCATCTCTCTATTGCTTTCTCTCTCCTATGCATTTGAAAATGTGCTCTTTAATACCCCAATGATAGTGCTCATGGATGTTAATGAAGCTGCTTCTTTGGAAAATGTGCTCTCTATATTCTATTTGAGTGGCAAAGAAAAATTAATTCAATGGGAAAGGTTTGTGATGCATTTGGAAATTGCTATTATTTTATATCTTAATAAAACAGGTGGAATGGAAATTTCTTCTTTAATATTGTCTCCAAATAAAACTCTTTGTTATTTGTTTAATTTAATTTACACACAGAGGCAATGTGTCCACCCTTGGGCCCATTGCCATAATTTTAATAATTAACTTCTGTTGGCTTTAGAAAGTGCATTTGGATTTTCTTTTTTATTTTATGTTCTTTCTTTTTCCACTAAATCTTACAGAAATTTGCTTCAATTCTTACTGTTCAGTGCTTTCAAAATGGAGCAGTCCTGCAGAAAACATTATCCATGGAACAGTCATCTGATGCACAGAGAGCAAAGAACTCAAACAATGTATCAACAGCAGGAAATCTATTGCTATAAAAAGGCTCTGCAGCCCAGTTTCAGGGGCAAAAACCATTTATTGAAAAGGACAGGTGTTACTGGAATACAGGCTGCAGCACACATGTCCTTTGCCAAGAAAATCACTCTTTTTTAAGTGCAAGGCATTTCTCTAGATTGTATTCAAATGAGAATTCAGGAGAATGTCTGAAGAGTTCCATCCCCCTGGTTTTCATGGTAAGGCCCCTGTGAATATCAAATGCAGCATATCCAGTTTTTATATGCTTGTCTTCTTATGCCATTATTATTAAACTTATTACTGGTTCTAGTCTAGATTCTCATGGTTGCAGCATTGTGGATGATTAAGCCATAAAATAGGTGTGAGCTACCATATGTCTTGACCTTCTGTGAAGCCGTGGGATATTTTAATTATGATATCTATTTTATCTCTATTATTCTAAAATTTGAGTAAAATAGCCATATATATAGAAATCGGCACATAAAGGTTTTAAGTGCCTGTAAAGAAATGCATCACAAGTAGTTGAGGAGATGGGAATGCAACTGTAATGAAGAGAGTTACAATAATCTGGTGAATCAAAGTGATTGCTTCATAAGTTAGAAAATAAAACCTAACTGTGTGGAACACTGAGACATCTCACAGCTCAGCAGCCTCCTGCACACCCTGGGGCTCATCCCACTTGCTTTGGTACTCCATCTCCTCGAGGAGGGTATTTCCAAACTTCCATCACCTATCAATGCTCATACAAAATTATTAGTCATAAAGATCTGTTCTCCAGTATTAGATTATTGAAAAGTCTTCCTGTCAGCCTTTGGAGATACTTTTCACAAAACATTGGATAAAAGTTCTGTCACTATTATTAACAGTACTAATTATACATCAGCAAGTAATAATAAAGGTACTCATGCACTGATACCTGATATTAGTCATATACTTTCCTATTATCTTATAAAATGTCTTCTTGTCTTGCAGACTGTTAGGCTTTAAGACATCATGAATAGAATGTGAAACTTCAGCAGTCAGAACTGCTTCTCAAGCTCCAACTACAAGGAACTTAACTCCTTCGATTAAAATCTGTATACTGAAATAGAAAACTGTAATATAGGAACAAATAAATCTTTACCTCAGAACTCAAAGACTGACAGCTGTGCCACATAAATCACTCTTTCTTTCCTCCTGACCATTTTAGCACAGTTTCTTCAACAGTATAGTAATACTGTAGTACTGTTATCTTAGCACAGGGATGATTTGTTATTCACCTATCAAAATTAGTCAAATAAAATTTCAATTTTTAAGACTTTGGAAAACATCAGACTGTGTCACTAAAAAGGTGCTTTTTTCATACTTAAAAAAATCATCTGTATTACTGTAATAGAGGCTTTTAGTGATGGGGAAGGTACAGATAATATAATTAGAAAAATCTAGTAAATTTTATTTTTCTCAAAAAAGCTTATTTTTTCTTTTTTAAATTCTATATGAAAACTAAGAAGAGTTTAGAAACAAAGGTTTGTAAAATAAAAATTCTGAAAATAATAATCTCAACTTAAAACAAAGAATTTTCTTTTTTATTACACTGAAAATCTTCCCAGTTTCTGTTTTATATTTTTAGCAAAACACATTTAATGATTCAAAGTGATTTTTAAGGAAAAATTAAAAAGTATAGCTTTGGAGTGTTAATCATTTCTCTTTTCTTAGTGAAGTTGAAAAGACTAGGACTATTTCCTGACAAGGCATTGACATTGTCACAGTCAGATGGATCAAAGACCTTGGCCCTCCCTCTCAAATTTTAATTATGTCTTTACTTCTTTTAGAATAAAAATGCCCTCTTAACTCCCTCTATATCTTCTTTTCTAATCTTTAGTGTTTTAAAAGCCCCTTTAATTCTTAAAATAATGGATTTTGATCTTTGTTTTCCCCCTTGCTTCCCTTTCCCTCAATAAGTTCTATTTTCCTTCTCTGAGTACGTTTGTCTACTCTTTCAGCTACAGTCATAGTGACTTACAAAGTTTTCCTTAGGAAAGCAAACTGGGCGCAGATATGCAAATATTTTCACACATATGTATAATATACATGTACACAGTATATATACACATCAAGTTAAAATATACCAGTTACAGGCCACCATCTTAATACCTTCCATCTACCGTTTTGGAGGTGAGGTATTGTGAAGAACTTTTTATGTCCAATGAGATGCTTGAACATTAAAAGTTTCTTACCTTATTTATGCAGTGCCTACTCTGTTTTGCATTCCATGTAAGGTTCAAGGCAGTAAGTTACACCACTCATATTAAGTTAGATTATATATATACCAGCAAATTTTACTGTATTCATCTTGTTCCATTGCAGGCTGCATCCATGGAATTTGTCTGAATTACTGCTAATTGTGGAAGTACAGAATAAGAACAAAATATAATCTATGCATCTTACTTTGAAAAAAAAAGGGAACTAATTCGTCATTGTTTAATTATATTAATTTCCTATAAGACTTAAATTAATATTTAGGAGTTTTTCATATCTGATTTTCATTATATGATAAGTAATTTTTTTTTTTCTGGAAGCATTTTAAGTAAGTATAGGGTTTTGATTCATTTTTTTTTATGACTTTATAACAGTTTACCATCATTACTGGAAAGGTGGAAGCCTTATTTTACTTCATACTTTACAAGCAATTTATAGAACTATCAGTTAACTACTAAACTCTAATTGCTTTCCACACAATGTACAAAAGTCTATATCAAATCGTTATAAAGATACTCATATTTTCTTCTGACACCTACTTGTCCTCAGCAAAACATGATATATAATCATGATCTCTTTTCGTTTTTTTGCATACCACTAGGGAAAACACAATTTTCATATTTGATCCTACAAATATTTATGTAGAAATCCTGAAACTAATCACAGGAAGAAGTAAAAAATTGTTGTAAATATTTTTTAAACATTCAATGGAAATATTCATATAGATTGAAGACCTTGAACTATAATACTTCTTTTCTTTGTCCCTAAAAGAAATGACACTTCAAGGAGTTTAATGTTAGAGTGCTTGGTCAATACTTTTGTTTTACCTCAAGTCATTTCATTGGGCAAATGACCTATTTTCACGATACAGGGAAAAATACAGTGGACATTCCATGATGTGCCATTGGATTTCTGGGTGATGGACAACCCTGAAAACTTACTGCTGCATGAGACAAGTGTATTTTTCAGTTTTAGAAATTTAAAAATCTGTGCAACTTAACTCAGTCCTGTTACTACAATATCCTGTATGCTGCAGGTTTGGGAAGATCTAAGTTCTTGTCTCAGTGCAGCTACTTCTATTTCAATAAGATGTCATGAATTTCATTCCATACACATCTCAAAGATATGTCTATAAATATAAAGTAACTAATATTCTTTTTGTTTTTTCAGAGAGAGAGAATGCAAATGAAGTTTTAAAGTTCTTAAAAGTTATATTTTTTTTTAATATTAAATTTCTTTCCAGGCACAAATATCTAATTTTAACTGTAAGTATTTTCTGTTTTCTGATTATTTTATCCTCCAGGTTTTAGATATTTTGTCTAGTTATATTCTTGGGTTTTAGGTTTAAATTCTAGAAGTAATCACTCACCTATATTTTTCTAAAGTCAGACATTTTCTAGATAATTGATGACTTTCTATATATTTCCTTTGTGTTGATATGTAATTCCATTGTTCTTATTTTATATCTTTTCTTAAGACACCCTAAGAAAAAGAAAAACAAAACAAAAAAGAAAGAAAACATATTTTTATAACATATCATATATCATCTTTCCTTTTCAGGGATGGCTTTGATATAAAGTAAAAACCAACCGTCATACTTTGATTTAGTGACCATTGTGTCTAAATATTCTATTGATAGATTATGAATTACGGAATAGGAACTTGCATTGCAGTCAATATTTGTCTAACTAATCTACACAACTGTAATGAACCTCTCTGTGTAGTTCTTTGTTTCATAAACTAGTTTAAAAAAAAGGAAAATATATCTTTTTCTATTTTTCTTCTGTTTCGAACATCCGTCTTATCCCCACTTCAAAAAGACTACTTGATTCCTAAAGCTGTATCTTTTAATGACCATTCGATTGAATTATATTTTCAATGGTTTTGATAGTTACATATTCATTCATTTAGAGCAAACAAAAAAATTATCTGAGGGACGGTTTTATCTTATAGTATTTTTGCAGAATGCAACAGGGAAAATACTCTTATGAAGAGCTGTACAATTTATTTAAACCATAAGTCCAAAAGATTAAGAGTACCCCAGTTTTTACATTATCCTGTACAGACTGATGCTTAGATTGTCTCTGATTTACAATAGCTTGGTTTTACTCTGCTGATGCTTGTGTTTCAAAGATTATGGTGTAAGATCAGGAAGTGCTCTGACTATTTCAATTCAGAAGAATGATTTCTGCAACCTGCAACATATTACATAAGTCACTTGTGGTACTTGTTTGATAGACTTGTGGCACTTTGTTTGTTTTTAAATTAGAAGCCTAATTCTTCATTCAGATGTTACATAAAGTTCTTGGGTTTTCAAAATGTGCTAAATAATTTTTTTTTCCCCTAAGAGACCCTCCATTATTCTAAAATTAAAGAGGATGCTTTCTTGCACAGGACATACTAAACATTTCCTACCTAACTTGTAAACTCTGCTATTAAATACTGCAGTAAATATCTAGTTTGCTTTCAGTTGTGTGTCAAGGCTTAGCCCTGGCTGACAGCTCAACCCAACACAGCTGTTCACTCACATCCCCAGCCCCAGTGGGACCAGGGAAAGAATCAGAAGAGTGCAAGTTGCAAAACTCATGAATTGGGATAAAGACACTTTAATGGAAAAAGCAAAAGTCACGTATGCAAGCAAAGTAAAACAAGGGATTCAGTCACCACTTCCCATGGGCAGGCAGGTGCAGCCATTCCTGGGAAAGCAGAACTCCATCATCCATAACAGGGACTTGGGAAGACAAACACCAAAACCCCGAACCACCCACCCTTTATTCTTCTTCCCACAGTTTTATATGCTGAGTGTGGTGTCATATGGCAGGGAATGTCACTTTGGTCTGCTGGGATCAGCTCTCCTGGCTGTGTTCCCTCACAGCTCCTTGTGCACCCTCAGCCTCCTCACTGGTGGGATGCAGCAAGGAGAAGAAAAAGCCATGGCACTGCTTGAGCTCAGCAATAATGAAAACATCCCTTTGTTATCAGCAATGTTTCCAGCACAAATCAAAAACACAGAACCATAAAAGCTACTGTGAAGAAAATTAACTGCTGAAAAAACAAACAAACAAACGAACAAACAAACAAAAACCCACAACAAAGCATCAGCAACAACAACAAAACACTATGCTAAGGAATATATTATCCTACTCGTTTGTTTTTTTTTTCCTTTTCCTTAGGCAGCTTGACTTACACTGTGGTCTTGTGCTATGAAGAGGAGATTTCTGCTGCAGTACAGAGAGAAGCCTGAAAAACTAAGAAGACAGAGGGCAGATAGGTCTATACATACACAGATTCAATTTATTATAGTTCTTAAGTTAATATTTGCTTTCTAATCAAGTTCAGAACAAAAAAAAAAAAAGAAATGTATAGCCAAGAACTGGACTAACAAAAGGAACATATATCACTCAGGAGATAATTTAAACAGAAGCCTAGAAAAAGCTGTTTAAGACAGAAGTTTTTACTCTGACTTCTTTTGTTACCTAAATACTGGATAGCTGCTGAAAATCACATGCAGTTAAATGTCATTTTATTCACAAAATATCTTACCAATGTTCTTTCTAAATATTCTTAGAGCAATATAAAGATAGTAGGTTTGGTGAAGTATAGAAATCTCTGGATTTCTATACTTCACCAAACTTACTATCTTTATATTACTCTGGACTAGCTCTAGATGAGCCTGTAGAAATACTCTAAGGAGTATAATCACATCAGAACAGACCTTTTCATGACCTATTTTATACTATAAGCAAGCTAGAACTGATCCTTAGTTGAACCAGCTGAACTTGTGATTCAGTGCTGAAATCCCCAAACCCTCTGGAACTGACTTACTTCAAAGACACAAGATTTTATTTACCTTATCTAGCAATTTATTTCCTGAAGTTTGTTAAAGAAACTCCGTGAAGCTAACCAGGTCACATTCTATTTTATATATTTTCTCAGTAGTTACTTTATTTCTTACTATTATTTTAATTTTTCTTATGCAGGTTTTGGATTGGTTTGGTTATTTTTGGAGGGAGAGTGGGGCTTTTTGGGGGGGGGGGGTGCCTTAATGAACAGGAAAACCTGGAACTAGCAATAGTTCCACTCTTCAAATGTTTCAGAACCTGAAGTATTTCAGATACATTCTATTTTGGCCTGCAAGGCTCAGGGATGCTACCAGAGATCTTTTTCCTATTTTCAGGGCTTGCTTCATATACAAAATTTGAGTGTGGGGCTTTTTTTAATTATTATTATTATTTTTCGTTTTCCTCCGGTTCTGTTGTCTCCATGCACTGTTTTGTACAAGTACTTGCTTTTCCAGCTGGTATTGTAAACATCACCATCCTGCATATGTTGAAAAATGAGCAGCCTGCTCATCCAATTTTATAACTCAGAGTAGCAGAAGCAGATTGGTGATGTTTTTTGACATGCACAGCGTACATTACTGCAAGATGTCATATTTCCCCAAAGGGGTACTCAGAATGTCAAGAAACTTGGACCAGACACAACAAGATCATAAACACGCTACAGCAAACACACCAGAATATTTGTATAGGATTATCATTAGGTATTAGATGAATACTGTTTCATCACATGCTCCCTGCGGAATAGGATTTGATGACTCCATACTAGTGATGATATGAACTATATTGCCATTTTAATACCACTTTTTGGCAAAGGTATTGCCAAAAAAAGTAGTGCTTTTATTTTTACATAGTTTAGAATTCTTAAAAAAAAAACTTGATTAAGAAAATAAATTTGAATTAATTTGATATATGGAAAAATAGCAATTTGCATTTATAACCATCTGAAGACAAAAAGGTATTACGTGATACATGTCTTTTAAGTACAAACTTTAAAATATGTTAATTTAAAAACACAGGCTAAGAAAAAAAAATCTCATTTCAATTTGATCCAAATTCCATTTTCCAAAAAAAATAGTGGAACTATATATAATGAAGAGCTTTATGTTTTACTTAAGCCATAACCTTATTAATTCTATGGGGAACTGTTTGCAATAACTTACACAGTGCAAGTCATGATTCCTACTTTAATGGTTCTGATCCTGTGAACAGCTTCAATTCTAATAAATCTCCATCCAGAGAAACTCAGAAAAGGAAGAGAGAACCTGCTGCGAGCCAAGGCTACAATATTTTGATCACACAGCTGGTCTCCACCTACTGTGACCCATAATCCAACCCTGAAAAAAGGATAAAATGAAACAATTTAGCAGATATAAACCACTGATTTACCTTCTGCAGGTGGAGATTTTATATCGCTTTATGATTTCACACATCACCACTGATAACCCTAACTTAACAGGCCCCTATTTCTGTATGAAATAACCAAACTAACCCTGAACAAATTAAATCCTGACTTACTGTGAGATTTTTAACAATACATGTCTGTAGAGAGTACTGTCATGAACTGACAGCTCTCTCCTCTCGTAACTCCCTCCCTGGGAAAAGGCAAACTCATGGCTCCAGCAGGCAGTGTTAGAAGAAAATCTGTTCTGCAGTAGCTTTGCACAGCATAGTTATTCCCTACTCCTGCAGTTCCTGTCCTCTCTAAGTTTATGTATGAAGAAGTTGGGGGTGCAAATATTACACCTGCCTTCCCACTACAGGTTTTTGCACCCCCTGGCCCAAATGCAGCCTTCTCTTCCCATGCCCTGTGTAGAAACCTCTGCTCCAGGAGCCATGGTGTCACAGATTGTACTATCACATTCTGTAAGAGTTTCTGGTAGGTCTGGCCCTACCCAGAAATCAGTAAACTTCCCCATGCCTCAGATATCCGCCTAAATCGTGCAGGAAGTAAGTGGTTTATAGTAAGACTATCCAGAAAAAAATTCAAATTGGAAAAGTGTAACTGTGACAGATAACTTCCATTATCAACTTCCAGCACTAGCTCACTATTTTTTCTCATTTCACAGCCTGAGCCAGATATAATGTGAACTGTATCATAGAATGATAGAATCATTAAGGTGGGAAAAGTCCTCCAAGATAATTGAGGCTGACCTTTGGCCTAACATGAGCATGTTAACAAAACCGTAGTGGCATGGTGTGCCATGTCATTCCTTGAAGGCTTCCAAGGATGGTGATTCCACCACTTGCCTGGGAAGCCCATTCCAATCCTTGATTACCCTTCCAGTGAATAAATTCTTCCTGACATGTAACCAGAATCTTTTCAGGTGTAGTTATTTCCTCTTCTCCTGTCGCTGGTTGTCTGGGAGAAGAGGCTGACACACACACACCTGGCTACACCCTCCTTTCAGGGAGTTGAAGAGGGTGATAAGCTCTCCTCTGAGCCTCCTTTTCTCAGGCTAAATAACCCCATCTCCCTCAGCCACTCCTCATTTGATTTACTCTCTAGATCCTTCCTCAGCTTCAATGCCCTTCTCTGGACATGCTCCACTACCTTGATGTCTTTCTTGACATGAAGAAACTGGACATAGAATTTGAGGTGTGGCTTCACCAGTGAAGAGTGAAGCCATTGTACAGAAGGACAATCACTTCCCTGGTTCTCCTGGCCACATTATTCCTGATAGAAGCCAGGATGCCATTGGCCTACTTGGCCACATGGACACTTTGCCACCTTGTGATCAGTTGCCTGTTGACCAGCACTCCAAGGTCCTTTTCTGCCAGGCAGGTTTCCAACCACCCTTCCCCCAGCCTGTAGCACTGCATGGGGTTGTGATGGTACTGAGGATAATCTGTTCCAGAGCATTCCCTGGCACTGAGATAGGGCTGACAGGTCTGTAGCTCAGATTCTCCTTCCAACCTTTGTTTGCAGATAATTATCACACTGGATAACCTGGGGAAAAAAAAAATATGTATATACACACACACACACACACACACACACACACACATATATATATATATGTATATATATATATATATATATATAAATTAGAAATATNGTATTTATATCGACACATATATATGCAACCTGCAGCTGTATGTATTGTGCAACTCTTTGTAAAAAAATCCAGTCTCTAGAATCAGTACACCTTTCATTTCCTCTTTCAACACTGCCTTCCTGTTTTATGGTCTATTGATTTTTTTTCTTCATCATCTGTGATCAATATTTAAAAAGACTCAATGACCTATGTGTGACTGTCCTGGACCTTTCCCATAAGTAAGCAAAGACCATCTCTTCTGTTTTTTTAGGGACTGTATAACTACCTCTCTTCCGACAGAGCCCTGGCTGCTCCTTCATCATCTGTTCCTCAGAGGCCTTTCCTTGGTAGAGGAAAGAAATCAGACCATTTCTCACTGGATTTCTGAAGATATGGATAAAATTAATTTTTACTACAGAAAGCCTAGGGAAGTAGCTAATCCTGGTTGAGACTGTAAATTATCACATTGAATACGTTGTGAAAGTCCACACAGTGGGAATTTTTTCTGATGTGCTAACCAAACCTTCACCTCCATTACACCTGGAATAACTTCCTTCCTGTTGCTGTCTGTGCTTATCTCGAGTTCCTGTTGTGGTGGCTTATTTTATGGGAAGATCCTGCTGTGGCTTTGACAGTGCTTTGAGAATGTCAGTTATGGTCTTTAGGTTCCTGCACATGGGAACAGTTCTATGATCCTCCAGAATCCTCAAATGGAGGACAGATCTGTCTTATTCCTAAAGGCTCCTCCATCCATCCCTCAATTTACAAAAGCCAAAGAGGAGAATTATGTGTTTTAGGAAAAAATCCAGCCTATCACCTTATTTCCCTGGTGGAACATGAGCTTCTTTATGAGATAAAAAAAGATCTCTGGCAGTTTTCAAATACTTAAACCAGCTTTGCTCTGCTCTTCACACCAGCTGGTTCCCCATGTGAAGCCTTTCCTCACGCTCAGCCAAGTGCTCACTAAAAACCAGAAATGTTGGAGGAAAAACAGTGCCAAGGTGAAAATAAACTTATGCTTCTCCAGCCACACACTGCTCTGCTAATCCCTACAGGGAAAAACTTTATGGTGGGAGGAGAAAAACTCATTTTTTATGTCTGACATAGACCCTATTTTCAGCTGGCCATCTTTGTTTCTCTTCCATGCCTTCCCCTGTGGTTATCATGGGATAATTCCAGCAATAATCATAAGCAGTAACCATTCTTAACCCTGATACTTGAGTGGGTTTTTCTGGGACATAGACCTCACAAAGCCATGAAACTGTATGTAATCACACCACAGGGCTCCACACACCATTATATATGGGGATACTTAGGCTAAGGAGAGCAGGATAAAACTGTCACAGAATTGTAGAGTATTCTGAGGTGGAAGGGACCCACAAGGATCATTGAGTCTGACTCTGAAGTGAATGTTCCATGATGGGGATCAAACCCACAACCTTTGTGTTATTAGCACCAACCAACTGAACTAATCTCAGTGGCCTCCCACTGCGCATGAGGATCAAAGGTCTCACTCATGCCAACACAGTCCTTGTAAGCACTTGTTTCACTGTCTTCAGATCATGAAGCCTTTAAAGGAGATACTTACTTTTCTCTACTTCTGACAGAGACCTTTGAGACTTTGATCGAATACTCAGAATGCCAGGCAATTGAAAACTTAAAAATATTTCATGTATCTGATTTGAAATAATTGAGACTATCAAAGAAAGGCAAGCATGTACTTGTAACGATAAAACAGGATGGACTAGTGCCACCTCTCAGTTATCTGTATTATAAAGTACTGAAAACAATAGCAAGATCTGTTTGTGTTTAGAAGGTTAACGTTAAACATAACTAGCCCTTCCAAATATTTTTTGCGATGATATCAAAACAGGAAATGGGTAGTGTCTCAGCAAAAAGAACAGATGTGTAACATGGTGAGATAGAATATAGAATAGTAATGCTGCTGAGCTGGCTGCAGCATCTCAGTGAAAATCTGAGTAGCTGAACCAACAACATCTGAACTTATATGAAACCAGAAATTGGAGAAATTTGGACATTTTTTCATGGAAGCTACTTTTATTTTCTCAGATTCTCCAAGTAGCTTCCAACCATTTTTCAGACGTCTGTTAATGATTGCAAACCTTAGGAACCTAGAAGTCTCGTTTTATGGCCACATTTTTATCCACAAAATGTAAAGCTCTGCGTGAAAAATGGGCATTGAGCGGCTCAGTATTTTATTCTTCTCTGATTAAGTCATGATTAAAAACACCACCATTCAATTTGAACACACAAGCAAATGCCTGACAAATGTAGGTTAGATGCAAGGTATTAAAATGCAAGCCAAAGACTCTCAATATTTCATGTACTCAATAGGTCATCAGGGAATAGAAGTCTGCAGTATTTTCCATATATTACAACCTTACAGAGCAAGAAAAATAACAAGTCACAAAATGCTGTATCAATATATTCATTTCACCAGGTACCAGAGATGTGTACAAGAGACAGATACATTTTAAATCATTTTACAATTAGCAATATTGACTGTAAAAGACTGATAACTCGAATACTAACATGAGCATTGTTTAGGTTATTTCCTTTTGTCTCTCATCAAAACATTTCACAAACTACATTTCACTTTTCTTTTTTACTTCATTAAAAAAAAAAAGTGAAAAGCTATTCCAACCTCTGACAACTAAAAATAAAAATATTTTAGATGTGTAATCATAAATGTTTAAGGAAAAGCTAGATCCTTTCCTATGGCTGATGAAAATAATGAATGTACTGATTTTTTTCTCTGTTAGTTTTGCAGCCAAAATCTGAAAAAGAAACAAGATGGAGGGGAAAAGAAAACAGATGCTCCATGTGGAATACCTATATTAATGCCAACTTTTTTTTTTCTTTAATTAATACAAATGTTTCAATCATTTATTGGAACTTGTTGCAATTCATAAACAGTCATAGGTTCAGAATTGCAAGGGATCTAAGTAAATAACTGAAATGCAGTCAGACATTGCTCATTGCATCCTTTTCTGGAAATTTTTTAATCAACTAGTTTGATTCAAGAACTAAACTTCACCAGGTTTCTCTTGTGAATAGGTAAGGGCTATTCTAACATTAAATAATTTTAATTTTTTATTATGAAGCATAAAGATACCATTAATAGTAAAGATACTATTAATAGCCTTTTAGAAGAAGTCTTGTTTACTATTAGGAGCTGGAAGAATTTAACGGAGTATAAGGGCATATATCACTCTCTGTAGAGAATGTCTGTAAAGTTAACATGAATTTTGGGTCAAGACATCTGTGGGAATGCCTCATATTCAAATGGTACCAGAAGCTTCTCACACTTTCAACTGCACTGCGTACTGAGGACATCCACAATGATGCCAGATGCACAAATTATTGTGAATATATCCAAACTGATAAGTTAACGGCACACTTCTTATGAGACTGATGGGGAAGAAGAAAAAAGGAATAAAAAAAAGAGAGAGCAAGAGAGACAGCAAAACAGAGGAAAGTAATAACCTCTTCCAAGTGTTCAGCTTGGAAGAGAAGCAGCAGCAGCCTCCAATCTCAGGGAGGCTTCCCAGTCCAGCAGACAATTCCTCTGGTACAATTTTTGTTTATAGCTATACATTTTTCAGCAGGACCCACTCAAATTGCTCACAGTGTCTACCTGCCCATGATGCAGTTATTGGAGTGTCTTGACCAGATGCAGTTGCTAAGCTTTGGGAATATCTGTTGCAGGGTAATATTTGTTAAATACATGGAGAACCCTCCCTGGAGAAGAGTCCTGGCAGGAACTGCAGCCCATGGAGTGAAGCTCGCATAGGATCATGTTTTCTGGCAGGAGTAATAGCTCTTGTGGGACCCACACTGGAGCAGTCCATTTGTGAGGACTGCACCCTATGGAAAGGAGCAAGAAGAGGAGAAGGAAAAGGAGGAGGAGCAGGAGGAGGAGGAAACATAAATTTTCCAGATCATTTTGCAGATGTATTATTGTAGGAAAAGCATTCTAAAACAGCTGGACAGTCCCTAAAGTCATGCTAAACAGACCATGCAGCAATCAGGCATTATTTTAATGTTTTATGTAAAAAAGGGTAGTCTGTGAAACATCAGTGGGCAAATCCATCTGGAACCTCTGGGTATTAAACTGGTAGTAGTTTGTAATTGTACAACGTGCTTTACACTCCTCAGCCAATTGATCTTAATTACCTATTCCCACCTTTTCTTTTCTGCCTTTGAGCTTCCAGAACCTGACATAAAAAGTTATTCTGCTTCTGCATCACTGCTTTTTGAAGAAAATTCCAACAAAAAGAAAGTCTCCAACCCAATATTATACAGATAACATTGTTTTCTACAAAATTCAGGGAAAATCCTATATTAATGAGATAAGGCTTTCATACAGTTCTTTTGACATTTGTCTTTGTATTTTTTTAAGACACTCACTTAATACTTCTTTTTTCCTTCCTGAAAGATGATGACTATGCTTGCGCTGTCACTTAAAATCTCTGGTCACTGCCGCTTGCTTCTCGCTTTAGTCAATGCCACTTTCCTGCTACTATGAGCTTTGGGTATTTCCTTTCTTAATTTTCATGTATGTAATGGTGTTACTTGAAAGTAAAAATGCGGATTCTTTCGGGGTGCACTGAGGTGCCTCATTTCCACAAGGTGATGTTTTCTCTTCTGTACTTGCTGACTGCACATGGCTGCTTTCATTATTTCTCTTGTTACCTAGTGAGAAACTATGGTGAGCTTAGTCACTAAATGAAGCAGACCAAGAGACATTCCCAAAGAAAGACTTTCTGGAGAGCCAGTCATGCTTTAATGTCATAACTAAAGACCAGCTTGATAAAAGAGTAAATGAAAATAGAAAAATAGCATTAGAAAAAACTCAAACTTTCTAATAAGGTTAAAAATTAAGCATTCATTTCAATGAGTTAATACATAAAGGTTCTGTGTTTCCTTTCTTATTAGTGGACCTATTTCATAAGCTGAAAAAAGAGATTACACACTAAAATCAATTGGATCTTTTAGAAAAGTTTATTCATAATTAACTTTTTTATGCCTTTTGATATATATTAAAATGTAGTCTTCATAATGACTTATTTCTGTATTATGTAATACTGTAAATCCTAAATAATTTTGTGGAAAAGTATTCAAAAATTAAATGTCATTATTCATGCTTTCTGGCAGACACCAGTTAATCACACTGCTGGAATCCCAAGGATCATGTTTCTTTTTTAGTCAAACATAGCTCTAGTGACAAATAAACAGAAATAAATTCTTATTTCAGTTTTTAATATTTGTTTTATGAGAAAGAAACAAAAATTCATCAAACTAGAAAGAAATACAAATTTTCTTATTATAGAAATTATTAAACAGGTCCATTATTCTCATTACATTTCATCATATTAAAATATAATTAAAATGCTTGAATTGACAAAAATCCAGGTTTTAATGACAAAAAATTAGATTACATTTCTGATTTAAAATACAAGCAGCAACAAATTCTCATTATTTTTCCATTTTCAGAAAGGAAAAACTTTTCTAAAAGGCTATGAGGAATATGGTGGCAAGACTAAAGACTCTAGAAGCTATTTTTGAATTTAATTTCTCAGTTTCCATTCTGATTTTAAGCAAATCACCTTAAACTCCCAGAAGAAACAGCTATAATTAATTCACACAGTACAGTAAGTACTTCATTTGTTCACTCCTGCTCATTCTCCCCTTTGGACTGGATAAATATGATAACTGCATTAAATTATGCATATATAATAAATAGTAAAAAATCATATTTTTAGTCAAGCAGATAAAATATTATTACGTATATATTGCATATATATATTATGCAATATGTTACTTTCTAGAATTCTTGCTTTGAACTTAGTAATCAAGTATTTTTTGTCTAGTATTGTCACTTTGTCTTTTCTAAGTACTTAATGTTGCTACTTAAGAAGATTAGAAGTCATATTGCAATCTAGATCACTGTTAACTTTAAATATGGGCAGAAAATTATTTCAGGATGCCAATGAATTTTAAATACCATGTAATAGTCTCTACTGTTAATGCCAGATTTTGACTAGCTAAGGAAAGATTAGTTCATATATTTTAAGTTCATGTAATTTAATTAATATCTTTCTTAAAAGAGTCTGACAGAACAAAATCAAACAAGATAAATTCAAAATCACACAAATCAGAAAGACAAAACCTCTTAATATCTATGCTGACCAACTACCCATTTCAGTTATAAGAATTATTTTCTCACTTATAAATTTTTCCTGCTACTCACAAGTATTAACACACTGAAATCTTATCTATAAAAGACTAAGTATTTAAAAACATTTTGTGACTCATGTAATACATAACACTATTATACTCTGTCATATTCAATTACACATGCTTGATCCATGGACAACCTGTTTAGCTGCTGTCTTTCATGCCAAGTAACTTGTGACTTGGAAAAATTCCAACAGGTTTAATAAATTGAAGAATAACTATTACCCCATCATTTTGAATCAAAAAAAGTCATTCTCCTCTAGTGCTAGGGATATTACTGGTTTTCAGTACTGCTTATCTTAATTTGCCCCTGTAATTAGATGCATTTCACCAATAAATGAAATATTTTCTGCCTGTGTTATAGAAATGGCAGAAGCTGATTTAAGGAATTTTTAAATGAAAATGACAGCTAGACAGAAGATAGGCAGATGGTTATCCAGAAAGTTACTTGCTTTTGCTGTTGAATATAAAGTGTAAAGACTAACATTGTAAACTGAAGTAATAAAGTGTAAAATGTGGTTGTTACTGAACAGAGAAAAAGCATTTTTAGTAGTCAGAATCCAGTTCTTTCATACCTTCTAAACATATCTGTCGGTTTTCTTCATTGTGTGCATTCACAGATTTCTTGCATGTAACACAGTAGATAAAACACAAGAAGACAATTTCACCCCAATTTTTCATTGTGCAAGCTTGTTGCAGGTCAGCTAGGCCTTCACTAGGGTGTATAGGTTTGTGCTTGGTTTCCTTTTCAGGGCCTGGGAGGAGCTATCATATAACAGCGTCAATTCTAAACCAAGCATCTGCAATTCAAAAGAGATTAAATACTCTAGGGCTTTAAAAACACCAGAGAGGCTGCAGAAACTATCAATTTCTGCTTTTCACAAATTTGTTTGTGGATCCAGTCATGGACAGTGCAGCAGCCTTGCTTGTAAGACATGAGAGCACTAGTGACAACACCAGCCTTTTTATCTAGAGTATATTAGTGGTTCTGTCAAACCTCACCAAGTCATAGTGCTGTTGGTGGTCCTGATGAATGAAGCTAAATATTACTCCTTGCTCATTTCCAGGGACGTTCTGCCACCTGCCAGCTGAAAACACATTACATGTGGCAACAGAAGTCTCTGAATTCATTCATTATATGACACTGATAGCAGAAAAAGTGGAAAAACACTCAGGTTTGAGATTTTTGCAAAATTAATATTGACTGATAATAAAATCAGTCAATAATTATTAATTAATTAATTAACGTTTAGAATTTTTGCTGTACTTTTTGTGGAGTCTCACAAAAATATACCGTCTTGAGAAAAGAAGGTTTCTTTTTAATGGATTTGATACAAGCTGGCAACATCTTCTGACTGTTTCAACCAACAGTCTTTGCTTTCCTATTCTAAGATGTTGCCTATAAAGAACAAAATGGTATTGGCTCGTAGTAAGATACAATTCTTCATTTATCACTTCCTTTACAATCACGAGGTTTCTGTAAAGAAAGACAGGGCTGTGCCCTTAGGTTAGCCACCTGCTGTATTTTGTACTCCCTTAGCACAGATACAAATGACTGTCTAAGGTGTATGTCAGAACAGGTTGCTGACCTCTGTGTTGGACATTCTTCTTGAAAAACACAAATGAGTCTATTGAATTCATGCATGCTATGTATAGGATAGTGAATCAAGTTCTTAATTTGTTTATGGATTTCATTAGCTCTAACAAAAAATTTATTTTAGCTATGAATTAAGAAAAAAACGTTAATGAAATTGACTGGTTTTGCATTCTTATAGCATTTTCTTTGGTTTAAATCGGTTAGGCCATAGTATAACTATGAACCCTCAGACAGGCCTTGTAAATTGCTAGCAAATCATCATCTTTTCAATGACTTAATCCAGAACTCATACTCATGAAGTGGCAGACATGAGTCACTTGTTCATGAACAGCACCGCAATTAGATGGGAAGAGCATGTTCAATAACTTCTGCCGTAGCACTCAAAAATTTAAGTAAGCTGACAAAATGGGTATTCCAGCAACTGGAGTGCTGTGGTCCTGCTGTACATCCTCCACACTATGCCTCCAGTGAGGGAAGATGTGGAGCAATAGTAACAAGGGAAACAGTCATCACAAAGTGCCACCCAGAGACCCTGAAACTCAGACTCTTCCTCCCAGGAGAAGGTCTGCTTTGCCTGTGCATAGACCTGCTGACATGGTTTGGGGAATTAAAAAAAAACAAACATAAACCAAAATAAAACCCAAGAAAATTCACTTGCTTGATATCAGTCGCTTAGATGTAGAATGAAGACCATATGATTTAAGTAAGCAGTATCTCTACCTGTGCTTTATCTCCATCTGCCCTCAGACAGCCTTCATTCCCTGCCCCCTGCCCTTGGAGACATTCCACACAGCTGGCATCTGATGGACTAAAGAGCCTAACCAGCCATCTAGCCTTTAATTAATATAAAAATTTTCATTGACATTGCTATCATTTGCACTTTAACAAAACCCACAGGATTTACAGCTACATCTTCTTCTGAATTTACCATTTCTCAAGAAGTACAGAAAACATCCCCTTTCTGGGTTCTCTTAAATCATCTGTGTTTATTCAATTCTTTTACTGTTTTGACTAGCACAGTCTTCTTTAATAATTGTCTCTGAAGACAATATTGGGGTTAATAGCTGTAAAATGAAGACAACAGACCTACTCATAATGGAAGCAATAAAAAAGAATTGTATTGAACAGAAAGTGCTGCTTTTTTCCCCTTCCAATCTAACAGAAATTAGGCCCTTGCATTTCATATTTCTTTTGCCATTAACATAAATCAACTTGATCATAATGGGGAGGAGTCAAGAATCCTATTATTAAAATAGATCTAAATGAATAGCATATAGACAGTGCTAATACTGTGAGACAGTTTTTCACACTTATTTACTGACAGTGCATCCCTCTGGGCATAAATTATTGGGAACACATCATTTTAAAGCACACTGAGATTCAAAGAATGCATGCAGATGCCTATTGCTTAGGACTAAATTTAATCACCTCCTGCTTGTGACCGTTTGGCAGCATCAGGAAAGTTTTCTCCAGTACCATCTCTCTAAAGCCAAACTAATAAAGTGCTAATTAAAGTAAGTACATGGAAGACATGAACACTAGGAGCCTGGAGTAATTGGCTACAAAAAAGGCAGCTCTGAAACACGTCACTTGCTCTGCTGCTCCTGATTAGGGTCTAATTCAAATACCAATATTTCACTGCACGTCAAGGTGCTTTGGGAAAGATCTTGGGCTTTCTCCATTCAGCAGAGTGCCTGCTACAAGTAGCAATACAAATCCTGAAGAAAACACCCTATTTAATCATAAGCTACCATCAGGATAACATTTGTGGCAGTCTGGGCAGTGCACAGAAAGCTTTTCTTTTCATTCCACAGTGGTGAGTCAGAGATCAGACAGAAATGAAGGAAAACCACCATTTAAAAAAAAAGAAAAAGAAAAAAAAAGGTAGGCTCTGGAATAGAAACCGTCTCCCTAGCCTGTCACAACTGAACAGTAATTAATCTGAGGAGCCTTTAATCTCCCTTGCAGGCAAGGTGAAAAGAATACCTACTGGCACTTTTCTGAAGAAATGGGCAACAAGTGAAAGTCACTTCCTTTTTTTTTTTTTTAATGGGTTTTATCACTGATTTTCTCTCGAGTACCATAAACTTAGTTTTATTTGTGTGAGATGATGCACAACTTCATGTTTTTTGCTGTTGCTGTCGTAGCTCAATATCCTCAATTTCCTGCTTTCCTGAGGGCGAATACATTCTCTCATATGTTTATATTATCACTATTTAGTATTGAGAGAAGATATTTTTGAGGTAAATTTATTCTATGCGGAAAACAGGAAACTGTGCAACTAACTGGACGACTTAGTTTGTAAATCACTAGAGCTGGTAGTCTAAAGGGAAATGCTTTATACAAAAATAATCATACTACATTCATACTTTAATGCACTATCAAGTTGCTAAATCCCATATATGGCCATCCACTTAAGCATCTGATTTTAACAAGGAATGGACCTCTGTTCAACGAGGCACTCAAACATATAATTAATCCCACATCTGCTCAACAAACCTAAGCAAATATAGCTATAATTTAAAAAAACATTCCCATGCTACACAAAAGATTATAAATTTAAGTAAATTCTTATTTTTCTGTGTTTGAAAGCATTGTTTGTTTTAAGGCTTTTCACTGAGTTATTTAAACGGAATGAGTCCATTACTTAGGAAGAAAACAAAAAAAACAAAAAACAAAAAAAATGCAGATTTATAAAAGTATGGGAATTAGAGTTTCCTCTATATGTATGCTATGTAAAATTTTACTTTTGGAGTTTAATGGTACATTCTTTTAGATTAATTTTTTTTAATTGGGAACATTCAAACTGCATCTCAGAAAATATGTAAAACCTACTCAGTCTGACAATACAACATGAAAAATTGTTAATCACAATTGTTAAAAAAAAATAACAATAGAAAAGGGAGTTTGAATGTTTCTAGCAAGGCATTTACACAGTTTATTTTAATATTTTCCAGTTACTTTATAGTAGTTCAAGTTTAATTTCAGAATAAAGTATTTCTGAAGTATTAACATCTTAATGATATTCCTTTCTTCTGACAGAATGAAAAATCTGAGTCTATTAAAACATATGGAAAGAGTCTTTGAAAATATATCTTGACAATTACTGTACAGTCATTGCAAGCCTCAAAAGATTTATTCAATTTTATGATCTGGGAGTGTTGTTCAAGGCAGGATCCTTAGAAGGCAGTTTCCATATTGAAAGATAAAAGAGTTGGAAACACGTAACCTGAGCCTTACAAAAATATTGAATTTGAGTGAACTCTAATGACATATGTAATAGAGTTGACTGAGAATTAATTCAGTTTTAAGGATAAACAAGAATAATGTCATTAATGCCTGTCTTCATAAAACTGCACAGATTCATAACCCACACTAGTTTTTGGATGAGGTGGGGAGACATGAATCATCATTGTAGAATCCCCTTGAAGCATTCAGTGGATCTAAATGTGTTTGGGTTTCACTGAACTGGGTCTAATCCTCTACTTCTGTATTTCCTAACCCAAATTCTTCTTTATGTTGTACAAAATACGTAATCATTAAGTGATATTACAGATCTAAAATGACTGCCCAAAGCTAGCATCACAAGGCAATTCTGACACTCTTATTCTCTAAGTACCTTATACCTAAATACTTGATTTTTAAACAACTGTTAACACTGCAGCTGAGAGGCACAACCCACTGCCCTGGTGGTAATGTGTTGCAGTACAAAACAAGTATTTTTGTCTGGGAAGCTGTCCTTATGTTCCCTTGCCATACTCCATAAAAGAGGGGAGGAAGTGAGACTCATTTCTTTCACTGTAGTGCTGTCTGAACTTGCTTAAAGCAGGTGATACAGCCCCCGTGTGTTAATCAGAAAGTAGGATTCTCCGGTGTGAGTTGGATTAGCTTTAACAAGAAAATTTGAAAAATCTCAACCAAAAAGGCTGAATGTCCTCGTAGTGAGGGCACTCTTCTGGGAACAGAGAAACATGAGTGCAAATTGCTTCAGGCAGAGGAAGAAATTGGACCTGGGTCCCAGACTGAGAACCAGCAAAAATATAGCTGTCTTTCAGGAATTCATTTTCTTTTGCTCTTCTGCAGATGTTTAAAATATAGCTTGACACCCAGTAAAATGCTGCATTAATATTAGAAAGAAGTTTTCAAAAAGTAGGAATTCCCAAAACTGTCAGCAGAACTTAATGCAACTAATGGAAATAATGGCTTCTCAACATTTCACTTTGGCAAGGGAGTAAAAAAACTGTGCCTCTGTCAGCTAGAAATATAAGAGTTAATATATTTATAAAGTCTGTTTTTTAGCCATACCTCAAATATTTTCTTCAGAAAACCTTCTCAGTAAAAAAAGCGCATATAATATGTTTCTAATCCTGACCTCTACAATTTTAAGAAATAGGAAGGAAGCAAGCAACTCCCAAGCACTATCTCACATTGTATAATGGCCTGTTTTGGTGTTGGTCTCAAAACAAACTGTTACTATAGAAGTGTGAATTTTGAATAGATAATCATTACACTATTCCTTTTCTCAGGACAAGGCTGGCATTTACCTTCACTTCTCTTTAGTCACAATAGATGTGGGTTCTGAAACAGATTGTGGCCTTTTACATTTTTTCTCTCTTGTTTCGCTCTTCTGGCTCTTTGTGTAGATCTTACTGAATCACAACGACTCAGCTGCATTGTAGCTATACTAGATATTAGGCCACGCTTGTTATTCCCTTAATGTACAATCTTTGTGATATTTACCTTTATAAATTACAATAAGAAAGAGAAAATAAAGCCAAGATAAAAATAAAAAAGCTATCAATATTCTTAACTATGAGAAGAGTATAATGTCATGTTCATTGGGTTACAGTAATCACTTATGTAAAGAGAAGGCTGTATTTTCTTTTTCCAAAAGAAAAATAAAGATTATGCCAACCTTATTTCACTGCAATGTCCAAAGAAAGGTTGCTCTGTCTTTCTGTATATTTACCCCCACTGAATTTGCATACAAAATATCAGGAAAAAAATGGACAAAACACATGAGGTACATCACTTTCCTCAGCAGAGTTGATGTTAAAAGTTCTAGTGATTTTTATGGGAGAAGAAGTATATTCATTACAATCATATGGTGTTTGTAAAATTGCCTCTTATTTCAAACTGATATACCTATTAAAACCTGATCATTTTATGATACCTTCACGTAGAAAATGCAGAAAACCTCACTGTGAAGTCTAAACATAATACTTATGCATGTATCTGCAGATGGGATTTTAAAACCGTGTTATTACACACAATTGTATTTCTGACATCACAGTCAAGGCTGCATACAGAATGAGTTTGCTAACTTATCCCAGGATATTTGTATCATAAATATGGACAGCAGAACTAGATTAGACCCAGAAAACTTTCAGAAAAATGCCTGGCAGCTTAAGTGTGTTTAAAATAAAGGAAATAAAAGTGTTTCTCAAAGTATTTACAAGTGCAAGTATTTATTGTGCAATTTTTAAACTTTTAAATCATTATTTGATGTATGAATAATGCATTTCAAAGTAGTCAAGAAGAAATTTGGACATACTATGCTAGCCATCTTCTCTACTTGGTTCCCTTTTCTTTTTTGACATACTTTTAGTTACAATTAGGAGATTTGAGATGGCTTTTTTTCATATTATACTTATTCCTTCTGCCATAAAAAGGAAACTGCAGTAG
This sequence comes from Rhabdornis inornatus, assembly GCA_013397075.1. Taxonomy (NCBI): domain Eukaryota; kingdom Metazoa; phylum Chordata; class Aves; order Passeriformes; family Rhabdornithidae; genus Rhabdornis; species Rhabdornis inornatus. The sequence continues at coordinate 102,743 of VWZS01005568.1, forward strand.
ACTTATACATCAGGTTATTTACCTCTATGGTCTTTAATCCATTTCAGAAAAGATGTATCCCACCACCCTTTATTTTTGTTGTATACACCCAAATTTGAATTATGCTCAAGAGCTCCAGATTGTAGATGTGCCATGATCTTTTTTGACCTATTCTCTAGATGTCAAGTTTTGCAAAGAGATTCTTTTACATTAATTGTATATCAAGATGCATGTGAATTAACATAACTGCTTGGGTCAAGACGATTAGTAGCAACATCTTTTGTCAGATTTCTGTAATGGTATCATACATAGGAGTTCAAAGCATCTATGCTGTAACATGCATGTGAAAGATGCCCATTGTATATATAAATGTAATGTGTGTCCATAATGGCAACATCATGGATGCTAGTGTCATACTCAATGGATTGCAAGAATCATAGAGAGTTTAGAAAGAGCCCGAAGAGTAGCATGCACAGTTTTCATTAGGCTTAGCACTAATTTCAGTTGACATGTAATTGAAGCATGTATCACTTTAAGTAGAATTACAAGCTTACATATCCTTACTAGTGCATTTTCAAATATAATTCTTACATGATCCTGATAATAAGACATAATTCAATTACTATTAAAGTAATTATTTGTAACATCTTGGGCTTTGAGAATAAATTATTTCTCTACATGATGATTGCCTGCAGTGCAGTTAAAGTAAAATATAACTGGAAAATATTACACCACCTTTAATAATCAATTATCAGTCTCAAAGTGGAAAGAGAAATATTCCTTTCCAGCAGCCAGAAGGCAGGTGTTCACTTAGCTAAGCCTTATAGTGTTCATTTCCCTGTTTTAGTTTCTACTATTTCTTGGCACCAGCTTTATTCCCCATTCTCTTTTTCCATTACCAATATTCCCACGGTAGTTCTCATGACTATTCCCTTTTAAAAGCTTCTGTTCCTCCTCAAGTAGAGAATTTTGTCTAGTAGAGAGTACGTAAAAGGCTTCCACTTGTTAATTCTTTACAAGAACACTACTGTGTGCTGCAGGATACAAAAGCACAGGCGTTTGTTGTTTCTGTTCTTTCAAGAATTGTGTAAATTGAAAGGCCTGAAAAATGCAGCATGTTTTCCTGTGTTTTCATCAGTCTCCATCACAGGCAACCCACATTGCGTGTGAAGTATAGGACACCCTCCCCTACATACAATACACTTCAATAATATCTTTTTCTTCATTTTGCTTCCAGGCAAAACCTAAATTTGCTTCTTGGAATATATTAATAAGAGCAACCAGTATATACTCCAACTTTTCACAAATTTTGTGTTGCTAACCATCACTCATTGCCCTGGAAGCCCTTAAATGAAGCAATTAAATTAGATATAATTACTGTAAACATCTGTAAAATACTATTGACATGTACACAGCAATTAAATCTCTTAGCAAATAAAAATACAAAGACTTAATAAAGCAGTTCACTCATATGGAAATGAGAGTGCCACGGCCAACAGCAAAAGCTACTGAAAAATGTGCTGATGTGGATTAGGCTGGCAAGATACCAAAGAAGAAATTAATGTTAGAGTCAGGACAAAGTCTAGGGATGGCCAGGTTAAATAATTCCTTTTTCTCATGAATTTACAAGAGGAAGGAGTTTAGCTGGGCTATGGAAAGAAAGAATTGACTCTATGGTAGGAGAAAAGATAAGAAAGATAGGGAGCAGATCGGAATTATACAAGTACTATATATTACCTAATTGCTCATTTAGACTTACTGGAGTGAGAAGGAAGTTTGTCATGAAGGAAGAGAGGAGAGATGCAGGAAGACCCAGCTGCAGCACTGCTATGCTACCAGGATGGGTGCTCCTTATATTCAACCCAATCTCAATTTGCTCCCTGTCCAGAAATCTCATCTTCCCAAACATCCAGTGCTGAGCCCATCTAGAAATGTGTGTCCAGGTTTCTTTAACAAACAGCACCCTTTGGGTGAGATGCACAACAGCATATGTCACTGGCTTCCTTTGTGCAAGGTACTTTTTAAATATATGTATTTTCATGGTTTGGGGAGGGGGAAGGAGGGTTGTTTTGGTTTGTTTTTTTTTTTTTCCCAGAGAGAACAAAATAAGACAAGGCAGTACATTCACTGTAGAAAAATTATTCACAGAAATCGGCCTTGAAGGTAAAGCTTGTACCAGAGAGTGTCATCCTCAGCTATTGTAAATAATTACTCTATAATTCTCTTAATTATAGTCATCCAAAACCATCTCAAAAGTGAGTAACTTTCTTGCCCTCCCCATGCTATTTGGAAAGTAATACAAAAAATTCATTGACTGGTTATTTAGCAAAAATCCAATAAATGCATTCATTACCAGTTTAGAGTAATGTAATTTTGTTCCAGCATATTCTTTTACATTTTACAACTCTTTCTCTCAGATGTTTGCTCCACTGAGGTATTTATAGGGAGCTTTCAGCAGGGTGAATCCAGTTAAACACTTTTAGTCTATGCCAATAAGATTTATTCTTTATCACTGCAATCATCCTAGGAGACTTTTTCTGCATTTGTTCCTGTATGAATTTATCTTTTTGGAGTACCAGTTGTACTAGGATTGCATTAGTTTGGAAATACCAAACTACTGCTGTAAGAAACTATGGAAGAAATATTGGCATTAATGATTCATGCATTCATTACAATTGTACTGACCATAATGGAATAATTTAGTATTAATGCTGATATCCAGAGGACTCTATTGAACCAAGTGCATCTGTTAAAATATCCATGAAATGAAAAATCATTCAGTCCAAAATTCAAGCATTCTGCCTCTCAAATTCTTCTTCAAACCCAAACTCTAACCTTTCTCCTTGACTCTGATTCCTGCTTATCTGAGATGTGAGCATGTGATTTAGCTGCTCAATCCCTCTGATTTCCAAAAGGCTGATTTCACAGGAATGTATTAACAGTAATGTCTAGTAAAAGTCAGTTTTATCCTATGGAAACAGAAGACAGCATTTTCTACCAGTCTTTTCATGAGCAAGTCGCTTTCCACTTCACAATGTTTCCAAACTGGAAGTGCTGACAAAATTAACCAATGAAAACAGCAAACAATTGGACATGCTTCAAGAACGCTTGCAGCAGTGGCAGCTTTTGAGTCAGTGTGGAGAAATTCCTTCTTTCTATTCCCAGGACCAGAGCAGATTTGGGGACAGTGTTAGCTCTCATTAGAATTTAAAGTCAAGCAGAACAGTTTCTTATGGTCCATGTCAGAAACTGGCAAGCAGCATGTTCCAGTAATGTCCACTCTGACAAGGAAAATTATGAAGAGTTGGCTGTAGCCTACAAGTGTTACTTGTACCTTACAGAGAAATCTCTAATCGTGCCAGAGTAGCTCTTTGTGCTCTTTTCATTTAAGAAAACAAGTTATACTCTCTTCTAGTCTATTCTATTCATCCTTTCCTTTCCTTTCCTTTCCTTTCCTTTCCTTTCCTTTCCTTTCCTTTCCTTTCCTTTCCTTTCCTTTCCTTTCATTTCCTNCTTTCCTTTCCTTTCCTTTCCTTTCCTTTCCTTTCCTTTCCTTTCCTTTCCTTTCCTTTCCTTTCCTTTCCTTATCACTTCAGTTTAATTAATTACAAAATATTTTGTCATTAAAAAATTAAAAATAGAAACTCTCTGTATATGAAGGTCTTCTCCATCCTCAACAGAAATGTACTAAGCTGTAATGTACTTTGTGCCGTTCTCATCAAGCACAGGAAATTCCAGGCAAACCTAGGAATAGAATAATTCACGTTTTAATACTTAGGGTCTTTAGCAGTTGTAATTCAGTGGCTAATCTGTACTGTAGTGATGAACCAATAAAACTGATGAGACTGGACTGTGAAGGGAGCTGTGTCAGGTGGCCTTCCTTTAGCCTCTGGAGAGCCTCTGGAGAATACAATGAAGGAAATTATTACAAATGACTGTGAACAACCTCTGAGCTTTGAAAACAGCCGGGCTCAAGTAACAGAGCCAAAAAGTCAGGTTTGGACTTTATCACTGATTTTCGGTCCTGCAACTGATAGCAGTTGCTATGGTATCACATGTGCCCAGCACTCTCTCCCCTCACACACACACACCCTCCCCAAAAAGAGGAAGAGCATAAGATCATACAGAAGGCAATAAAGGAAAAGCACTCGAGAAGACAATGGCATATTCTGTAAGCTTCAGTTTACATAAAATAGCTAGTGCAGGATGTCTTTCACTTACTAGTCCCTAAGGTAAGGTCTAAATGCAGTTTTGCAATTAAGAGAGAGTATATTTCAGCCTTCACTTTGTAGAGATGCTTTTTATTACTACGGAAATTAAAGTGTTTTGGCAGGTTTCTGGAAAACACACAAACAAATCTTGCTTAATATTTTTCAAGTTCTGCAAATTAGCCCATTTAGCCCAACATTTTAAATACAGGTTTAAGAATCTGACTGTTACATTGTCATTAGTATAAATGAAAAGCTGAAACAAAAAACTTTATTTGGGAAATGTAGTCTCTACGTAGCATTTTCTTCATTTCTAAGACCAAATATACTCTTTAAATTTATATGAAATCTTACTTATTTTTTCATTTTAGAAGAGAAAAGAAGTATATGGAGTCTATAAAGATGTTGTGACATAAGTTTTCTTTTGCCTCTCAGGAACAAATTTTTCCAAACACAAACTTCATACAAATTACTGGAATCTTGAGCTTAAGATTTTCTTCTGCAATAGAATATCTCCTGGTTCGTGTCCTATAACAGTTGTATTTCGGTTCCTTATTGATGTAACTTGGTTAATTTTTTGCCTTACTCACATATAGAAAAAAACCACAATTTTTGAATTTTCAATTGTTTCCTTTTATTCAGTGTAATCATTTTAAGTTCTATTGAATTGGAACTCTAGATTAATGACTGAATAATAATTTTAGTTGAGATAGATTTTTTTCCCCAAGACCACAATCACTACCATCTCATGCACTCCACTAGCATGCTTAGATTTAGACCAAATTATCTTGAAGAGTTTTCCTTGGTTTTTTGGGCTGGATTATGTTCTTCATAAAGGTTCAGATTTCTACTCTCATGTAGCTGAGGTGCTTTTTCTTGTGAGACCAACCCTGTAAATTTGTGAAGGAAAACAGTCTGTATGGAACAACTACCTCTTTTCTCCTTACACAATGATGAAGATGGAAAGGGAAGGGAAGGCTTTTTCCTGTTTTTTTTTCTTCCTTTTCTCTTTACCTTTAATATTGCCAGCTGCCTTGATGTAAACAGGAAGAATTTTTTGGTCTTTATCAGAATTTGAAAGAAATTGATAACCTGCACTGAGTTGCTATACACTGAGAAGATATATAAATCCCAGAGTAAAATTATCTTCTAAATAAACAAGTTGTGTCTATTTTATTCAGTTACATAACTCAGATCAAATTTTTTTTCATTTGAAAGATAATTTTAAAATAAGCTAATCCTAGGATCTAATTTTAATATCCTAAATCTTGATATTCTTTTTTTTCAAAAAAAGTAATGTATTGACAAAATGAGGTTCAGATCCTTAATAATTTAAAACTTTTTTAGTTCTGAAAGGTCCTGATTACTTTGGAAACTATTGGTTGTTTTTCAACTTTTTTTAAAAGATAAATTTCTCAAAATGTTCAGCTATTAACTCAAGAGTAATAACAGACTCAAAGGACATCTTTTACTGTCTATGTTTCATAAGAGTCATGATATTTTAATTTTTTTTTTTCTCATAGACAGGAAAAAGAATGGCATTTTGAAACTTTATATCTGAAATATATATCTTATAGCAATACCCATCTGAAGATGGTGAAAACTTACAGTGAGCAGCAATGTGTCAAACTACATTTAGTTCAATTACCCTTATCCTGAAAACAGGCAAAATGCTTTTCTTGATGGGAGAAAAAATTATTTTAATTGATTTCCCATACTGTTGGGCACTCTCAAGGTTTGCATCTTTATGGCTGTGTTTCCATGTATGTTTGGGTGAATGACAATATAAACAGAGAACTGAAAATTATGTATGAACTCTGTTTTGGGGATTTCGTCCCCTGTGAGTCTCTTAATGTTCAATTAAGAATAAAATTTAAGCCTCTTTAAAATGTAGCTTTGCAGCTGATAAGTCTTGCCAAAAAATATGCCAAGCATCCTTTGGGGAGTGTGATTGCAGGACAGGTAGCCATACCTAAACACAGGTACCACTGTGGTACCATCTGGTTTCACATGGCCCTCGGCACTCACAAATCTCAGCTTCACACTTTGTGGATATTCTTTCTCAGATATCCAGCTCTGAGAATAAGTCTAAGTCTGTGCTGTGGTTTTAAGTCAGTCTGCCTGGCATTTTAAATTTTGCACTACAGCTCTGCTAAATGAATTACAATGGGCCCCGTTCAATTCTTGGGATCAAGGACTCCAGCAATATAAATCTCATGTTTGGCCTGAGATCCTAGGTCTGAAAGCACCAATGTGGAAGTCCTATATATTTTTCATATGGTTTTGCTAATTATCTGTAAGGTACTGTTGAAAACAAGACTGAAAATGTCTTTTTGACATTCAATGAAAACTTTACAAGCTACAAGCACTGTCTGTACTTTTACTTTTGTTCCTGGCACCTCTGGAAAGATACAGTACAGCTAAAGAAAATGTAGAGAAGGACAAATATAATGAGCAAGAATGTGGAAAAAATCCCGCACCAGGAGAGAATAAAAGTAGCATTTGTGTATCTTCTGTCTGGAAAGAAGACTGAAGGGGCACCTAATCAAGATTTGAAAAATCTTGAATGTGTTGGATGTGATTTGTGCAGAACTGGCTTCCATCAAAACTTGCAAAGCGTAATTAGAGTAAAACAATAAAACTAGTAGGTATTCAGTTCGAAACAAATAAAATACAGCACTTTTCCATATTGGGGGCAAGGAACTTCTGGAAATTCCTGTCAGAGGGATCACAGCATCAGACAGTATCAGCAGGATAGAGGAGATGAGACAAATTGTGAACAATAACTCCATAAATAGATGGTAAAAGAAGTAGGAGGTGATAGTCCTTGCAATGCCAAATGATCAAAGATGCTCTGCAGTTTAAATATCAGCGAGGAGCAGAAAGGGACCAAAGTTCTGTGCCCTTCTTAAACACCCTCCAGTACTGCCAGTCAGAGACAGACTTGCAGGCTAAATGGTATATTGTTCTTTCCTTTCTGACATTGTACCTCGGCCTGCAGAATTCTTCAGTGATGTCAAGTCCTAAGTAATACAAGACAAGATGAAATTTAAAAAAGCTCTCTGCTCCAAACTAGTGGAACAGAGACACAGAGGATGGAGTTATGGGTACTAACTAAATATTAGACCAATGGCAAAGCTAATAAAATAAGTAAGATTTTTTGCATCCTGGACCCACTGCTCCACTGGCAAGATCCTCCTGCCTGTGTTAGGACACAAATTCCAGCGGCACAAGATGCTACAGAGTAGTTTTAAGACCACCAGTGTAGAGTATAGAATGTGAACAGAAGGGAATTTTATCTTTTGTGTGGTTTTGATTTTGTTTGGGTTTTTTTCTTAGGTTATTTCGCAGAAATGGAATAGTTTCTTTGCTTTTCTCTATTTTTAGCTAAATTTTTTGTCATAAACTATTTTGTATATTTTTTAAAAATCTTTAAAAAGCAAGGAAAAGATATTTTTTTCCAATTTATTGTTGAAAATTTCTTTGAAATTAAAGTGCAATAGCTCCAATTTTTGTATTATTGTTCATCTTAAATGGTAGACAAAACAATGTACATATCAATATTGTGCAGATATTAACAACAAATTGGTATTGCTTTGCTAATAGTAATTTTACAACAAAGGAAGGAGATTAATTAAAACAAAATTTTAAATATTGTATTATTCTTGTTAATTATACTGATAGTTTGTTTTCTTATTCAAAACACAAAAAGTATATGTCCCTGAAATGTACATTAGAGAAAATGTACATTTTCAGAAAAATAGAAAGCAATGGTAGAGTTGTTTTGCAGGTTTAAACTAGGTACTGCATACAACACTTTCTAGCAGAAACGATTTCAATTCTAATTGCTTTATGCTTAAAATTAAGGTAGAAGTATTTTAGATTTAAGCCAAAAAAGTTCCATATCACATGCTTCTATATGTAGTTGAACACACTGCTAAAGGGATATATTTTGTTTAGTTCATGTGGATAAATGCTCCTCTTAATTTGTTGCGCAGGTGTGTGCAATCCGAAGCGAAACAGTGATTAAAGCAATATAAGAGGATAGGTTCATAACGTGGTATTTTTTAACTAAGAGAGATAAATTATTTTTCCAATAATCTCTCCTTTTTTCATTAATTTACATATTATCAGAAAAAAAAGTGTGTGCACAGGGGGGAGAGTTTCCCACATTTCAGAAAATTGCAATTAAAAATGTATTAGTTATTAAGGAATGGTTGGCTTGTAATGTATTCACTTCTCCTTTTTATCTATTAGCTTCCCATGTTTTATTAACAATTTTTCTAAATGCACTAAATACAGCTGAAGCACAGTTGTAATGTAAATCATGATTGCTAATTTTAAGACAGGCAAGGAACAAAATGATCTATTTAAAATTTTCAGATTTTCTTTGAAGTTTGTGTTATGTTTTCTTGTAATACTTGTCACGCAAAATGCTGTTCTCTTTCACTGGGTTGTTTGGTTGCTGGGTAGTAAATGGGATAACTACTGAACGCTTTGCAACATGAAATACAGACCATGTGAACTTTAATGTGTGTTTGTTTTGGTTTATATGTTTTCATCTCTCTTTTTTACTACTTGTTGCATCACTTGGAACTTTATAAAAAATACTTCATACATCTTCTTCTCCTTACAGAAAAGCCTTTGTCTGTATCTATAATGTTTTCAGATTAGAGATATGCAAAATTGTTTAGTTTTACTAAACAATTTAGAACTGGCCTAATTAGGTTAGGTTATTTGAAAAAAACTCATTATGTCAATTTTTCCTGTAAAATAGAAACATATGAACAATTTTTATTTCATTTCAGGTGCATAGGATAGTGAGTTAATAGACTCAAGTAAACATGGTAGCTTGTTGTTAAAGTAGTCAAAAGACAAGTCCTATAATTTCAGATTTTTATCAAGTAACTTACAAAGAAAATTTTAAATTAGAAAGCCAAGGAAAAGTTCCTGCTTATTAAATGGAGGACTCTGCAAATACAGTATTTGAAAGATTCAGTTATGGCATTCATGGTTGGTATAAGTGAAAGTGGGAAAAGAATCACCTTCACAGACTTCAGCAGAACACTGACTGAGAACCTAACCCACATTTTGAGACAACTTTTGAACAACTGCTGTAGGCATTAGGAGCTACTTCTTAATTTTGTTACTCACAAGGATGACTTACCTACATGTGTCCTTTCCTTTATAACTTAAATACAGTTTAAGAATATACTTTCTAGGATTTAGAATTTAAATACTTTCTTTTTTTCAAGTAAAGCCAAGGGAGTGAAATTTTCTTTTCTTTAATGCCATAAGCAGGAATATCTGACCCAAACTGATATCTTAGTACAATGTTTTTATTTTTGTTACCAGTAGTATTCTCATTACAATTGTTCACAGCACTTCTTTTAATCGCGTCCTGGAAGATCTCAGGAGTCCCAGGCTCCATCATTAAAGGATTTACAATTTCAGCACCTGATGTTGTTTTGCACCATTAGAGCTCTTCTCTGAGGAGCCACAAAATTACTTTGCAGCTCTTAATTAAGCTTTCATTATACCCACAAAATGGCACTAGTCTTAATTTAACAGTGGAGACCACAAGGTACTAAGATGTTCAAGGATACCCCTGAAGGCAGGTTTTACTGAGAGCAAGGACAGCAGTGCTGCAGTGCTACCCACCCTTGGTGGGGCAGCAACCCACACCACCATCCCCACAGATCTCTCACCCAGTGAGTGCTGCCTCCTTCCTGGACACTTCTGCAAAATGACCCCGGTGAATTGAGTCACTTTTTAGTGCCTTTCTGTCATTACCTTTCTGTAACCCCCTTGACAGAATGAGGTCAGGGATGAGGATGTTGACAAGAAATAATCCCCCCAGGGGAGGACAATGAGAAGTCGCTGTAGGGACAGAGGACAGAAATTTTATTTGGAGCCAGGTGGAAGCGAGTATGCTCACACTGAATTTTGGATGTTTTGGCTCTTCCTATTGTAGTCTGCTACTTGTGTGAACTCTGCATGGATAATGTTTTGCCCCCTAAACCTTCCAGGTATTCCTGTATTGTCACTGCAGAGAGAGGAGATAAGTATGCATATATATGATTGTTATCCTACACTTAATTTTAAAAACAAGCAAAAAATTTCACATAAATTCTACTTACGTTATTCTAAGTTTTTTCTACCCAAGAAAGTTTGAAGTTTATAAGCGTAATGAGCTAAAATCAGTAGTGAATTCTCCAGTTTGGTTTATTTACTTCTGAGCTGCTTAATACTACATTTTACAAAACTGCTTCAGTAAAAACATTTAGTCATCTGAACAAATAAGAAAAATACTTTTCCAGCAACTGATTCTTGAATAAGTTTTTACAAAGCAAACTCAGTATGACAGCTGCAAAAAATGCAGTCATGTAAGTCTGCATAATTCAAGGCCCACACATCTACAAAAAATTCCTAGTGAGGGCAATAAAACTAGAATCTATATTTCTGAAGTAAATGAAAGTTTTATAGAATACAGAGAATGCATTTGAATTTATTACATGTGTTGGAAAGACAAACTAGAATACTACACTATTTGGACAACAGTAATCACAGGAATAGTACAATCATTCTATTTTTGGTCTTGTCTGAGCTTACAGAAGTTCCTCAGACAGCCCATGGAGATGGAATTAGCTCTGACTTTGGAGTCTTGAGTAGCAACTTCCAGACTACTTCCTGGAGCTTCTTCTGCCCGACATTGTCATAAATTTTACGTATTGTTAGCTGTGAGCCTGCACACAGAGGTTTACAAAGAAATACCGCCATTTTAAAAGTGTAGCTTTCTACATGTCTATTTCCCTTTTGAGACTGTTAAGGAAGTGATCAAATCAAGATCAAACCTAGATGATTATATTGACTACTTGGGTCAGAAACTTCCTCTAGAGACTAAGGAGACTTCATTGAGTAATGGTGCTGATCTGTAGAGATTATTTCTATTCCTGTTCTGTCAAGTACCAAACTATTCAATGTTTTTATATCACCTATGATAGATTTCTTTCTCTGACATTTCAGGATCCTCAAATATCTCTAGAATGCTGCAGGAGATATGTTTTTATCATTGGAAATCAGATTTTGCGTAGCTGATATATTTTAAGCTCCATGTGTTAGAGTGTATAGTGCTTTTAATGAACTAATGATCAGTATGTTTAGTAATATAATTAGAGACAGCTTACGATTGCAAAACTTTAATTTGAACATCAAACAATGTAGCAATAACTGTCTCTTTGCTGATGGGAGCCACCATTTGAACAAAACTGTCAGACTACCTTACTTTATGACACATGTCAGAGTTCTTACTTGTCATATTCACTGTAACAGTGAAAACATCCTTCATGAAATAGAAATCTGGGTTGCTATAGAGCCCTTCAGATACTCTAATAATATAGCTTTCAGTGGACCATGCAGTTAGGATTATATATGTGTATATATATGTGTGTGCATATATATATGTACATGTTTTGCGGGTTTTTTAAGAAATTTCAAAATAGGTATTTTATATTTCTTTTGGAAATACCTAGAGGGACTTTTTCTTGCCTCGTTTCCATGGTCCTTGTAAATTTTAAACAGCTGAGTACCTCTTAAATACCAAAGATCTCCACAGTTCAATGTGATTGCATAATGGATTCTTTCTTTTTCCTAAAGAAAATCTAGAAGATTGAAGAAAAACTTTTAATACTACTGCATGGGTGATTGAATTGGGATGAAATTGTTTTGGGGAGAGGAATGAAAGTAAATAACTGACATGGTGTTGGCAATTTTCAGTGATTTGAATACATTGTTTAAAAGGAAGACCTGAAATTATAGAATTTGACAAGGATTTAAGTAAAAATTTTGCTTTTGTATTAATAAAAAAAAATTTTTGTTAACTTTTAATTTTGGAAGGAAATGTTAATTCACCAGGAAGAAAAGACATTCGATAGAGATTCTTACTTTTCCTAGAAATTTGGTTCACTGAATTTTCAGCACATACATTTAATTGTGAAAATTGAAAATTTTTTTTGTATCAAAATTATTTTTAAAAAGGAGGAATCTTATATAATATTTCAGTCATTCTTTTGTTACTACTTTTGTCAATGGGACATTTCACACAGATATATGTTGGGAAATTTCTTGATTAAAAAGCTGATGGAAAGAAAAATTAAATTTAACTTCATTATGATAGAGATGTTTAAGAGTTTCAGGAAAGGAATCCTGTGTTTCAGGAGGAAAAAAAATCTAGTGAGAAAAATCCTTGATCTATGCTATTTCCTCTGGAAGCCATCTATTCTCTTTCTTTTCTCTAAAAAAAACCCAAAAAACAAAAACAAAACAAAACAAAACAAAAAATAAACCAACAACAAAAAAGGACAATAACAAACCCCCCCCCCCAAAAAATCTCTGTCTCTTCTGTAACCAGGCCTATCAAAAGCATTCATAAAATAGTCTAAAACAGACTGACTTAAGGAGAAGTGCTGGCTCATAAAATATATCTCTAGTTCATGAAGATTATGGCCAGTTTTAAATTGAACCAATATATCTTTCTGACATTTAGTCACTTTGCTGAGTGTCTCTGAAGTTCCTTAGCATCCTCTCAAGCATAAGCTCCTCTAAATAATTTTGCATGATTTGAGCAATTTTTCTACTTCTTATTTTGGCTGCAGATACAGACCACTGAAATAAATACTGAGTCGTTTGGTATTATGGATTGTGTAAGGGTCCCAAGCCCTGCTATTTTTCCAAGGTGAGCACCACAGCACACAGGACAAGACACTTGGGGAACCCAACATTACCTTGTGAACGAGAAATATTTCTTGCCATCAACAGGGTCCACTCTTAATTGAAGTGCCTGTTTTGACATGTTTTATCACAGATTTAATGGGCCAGAGAATCTCGCCCTACATCTGGTGTATCCCTTTCCCTCCCTGGTTTTGTTAAGTCTGCAATGGGAAAAAGGGCAATCAAGTATGTCTGGAGAGACTGAGCTGACCTAATGAACATATGTCGGAGTTAATGAACATTTCCATGGACTTTGTCAGTGCACATCCTAAGGCAATTGTGGGCACTGAGTGGCTGTCATTTTCTGAGCTGCAAAGTTGTTCAGTTAGCTTGCCTCAGCAGTAAGTCACTCCAGTCAGTGTTTCTATTAATAACTGCATTTAAAGTACCTCTAATTTTGCTAGAGGTTTGAGCTTATGTTGGGAGCAGAACGCTTCACTGCTTGATTACTGAGATCCATAACTGCAGGCTGCTATGTGAGAGTGAATGGTTTGATTTCCTTTATATTTCATTATTTCCTTAAATCTCCTGAAGTTTTACAGATGAAAGAAGAGAAGTTGTAAGAATATATGCAGTTTGGGGTGTTGCGTTGGCACCAAATCTCCTTATACCGAAGGACTGCCCACTGTCTGTCTCATTTCTTCTCTGCCTGGATCAGCTCTTATTCCCACTGTAGCTCTGGCTGGCAGCCTCATGAAATATCTATCACTTGCTCCCTTGAATAATATTGCAAGGTTTTATTTTCGTGTTTGACTATATGGGAGGGTGAGAGAGTCCACCAAGATGTCAGTGAGCATATGTCTACTCTAGTGTCTGGGGTATTTTTGTAACACAGATGTGCCAGCTTTGCTATCCTTTTATGTAAGCAAGAGAACAACTTACCTCACTAAAGTAGTCACAGTGGTATATGGTTATTTTAATTAAACTGTAAGTTATTTTAATGAAGCTCTATGGCTTTCTCATGACAGCAGATTTCACTCATTCTTTGGGATAGTAGGAATACAGCCAGGCTGAAACTGCACACACAGAATATTCACAAATCCTCAGAGAATAGCATCAACTGCAGCACCCTGTACTTCCTTGCTTAGATAAATGGCATGGTCTTTGACAGCAGTGGGCTTTTTGTTGTTGCTTTTTCCCTTTTAACTAAAGATGTACCACAATTTGCCATCAAAAAAAAAACAAAAAAAAAAACAAAAAAAAAATCATTTTGCCAGCCAAATAATGTCATGTAACTGATTGGCTGAGTGGTAAAAAGGCAATTGCAATTCAGTGGAGAAAAGTGTAGAATGATGCACTCATTGGTGGGGTTATAGCTGATACTTCTGAGAAAATGTCAGCTTATGCTCTGTAGCAATCCAAGAAATAAAAAGTGTTAGGAATGTTTAGGAAAGGAAGAGAGAACAAATCTGAAGGCATTGTTACTTCTTTGTAGAAAGTGCAGGAAGTCCTTCAACATTATGTGCAGCTCTGGCTGTAACAGCAGTGTCCATAGAATGTCGCTGTGTCTCCCTCAAAAGAGAAAAGCAACAGTTGTGAAAAGTAAAGAAAATATCAGCATCATATCAGAATAATTTGCATAGAGGAAACAACCATAGTGGAATTTTTGGGTTACAGAAGAGAGATGCTGAGAGGGGTATGATACAGTTCTATAGAACTGTAGGCATAGAAAAGATAAATAACAATTGTTCATCATCTTTCACATGAGTTAAAGGCATTTTTTTAAAATAGTAGGTGTAATAGTTTATTTAGGTTGAAAAAGTAGCAGGAAAAACACATGAAAGAAAAAATCCACTCAAGCCTAAAAACCCACAAAATCATTCTGTCTAGCCCTGGAAGTCCAGAAACTGTATATATTTGCTGTCAGATATCCCAGGGAACCACTCATCTGATTTATTCCTTTCTCAGGCATGAGCTCCTGTCCACTCTAAGAAACAGATTATTGGGCTTTATGTACCTGTGGTCTGACCTGATCAAGGACTGCTTTAATGAAAACGAAAGGAATGCACTTTCTTTTCTTTTAAAATATATAGACTAATTTATGGCCTTTTACTTCTCTTTTTCTTCCATTTAAGCATATCTTAATGAATTGCAAAAAATAGCATGAATAACATACAATACTTATATAACCACCTCTCAAATGTAAACACATTTTTCTTTTAAATATTAAAGACTGCACTCCTTCTCTCCCATATTGTTGTCCTTGTAGAACCTTTGAGATTAAATTCCCATGTAAGCCACAGCTTGTATCATTCAGCCCTTCAGCTATCATGACTGACTGGAAGGGCTGTTACTTTGAAACGTTACACTTTTCAAAGAATCATGGAATGGGTCAGGTTGGATGGGACTACAGTGGTTCGACCACATCTGATCCAACCTCCCTTCTCAAGCAGGGTCATCCTAGAGCACATTTCACAGGATTAAGTCCAGATGGTGCTTGAATATCACCAGTGAGGGAAATTGCACAACCTCTCTGGGCAACCTGTTCCAAGGCTCAGTCACCTACACAGCAAAGTTCCTTCTCACATACAAGTGGAACTTCCCGTGCATCAGGGTCTGCCCATTGCCTCTTGTCCTCTTGCTTGGCACCAGCAAGAAAAACCTGGCTCCATCCTCCTGACACCCTCCCTTTACAGTTACTTACAGATATTGGCAAGGTCCCCTCTGAGTTATGTCTTCTTGAGGCTGAAGAGCCCCAACTCTCTCAGCCTATCCTTGTAAGAGGGATGCTCCAGTCCCTTTAGCATCTTTCTTGCTCTCTGCTGGAGTTGCTCCAGGACCCCCATGTCTCTCTCGTCCTGAGGAGCCCAGAAGTGGACACAGCACTCTTGATGAAATCTCACTGAAGTCCTGCCGTGCTCCCTCTTTTCCCAGAATTGAGTTCCACAGTCTCACGCTCACTAGAGCCAAGGCTGCCCACAGTCTCAAATCTCCATTAAGACCTTCTCTGTTTGTTGGTATGAGGTCAATCAGCATGCCATTCCTTGTGGGATCATCCACTACATATGGCAGGAAGTAGTTTGGCTCTAGCAGAGAAGTGCTAGTGGTTGCTCATTCTTCTGTGTACTGTTTCTTGCGCAGGACTGACAAGGGAGATTTAGTGTCATTCCTACCTTCTCACAAACCCACCCAGGATGCTCAATGAGCTCTCTTCTTCACACATTTGGCATGTTACATCAGAAACTAGACAGAATACCCAATAATTTCATTTACTTGATTGATCCAGTTGACATACTAGCAGCTAGGCACCAGATAGAAAAGTGATCCAATGCTGGTGAAAGGAGAGCATAGATGAATACTCATGCAGAACTGCCCATGAGTTATTTATATTTACTATATCTCCTTCTTAAGAAAAAGACAGAAATTGGCATTCTGTACACATTTCAGAGAAAGCTCCTTGGGTGACCCAAAAAGATAGGCATGATATTTTCACACAAATTGATTAAGAAAATTTCAGTTGGCAATTAGTAAGGAAGACATGAAGGAAACAAGTCTCTTTTTTCTTTCCCTTGCTTCTCTATAGAGGTGATTACTGAATATCAATAAGCAGGGATGAAATGTCTCAGAAGATTTTGGATTAAGCATAGAGAAGGACCACAGGTAAAGTCTCAATTTATTGCAATGTGCATTTAGTTCAGTTGTCTTTGCGCAGACAACGAATAGGCTTGTGAGATTTCAGGTAGTAGGTACCAAAAAAAAAAAGAAAAAGAAAAAAAATAAATTTATTGTTGTATTTATGCTTACTGTAGTTCTTGCTATTACTCTGTCTCTTGTAAGGTCTGGAAATGTTATTTATTTTGTCTCTGGTATCTGGTACTGATCACAGCAGGCAGGCATCTGCTTCAAAAAAGTAATGTCTCAGCTGGCTCTTCTCCTCTCAATGGCAAAGTCAGCACAAAGGCCAAGGACTCAATAGAAATGAAACCACAACCTCTGTCTGATCACTCCTGGTCCGGGTTGAGATAATATGGAAGGATTATTACTTCAACTGCATGGTAGTTGTTCTGTGGATAAATTGACTATTTCAATCTTCTGGGCTGTCAATTCAAAAACTTTTATGGACACTGTACAATGAAAGAAAGAGAAAAAGAGGGAAAGAGAGAAAGAGAAATTTACTGTGCTCCTAGTAGCAGTAAAATTATTCCTGGTATACATCTCTATTATGTTCTGCTTGCTTATTTCTCTTCTGCAGTCTTTAAGCTTGATCATTGCAACAATTATAT
Source organism: Rhabdornis inornatus (assembly GCA_013397075.1). Classification (NCBI taxonomy): domain Eukaryota; kingdom Metazoa; phylum Chordata; class Aves; order Passeriformes; family Rhabdornithidae; genus Rhabdornis; species Rhabdornis inornatus. Next base: position 119,922 of record VWZS01005568.1, read on the forward strand.
TGCATAGCTTTATTATTCCTTTTCTTTTAAGGTATATATGAGCTCAATATAAAATTACTACAATAGAAAAAGGTAAAATATTATATGCACATGAATGATTCAAACCTGTCTGACAAAATGGGGAAAAAAAAACCCTCAAAGGAGACCTAACTGTGTTTTTGCACATGTTGTGACAATTCAAAATACAGTAGTGCATAGTTCTCAATGAAGTATAATTTGCAAGACTGTCCTTAACATTGCAAGAAGTAAGAAAGGAACAGATGAATCTAGAAATTTTGACAATGCAAGTATGAAGTGTGGCCACAGAGCATTCCACGTCCCCTCTCCAGAGTATTGGCAGAAGAGCAAGAAATCCCACCCATCAAAAAGTCAATTGACCATTTGCAACAAAAACCTGGGACAGCTTATGATTATAAAAAATGAGATATTGATGGTATATTTAATGAAATAATAATAATCCTCTGGAGAGGAGGGAATGTTAGGACTTTATCAGGGAACAGCTTTGAACAAGACATGGAGAATGGCTAAAGTAGTTATTAAAGTACCCAATTGTTTGTTTGTTTATTCATTTATTCAAAATAAAAAAGAAAAGCTGTTCAGTAAATATTTTTCATTTAGATTAACAGTCTTTCTGGAATATGTTACAAAATGTCAAATACGTTCATTTATTCAAGCAGTTCTCACTGAGCACTTAAGGAACTTTGCTTCTAGACTTAGCATAAAAGACGATAGTAATTATACTTAAAATTGATCATTGGCCTCCATGAGTTCTCATCTATTCCTCTGCTGTGTTCCAAAGATTTTCTTTTGTCTATTTCCTTCTAAAATAATCTTGAATTGATCTTTGCAGATGCAAATACTTCCAATTTTTTTTTAATATGATAAAGAAATCATATTTTAAAGTCATCTCAAGAAACCGTAACAGGGGAAACCACCCTGATGAAAAACAGCTTTTCTTTTTACCCAAATCTAATCTACAATTATTTTACTTATACTTCTTCTATTTAAAATAAATTCATAGAGCTGGTGCCTCCAGTACAGTAACAGCTGTTATTCTGTTAGAATAATTGTCCTGATAAAAGTTTCTAAATATAAACTGCAATAACTTCACATATATATAAGAGTCATTAAGAACATGATCGAACACATGACAACTGTAAGTTTCTCTTGTCAATTTGCCAACATTTTTACTCTGAGTGCCATTTTATACTTATTTAGTTAGAAGAACTACTTGAATAAACAGCAAGTGGATACACCTAAAAGTTTCAGTTCTTTTAATTCTGTGAGACAAAATGCAATGATGAACTTCATATACTAGAATAAATGTGTATTTTATACACTGAGTTCACCAGACAAGGTGCCGAACACATACAGAGAGACTGATAGAGCTACACATTAACCCTCTGCAGAATATTGCCTGGATTGTGTTATCTATTGCACAACATTACTGAGGGATTAGAATGAGTGGAGATGGCATCAAAATGTTAAATTTTGTTCTTCAACTATGAAGCTGACTTCACCCATGTTCTGAAAGCTCAGCTATTCTTACTTAAAAGAGGAGTTTTGTTCTGTCAATTGCAATTTAATAAAAATATTAAATAACTCTTTACATTTGCAAAGAAGAAATTCAGTCTAGATTCCTTCTTGTTTTCTGTGTTCTGTGATACTACCCGAGTCCTTCAGTAGCATGCACAACATAACATAGTGAAAGCAAGGCACAGTGAGATGATTTAGGAATAGGATTTGGACTTATATCTGAATTATTTTGGTTTTATTAGTTTAATTCCAGCTTCTATAGGCCTTGTAAGTACCGTTAGGGTAACCACACTTCATTAATTTGTCAGATTCTGATTTCAATTATATGGGTATCAGGTTGGCATAATTTGCCAGATACTACAAGTATAATTTCTGATTTACATCAATATTGCTTTAGTAAGAGTTAGTCCACAGCTATTCTGGAAGGACATTCTAAAATGCTTCATGCCTGTCAGCTAATTATGTCTTTGAATGTTTTTATTTTTGACATAATAGGCACTAAAGCATGCATTTATATAGTTGTATTTTACATATATATCTGGGAGTTTTTTTAATTCCTAAATTATAGGAGATTGTTCAGGCACTTGATATTATTGACTGGTGCTATTCCTCTTTTCTTTAGTTCCAAGAGAATTACAGAATGAATTTTAACAATAAATGGTTATCATGATAGAAGGGAAGTTATTGCAGGCTTTTCACTCAAGTTATGTGCCATGAGAGAGAAGGCAGTAGAAAATAATGAGATGCAAACTAATTCTCTAGTCATAAGAGTATGATTCCATTACCTTCTAGATGCTATCTGTCTTTACACCAACAATTAAAAACATTTCTACAGAATGCATACATATTTAACTACCTCTTAGGGGATTTATTTTAAAAACACATCCAAAGTGAAGAAATGTGAACTGGAAAAAGCAAGGACAGGGATGTTGTGGTCAGTACTACAGCTGAAGACCAGTTTGTGAAGGATAGTGTCCCCACACAGAAGAAGACACAATTGCTGCTCTGAGATAGTAAACCATGTAAAACACTGATAAAGTGGGAGAAAGTCTTCCAGAGTCTACACTTTTAGCATTTTCAGTGTACCAAAATTATCACTGAAATTTGGGTGGTAGCTCAGTTCTGTATATTCTCTCTAGAATTTACAAACATAGAACAAAAGTTGTAAGATATCATTATTAAGACTCTCCAAGTTACTGAAGTTTCTTAAGTCCTTTATTAGTACTTATTTGTAGGCCATCAGTCCATGGGTGTTCTTCAGAAAGAATTTGTTAGCTTTTTTTCATGTTACTTCTTTTTTATTTTTGTTTGAAACCTATAAGACAGTAAATATGACAATTAATTAAAGGTGCAATGGGAAAATAATCACATTTAGGTGACAAGAGAAACTTAGTACCAGACCCTGCAACTGAGATCCCAGTGTTCATTAGGGGACTCATCAGTCTGAACAGTACTTCAACAGGCAGCTTTTTTCATGTCCATTTTCAGCAATTTCCTAGAATCATAGAATCATTTAGATTGAAAAAGACCTCTGAGTCACAGAGTCCAAGTATTAACCTAGCACTGTTGTGTTCACCATTAAACCATATCCCCAAGTGCCACATCCATATGCTTTTCTGAACATTCCCAGGGGTGCTGATTCCACCACTTCTCTGGGCAGCCGGTTCCAATGCCCAATCACCCTTTCAGTGAAGAAACTTCACAATAAGCACTCTAAACCTTCCCTGCTGCAACTTTTGACCACTTCCTCATCCTGTCACTAAGTGCCTGGGAGATTGACTCCCACTCACTTCAATCTCCTTTCAGGTAGTAGTAGAGAGCAATAAGATCTCCCCTGAGCCTTCTTTTCTCCAGGTTAAGCACCCCCAGCTCTCTCAGCTTCTCCTCATAAACCCTAGGCAGCCCAGGCTGTTCACCAGCTCAGCTGAACTTTGGACACCCCCCCACAGCCTCAATGTCTTTTTTGCAGTGAGAATGCCCAAAACTGGACAAAGGAGTCAAGGTGCAGCCTCAGCAGCGCCGAGTACAATCCCTGCCCTGCTCCTGCTGGCCACACTGTTCCCCATACAGGCCAGGAAGCCATTGGCCTCCTTGGCCACCTGGGCACACACTGGCTCATGTTCAGCCACTGTCAATCAGCACCCCCAGGTCCTTTTCCACCAGCAGCTTTCCAGCCACTCTGCCCCCAGCCTGCAGCACTGCCTGGGGCTGTTGTTACTCAAGGGCAGGACTCAGCACTTGGCCTCATTTGACCCCACACCATTGGACTCAGCCCAGCAATTCAGCCTGTTCAGATCCCTCTGCAGAGCCTCCCAACTGCCCTTTCTTCACTTTCACATAACCACCTAAAAACTATGACCTTTCTAGATTCAGAGCTTTCTACAGCTTTTACTAAATTCAAGCAAGCTGCTGGCGCCTTCTTTGACTCGATTTTCACAAGTATCTCTAGTAGAGGTCTTCACAAGCACCTTACCATTTGTCCTGACATCTTTGCTTGAAATACGCCCTGGAAGCTTGGCAACACTTGCAGGCCAGTGCTTGGCAGCACTGGTTTAGATTTCCGGTCCCTTGAAACAGATTGAAATGTAAGTGCTACACGTCCAACGATGTATACTTAAAGGATTACTTAAATTAACCCTTTTAGGTAAAAAACATTTGTAATGACTATGAATTCATGTGGTCATAGATGCAATCAGGGTCCTAAAAATAAAATCTACTTATGTATCTAAATGGATAAGGTTCACTGTGATTTTTAATTATAGTAATCTGAGTAATATTCATAAGTATTAGTTTTATGGAGAAAAAAACTTAAAACCCTTTTTTCTAAAATTCTAAACTAGGTAAGTTCATGCACATTATCTTCTTTTTGATTCTACCTACAAACAGGATGAAAAGTGATGCTTCAGAGTACTTGAAGAGCAAGAATATTATTGAATATTCTTATATTCAAGAATAATAAACACAGAAAGCTTTACCAAAATATATCTAGTTTAAACTGAAAGGATGTTTTATTCAGACATGCATTCAAACAGCTTAAAGATGCTATTTCTTACCATCTATTACATTATCAATCAAATAATTAAAACATAACTTTATTTTGTACACATATCAAACAATTTTTTTTTCCTTTCAGTTTTACAGCAGATATTTCTGCTTGAATATGTGCTGCTAAATAGTTTTTGGCATGAGCAGGTGGTTTTTATATATCTATCAGTATCAAAATAACATCAAGAAATTAAATTAAACAGATTAAATTGTAATATGAATACATTAGAAGCACTTCTTGTCTATATCAAAAATATGCTCTGGTTCCAGCTAAAGGCAAAGAAAACCTACCATTTAACATTTAAGAGCTAAACTAGACTCTAAAGCTCATCACTATAACAACCATAAAAAACTCAAACTGCACACCTAAGAAAATATACTGTAAAATAGTATTCTCTCTTTTTTTTTGTGCTCCAAGAATATGAATAATCAACTGAAGAATCCCATAGGCAGTCACTATTTCCTTTAGATTAATGAAGGTTTGTCTTTTGATTAGAATAATCAAAGCTCCAGGACAAAGCATCAGGGCTCCTGGAATGCTGTAATATGGATGTTTAAAATACAGATTTTTATAAACTGCATACTGAGGAAAACACTTAAATAATTGAGGTGTTTTTCACAACCTTGGTCAGAATCTCTAAGGAATCCACAGCAATGGCTGCTACTTTCTTTAACAGGTTTTGAATTCAGTCTTAGGGACTAATATTGTGAGATCTTCTCTTCCTACTCTGCCAGACTATCCTTCAGGAGCAATGTATATCACAGGTATTGTTTCTGAGCGTGATACGTAGTCCTCTGATTTATCTAGATGTTTAGATTTCTTTGTCCTTTGATGTGTTCAATCACATGAAGAATTCTAGAGCAATAGCCATTTGTCACTGCTGTGACAGTACTGAAGCCGTCAGCCCTGAGAATATCTCAGTGCTCCCATGCACTTCATCCCTGCCAGCAGTGCTGGCAAACAGCACAAAAGTGGCACAATGGCATTGATGTGCCTGGGTCCTCAGCCCCACAACTCACAGGTGCTGAAATAGCCCTACAACAAAGTGTCCTCGTGTGCCAGCACCAGGCTCAGAACTTATGTTTGTCACCTGTAGCATGGTGATCCCCTGTCTATGGTCCTGCTTTGCAGATCCAACTCCAACCCATAGGTACCAAATTAGAGCTTTTTGATGGGCAGCTTGTTCCATGGAAAAATCATCAGTGATAATTTTATCACAGTCTTGAGGAAAAAAAAAAATTCTTTTCCCACACAGACTTCTGATCTGATTTTTTCCAATACACAGTGTGTGGGAATTTTATCCCTCACATCTGTTGGGAGGGCAGCAGTGGAAGGTTTTAAAACTATCTCTCAGTCACTAAGACAACTCTGTTTTAACCCTCCATGCAAATGCTTCAGAACCTATTAAAACAACTGTCATGTTCTTTTGGAGTTTCTTCTGTGATTCTATTCCCTAATTTTCCTTATTATTAAGACTAAAATCAGTGGCCATTTATTTTGGGAACCTGAGATATTTTCTGATTTCCCAGAAGTGATGCAAATAGATGAGGAATACCTTTCATGTTTATCACTAAATCCATTCGAAAACAATTAGAAAACATCTTTTTCAACACTCTCTCAACGTTTCTGTATGTTAGAAAATGGAAATAACTTTAGACCTTCATATACTTCTCTGATAGCTCCCTGCAGTTCTTTTTTCCTTGATTAGTCAGTCTTCATAAGCTATCTGTCCTGCAAAAGGTGATGGCTTCTTTTTTTTGTTTTCTAGTGCAATACCAACAATGAGCATTTATAGATACAGTAACATAAATAATTTCAGCTTCTGAAGTAGCTTGATAACTCATTTTCACTTAGCAATTTTGCCATTCCCTATGAATGCAGTAACTTGCAAGGATTATTTTGAGATGTTAAACTTGGATACAGAGATGTCAGGTTTTAGGTGTTAGATTTGTGTATCAGCTGTTTCTGGTACTTGTGACTGTTTTCTGCACTGATTCATTAGCATATTTGTATTAGAATTTTTGCAAAGACAGAAACACTTCCTGAAACAATTTTTCCACAGATTTTGTCCATAAAAGCTTTTGTTACTGCTAGCTAGGTTATCTAAATTTTCTTCAGAACTAAATATGCTATTCTGCATTTGCAAGATATGGAAGTCTTCTCTTGGCTATTCTTACATTTATCTTTAGTATTATTGAATAATTTGTTATTATGTGAGTATTAATACAACTAAAGGAGGGAGTGGCTTCAACTAAAAATACTTTATTTTATATCTTGCATATTTTTTTAGTTGCCTGGCTTCCATTCCTGTCTTAAATATTCCTCCCTTGTTCCAATTATTTTTAAAGATAGCTTTAGGTTTCATTGCTGTAATAATGATAACTTATACAACCTTTTGTACAGAAACTGTTAATATTGATGTTATTATTCAATGCAGAACTTGGTCATTTAAATCAGAATCTTGTTTTGCTTTTTTTCTATTTTTTGTTTCTTTCTGTGTATTTTGTTTCTTTTGTTTCTTCAGGCTCTTCAATATCTTGCTCTAATCTAAAAAAAGAAGTGAAGCATCACTCACATTTACAATGGTCCGATCGATTCATTTTAATCAAGAGAAATTTCACTGACCCTATAGAAATATTAAAATTCACTCTATCAACACTTTTTTCCTACAAAGAATGGTGTACAAATTTTTCAGCCAGTAGTGTTGCTCCATAGACAAGGGCAGAATTTTGTAAGCTGAAGGTGTGAGGACTAAGAAAAGTCAGATTAACATTCACTACTTTGTAGAAATTTTAAGGAAAAATATTAACTGTTTCATAAAGAATGCTTTTCTCTCTTGTTTTTCCTAATAAGTTTTATTTATTTCAAATAGGAATACAAGACAGATGAAGAAAGAAGGGAAAGCCTAAAATAGTGTTTCTATTTGCATGTGTACCAAAAGATTCTGAAGAATTACAAGGCTTTCACAGAGGTACTAAAAGGATGCTTAGAGAGGTCTGTGACTTCTTTTCAAAGCTGTGTGCTACTGTCAACCCAGAAAAGTCACAAAATCAGCTTCCAGCACACTAGTGAAGAAATATTTGGAACCAAGAGTCTCGTGTGAGCATTTTCTTGATGGCAGGTGGTAGAAATGGTTACAATCTTTAATTTTCATTATGTAAGTTTGTAATATTTTAAGAAACTCCTGTATTCTTTTTACAGTTTTTGTAAACTCTTCAGAGCCTTGCCATTTCTTACTCTTCATACCTCATAATACAATTTACCTTCATAAGAATGAAAGAACTGCCATGCATCATTAAATCAAAGCTTCACCCAACCTGGAATTCCATGTCTGACAGTGTCAATTAGTGTGTACTTAGGGAAAAGCACAGGAAACAGGACAAGTATAACATGATTTTCCCTTTGTAAAACCTTTAAAATAAGATTATCTTTAGCACAAGGAGATCAGTAGTGACATTGTAATGCTTGTACCTCCAGCACATGTGTACTAGAAGATAAACAACAGTTTTCTTATCCACTTCAAAAGAGCAGAAATTTTGAAAGGGCAGACAGCATCTCATTAAAATTGCTGGGGAAAAAATATTTAGAAATAAATTTACTCACAAGTGATCTTTAATTTTTTTCTTTCAGGATTCAATATACAAAAACCCTTTTTTCTAGTAAGAGGCAATTTAACAATAAATCATATGAGGATGAAGCAGTTATCCCTTAATTTAACCGGAGAAAAAACCGTTAAATGTGACACAACTAACCTAACCACTTCCATCCCAATTCTGAATTCATGATTCTGTAAAACTGCAGCTGTTCCAGCCGTGGTTAGCTGAAATAAATAAAACAGTTTGTCCACTTTAAATATGTGCAATACCTATTTCCCACTGCCTCATCTGAGTTTTTATTAACTGGCACTGGTTATTAAAGTCTTCTATAAAACAGACTTAAATTCAAATGCAGTCTTGTTCTCCATTTGGAATGAGTCTTTAATTTCTTTTCAGCTATGAGTATTCCTAGATGCAGCAGTATGAAACTTTGATTTCATGAGATGAAAGAATCATTTCATTCCATTTTACAATGGAACCTGCAAATATTAAAGTTCTCAGGAACAAATGTTAAAAACAAGTTATATTTCATATTGATTAAACATTGAATATAAACAATGTTGAAATATTTTCTTTCATTTTTTAAGCTTTTTTTTTGAAGCACAAAATTATGTGCCTCAATAGAGTTGAAAGAGGGTATTTTCTTCCCCTATTCTGTTTCTTGTTGCTAATAGAAAATATTGTATTTAGAATTAAATTTCTGATATTATCTTTTCTCTATTTCTCTTATTTTTCATGCCTGTCTAAATGCTATAAATCTAAAGTCTGCTGTCCTTTACCACCCCACATATCAGGAAAGCATTACTTCAGTCTGTTACAAGGGTGTCAGAACAGGGATGTGGAGGGTAAATAGGCATGTCTATTTGAGCAAAGGTGGCAAGGGATAATAGAGTTAGGAACTAAGGCTGCAGACTAAACGAAGAAGCAGGTTGCTTAGCAAATAAGGCACGGTTTCAGCTTATTTTAAAAACTGTCCACTAGCCTCTGCACAAATACTCAGGGATCATAAGTTTCTGTTCCAGTCAAGGCTTCTTTCTCCTGCAGCAGCCAGTGACTGACTGTCTTGGGAATTATTTCCCGATTGCTCTGGAAAAGGCCATTCCACAGTTAGGCAATAGCTCACTGCAATGGGCCTGTTTAGCTTGAGAAAACTGGTATGCAGGATTTCAAAAATCTCTTATGGAAATACAAAATCACAGGAGATAAGTGAAAAAACAGGGAAAATCAGTGTGAGTTGGGAAAAAGAAGGCAGTTGATACTGATGCTTAAGTCAGTAACTTTCCTTGAAAAAATCAGATATTCTAGACAAAGGGAAAGCAGTGAAACCAACAGTTAGGTTTTCTTAAATCTGGCTAAAGAATTAAATATCTAATTAAGATTCTCAGTCAATGCTATCTTAATTGACTAATACATCATTCTGTTAACACTAATGGTAAATTAAATATGCTTGATCGATATTCAAACAATGAATTCTGGTTAATTGACATTGATCTTAATGGGCATTGCTTTAAAATATTAGCTGATGTACATCCACAGCTGTAGGGATTACATATTACAATATTAATTTTCAGGATATCGTTTGCAAGAAACATTAGTGAGTAGTTAGTGAGCTTTCCTTATATATGAAGAGGAATTGCAACCAGTCATCTCAGAAAATAAAATTAAATTATCCCCTTACAAATAATATATTATTTTCCTCATTACATTGTTTTTCCTTTTCCTTTAAAGTGACTACTCTGAAAAATTAAAGACTTCTAAATCATAATTTACAAACTCTGGTGAATTATGCTCACATGTAAAATTAATTAAATGGATTAATGAAGAAAAACAATTACAGTAAAATGCAAGTAAGTACAGACAAGGAAAGCTGTAGACTAAGAAATTGAGATCAGATTCCCAAATCTTGGATTCTGAAGGCTCTTAATGCCTTCTGGAATGGAAGTTAGAGTCATTTAGGTTGGAACTTCCAAAAAGGAATAGCCACAATTAATATCTAATTTTCTAGCTGCTTGAGAAGAGTCAGCTTGAAGGAAAACAATATTCAATGGATTATCCCTAGCACTTTCTGGAATCCCTATCACTAGTTATATCTTTGTTAGGAAAGACAAGAGTATCATTGATTTCTGGTTTAAATTTTGGTCTTGTTTCATGGTAGATGACTAACAGAAACGTGGCCTGAAAAGTCATCTGGTATTTATTTTCACCCTATTACTTACATTAGTATAGCAGGTAAATTCTAGTAGTTCACTATTATTTTAATTAATGTTTTAAACAAGTTTAACAACTTACATTCTTGTGAGGATTCTCAGTATATATGTGCAAATATAGATATGCTAAGACATTAATTTGATGAAAAAATCATGTCTAATGTTTCAGGGGACATCTCAAAGAGCTTCACAAAATAAGTGACAATCCTAACAAAAATTAAAATTAGGAGCAGTCTTCAATTTGCAAAGCATGTCTTTCTACTGGTAAGCAATGAGTGAGCAGAAAACAACTGTACGAGAATTGAACCTAGAGTCAGTTGGCAAGTATTTGGCTAAATTAACCCCACTTTGTCCAGAGGACAAATTCATATTTGGGAATACAATGATCTAGAACAGCTGAAATAAAGAGAAGTCTTGCTAGCATAAGTGAAAGGAGACATTAGCAGAACCTCATTTGATAAACTGAGAATTCAGTTCACATTAGAGTTCGCTGGTTTTAGCTTTTCCCTGAAACACTGAAACATGCAACTGAAGTTAAATGAAAGTCTTCACAGAAATCCCACATTGCAGCTCAGCAGTTGTAGGTGCCTCTTATGGTAAAAAAAAATTATCTTGACTTCTTCGTCTTCCTTTCTATTACTTCTTATCACGGTAGCTTCAAACCAGCAGTAAGCCATGAGGCAGTGACATGGGAGTCCAATGTTTGACCTCCCATTTTGCCACAAATTTTGAATGTCATCTTTGGCAACTCAATTTGACTTCATCCAAATTCACAGAGTCAACTATGCATCAAAATTTCAGTTGATTGCAGGGAGAAATAGGTTTCTAAATATTACTCTAGATCTGAGGTTGCTGCATCCAGATCCGGGGTCCCCAGAACAGGAAGAACATGGACCTGTTAGAGTCAGTGTAGGGTATGGCCACTAAGATGATCACAGGGTTAGAACACCTTTCAAAGCTGAGAGACTTTGGGGTGACCTTTTTCAGCCTTCTAGTACCTAAGAAGGGCCTGCAAGCAAAAGAAGAGATGGACTTTTTATGAAGGCATGTAGTGATAGGATAAGAGAGAATAGCTTCAAACTGAGACTAGGTTTAGTTTTAATATTAGGAAGAAATGTTGTACTGGGAGGGTGGTGTGGCATTTGAACTGCTTTCCAAGAGAAGTTGTGGATGTTCCATCCCTGGAAATGTTCAAGGCCAGGTTAGATGAGGCTCTGAGCCACCTGATCTAGTGGAGTTTTTCTCTGCCGATAGCAGTGGGGTTGGAACTAGACGATCACTAAGATCCCTTCCAAACTAAACCATTCTATGATTTTATGATCTAACTCCAGTATTGCTGTTATGCTTGTAGTCTGTGGAGCTCAAATCTGAACTCACATCAGTATTTATAATACTCACATTGCATTTGTTTAGGCTCTCAACTGCAGACCCATCAGCTGACTTTACAAACAAATAAAAATTTGAGCTCTAAAGTAGTTTACAGAGTTGTGAATTTTGTCCTGTGACCCTTAACCTGTGCAGTTATTAAGAATAGCTATATGCACCAAAAGTGGATTCATCTCCAATTCTTCAAATACTCTGTCAGTCAGATAAAGATGTTGCATACCTTCTCTTCTCTACTCTCACAGGATTTATGCCTTCCTTTGTTGTTCAGTCCTATTCATTTGGGTTTGTTTTGCTTTGAGGTTTTTTGATGAAGTAGACTATTGACCATAATTCATTGAAATAAATTTTTAGACTACCCCTTAACGAGCTTAAATTCTACTTATATGAAAACTCTTCATACTATCAAAGATGTCTCTGACACTTGATACCCAGAAAATTATTACCTGGGAGCATCATGTTGCTGCATTAGTGTAATCTTATATTGACAGTCAAAGGAAATTGGAGAGGAGAGCCATTTTCATGGATGTGTAGAAGTCACTTTTAGCACAGGTCATAAAAATCAATTCTTGATAAATTAAGTTCTGAACTCACTGTTATTCATCATATATCTAGAAGAGTATTAACACATATCACTTGTGTTAGTTCCACTGAACACACAGGTAGGCGCAGCTCTGCACCTACACTAAGAGAGCAGCTGAGGTTTCCGTGGGTATAACTGCTCAGGACTATAAGGCAGATGATTATTCATCTCAGGGTGCCAGCCTCACAAACTCAAACCTCAGCTCAAGCAAAGCTACCAAAGTTTGTTCAAACTCTCAGTGAGAACTGGGGACACAAGAAAGTAGACGCACATCAGAACACATGCACACATGGGCATAAACACACATCCTATCTTGTTGGGCCTGAGAAAAGGTTGCTGCAATAATGGTAGCTACAAGTACCTGAGACAGATGGTATCTCAGGACAGCTAAAGCAACAATTAAAAGAAATATAACAGAGCATCAGCTCTAGATACACTCTGCAAAGTAATTAATGCTGTTGCAGAGCTGTAGCTAATTAAAAGGGATTCAAAACGAGCTATATCTTGTTTTGTATCAAGCAATATGCTACATATGGACACTGCCACACCAGCTGAAGCAGAAAATGTCTACAGTAAAGGCTCTCAGGTCAATGATTTGCAGGGAAATTGCACTAACACAACAAAAAATAAAGTAGCACACACGATATGCATGTAATAAAAAAGATAAATGTAGCAAAAGCCATTCTGAGAAAGCTCTTTTCTATGATTTTTTTTAAATTAAAATATTAGCAAATCTTTCAAACTGCACAGGTAAATTATAGTAAAGAAAATCACATCATTTTTAACATTCATGGTTTTCTTGATCTGACCTACTCACCAATGATCCTTGGTTTTAAGATTAAAAGAGCTGAAAATATGAAAGAATCCAAGACTCTGATTTCAGAGTCTCAAAAATACTATTTAGATGGAATTTTTACCCTGGAATAATCTCAGAACTGGTCTTAGAGACATGTACATTAAAGTGTTGTGATAGATTTCAAGGAAAAAGAGACAACATAAAGTGCTTACCTGGAAATTCTCAGTGAACTTTTCCATCGAACTGTTCACTGGATACCATAAGTATTATGTTCTTCAGAAAGAAAGAAAGTTAATTTCAATTTTTTTCTGCCTTTCTATGTGATGTTGCATAACTGATCTGCCAGCAAGGAAAGAAAAGGAGAGAAAGAGTGGCCTATACAGTGGGAAAAATGGGACAAGTGTAGAAAGAATAGGAATGTAAGAAGTTTTGTGATATGCAAAGAAACTTTGTTAAAGAAATTTTAAGGTTTCAGTGCTCCAGTTTCAGGAAAGTGAAAGAAAAATGAAGAAAATCTGCACTCTTAAATCTATCTAATTTTGCATATTCTTTCCATGAGAGACTCTATCCTTAAATAATGCTACATTATTTTCCAGAAACCATCCTTATTCTTTTATCAAATATAAATACAAAGAACGTGTCATATTCTGTAAATATATATATATATGTGTATATATATATTCTGGTGCTGGGGTCTTAATATAGTTTTTTTTTTACCTGACACATTTTTATCTAAGACTCAGATCATTTGGTCTATTTATTTTTTCTGTATTCCATAAAGCTCTATCTACTGCAAGGTACACGCAACAGCATTTTTTCCAGGAGTACTTTTTTTAAACACCATATTGATTCAAATGAAAAGACTCCACACTAGCATAATTTGGCTTTTTTTATCAAAATTACATCATATCTGCTTTTCAGTTGCATAATTTGAAGAAATAAAAAAATCTGATGTTGATATATTTATGAGTTGATGCTGGCCCTAGCTTCAACATCTAAAGTTTAGTCATCTCATTAAGACTAGATATTCACATACATCTGTAAGCATGAGGGAAAATATTGACAGTGTCCCCACTGGATATGATAACCTGTCTCTTGGACAGATCTTTTTCAACTGAGTATAAAATGAGCTGTGATAACTGGTGTAGTTAAGACTCCTAACTGTAATTAAGAGAAGTGAATTTTATGTTTTCTATTTGCTTTATATGCACATCTGACTGCGTTTTTCCAGCACTGAGTAGCAGTGCTTGCACACTGCAGTCATGGCTTGGTCTCTCCCACTAGCAGTTACCAATACTGTCCAGACACAACAGAGAGATACAAGGGGGATGATTTTTCTTAACTTTGCTTAGTCATATGTGTATGCAAGTATATTATTATTATTTATCAAGGCAAGATGTAAAAACATAAATAATCATACTGAGCTGGACACAGAATTTCCCTTGCTTCTCTGATTTGTTTTTCTTATTGTGCCCTCCACGTGATGAACCCACCACCACTAGAGTAGTGTGTGCACACTATTTTGCAAATGTGAAGTGTTTATTATCCTTGAAATAAAGCTTAAAGAAAAATATAAACAAGAGCTGTCCCTTAAAATTATACCAAAGGGAAAAAAAGTGAAAGAAAACTTAAAACTCCTTAAATTGGAATGTCTAATAAACCAATTGCCCTTTTTTATTTGGAATGAAATTGAGTGAAGAAAAAATATTGAGAAGGCATAAAAAAATTGCTTATGATATTATGATCAATAATAATTTTCCTGCTATCAACAGAACTGTACTGTTCTGTTCATGTTTAAGAAAAAACATGAAAAGGAAAAAGTAAAAGCAAAAATGCAATAAAGCTAAAGAACTAGATTAGTGTTGGTATCTACCAAAAAACTTGATACTTGCAGCAGAAAGAGCCATTTCTAAACAATTTGTGTTGCCTTAGAAACTCAGGATTCCCTTATTCACAAGCATAAATTTTCTTCATTTGGTTTGCTGCCTTCTTAGAAGTTGATAAAAACTTTATTTAATCATGTTGAGCACCTCACAAAATCCATCCCTTCAAACACTTTTGAACTTTAAGTTCAGCTCCAAATACTCTTGTCAGGCCCTATCACAGATAATTTTTATTACTCATTATATTTATCATAGAATTAACCCTCAGGATTAGTTACAGTGCACAAACATTGAGAAGCACATAGTACTTCACAGAAAAAAAAATCAGGAAAGACTCAGTTTGAAGATGGATCTATGAAAAATAAGCAGACAAAAAGAAGAGGTATTTATTTTATCTCCTTAATATTTTATTACAGGTAAACTTGTTGAATATAGGGGGCTTCTTTTCTTTTTTTTCTTTTCTTTTCTCTTTTCTTTTCTTTTCTTTTCTTTTCTTTTCTTTTCTTTTCTTTTCTTTTCTTTTCTTTTCTTTTCTTTTCTTTTCTTTTCTTCTCTTCTCTTCTCTTCTCTTCTCTTCTCTTCTCTTCTCTTCTCTTCTCTTCTCTTCTCTTCTCTTTCTTTAACCAAATAGGGCAACAGATGTTGGTTCTGAAACAACTTAATGACATTGAAAATATTTCTGGTTTTGTATTACGAAAGACTGGTTCTGTAAGCAATGAAATAGAATTAAACTAGTCCTGTTTTACTTATTTTTCTTTCCAAATTTCCCCACACTCTGCCTCAAAAAAGTGTGTTACAGATAGGCCAGACTTAGCAAGTGATGGATGTGTTAATTTTAGCACCAGTTTGTTACATAGAATCTGACTGCAAAGTTTAAAACTGGATGATCATACAGGATATGCTCCTGCTAGGTCTTTGTCCTACTCTTTCAATCGTTTAACCTCAATTTCAAGCAATTGCTCTTCATCTTACAAAAGTCCTTTCAGTATTGTCTCTCCTTTCATTTTTCTTTGCAGCAAGTATATTTCCTTCTTAGCAATTTCCCCTTGGTGCCTGTTAAGAAGTTCCCAAAAATATTCTATCTAATCTCTAATCTGCTTGGAATGCCATGAAACTTGTAAGCTCTACCTCTCTCTCTCTCTATTTCAAAGTATCCTTTGAAGAATTGTTGGGAGTTAAAGAGCATTTTTTCTTTAATAAAAAAAATCTAATTAAAATATCTATTCTTTTGGGATCAAATTCATCATTTGAGAGTGCTGTTTATAAGAAATATGGCTGATATAACAGGTTGAATCCCAGACAAATCTTTTCACATTTTCTCATGTATGAATCACTGATAATTGAGTCCAAGTGTCGAGTTGTGAACAAAGACTGTAATAGGAACAATCAATCTAGAGTCTCACCATGAAGGCAACCTGGCATCATTCATGGCCTCTGCATGATTAGCTATGCAAATTTTATGCTCCCTTCTTTATAATCATTCTCTTGAGATTTCCCCAATCTTGAAAAAATACACAAAAGTTTTGCCAGTGGGCTTAGAACCACTGAATTAATATTAATTGAGCAAATTGACTAGAAGTGACTTCAGTATTGACCAGTGCTTCATGAATTTCTCTCTTTGATTATTTCTTGGAAAGGAACGAGGCGAAAAAAAAAGGTTGGTGTAGTGTACAAAGTAATTAAAATGGAATCACTATTCATTAAATAAATTAAACTTGCACTTGAGACGGAGATAGTGCCACAGACAGGATGCTTACCGAATGGGTCAAATCCTGTGAGCTTTATTCTTCATTATACTTGCACTTTGGTAATTCTGAAGTAGCCCCATTGAGTTTCTGAGTTTATTCTGAGTTTCATATAATGTGGGGAGGGGACAGATTTGTGTGTCCTGGTGTCCTGATGTAGTAGCACCCAATTTTACATTTCTTAGAGACGGCCAGAATGGGTTATATTTTGCCACTACTTCATATACACCTAATTCTTTTCTAATATGCATCATCTGTTTTCCTCATATTATCCTGCCTCAAATTCACCCAAAATGTGAAGCATTCATGTCTATCATTCCTCACAGAACAAATGGAATAATCTTTTAATCAGTTACAAGATTGATTTTCTTCATAATGCCTATTGCAACTTTCCATCTTTCCTGTCCTAAGAATATAAACCACAAAAGATATTAAAATGTCTTTAGAGAAGCATCAGAATGTTGCAAGAGCATTTACCTCTTCTGCAGCTGCTGCACATAGCTAATTTTCTCTCTCAAAACAAAAGAAACATGTCATGGGATGTAATGGGGATGCTTCCTCTGGCAGACTTTGGGGCCAGAGATGCCTCCTGATCCCTGGTTCTCTGTCCCAAGGTAATGGATGTGTTTTATCGTCATTTGTGGGTTCAGACAGCACCAAAACTGAGCATGTAATCCAGGCACAGACACACGCAGACACAGACACAGACAGATTCTCAGACTGCCAAAGGCAAGGTGCTGCCTTTAACAGCACCCACATAAACATGACCAGGACTCATTAAACATGGACACACGGACATATATAGACATAGAGACAGTCAAGCTCCCTTCCTCATCTCCAGCTGTCCAGCCTGACTGAAGGTCAGGCTCCCAAGCATGCACACATTTGCAGGGTCTCCACGTACTGGCAGAGCCTCTCTGTCTCTTGGGAGCCTGCCTGGATCCAAGGTGATCTGCTCTCCACACAGCTCTCTTATTTACCTGTTTGTCCAGCATGAGGTTTGCTGGTGAATTACACACACATACTCCCATGCACATCAGGTTTGAGGAAAATGCAAAGAATTTGGTAAGCTCTAGCAGCCACCACCGAGCACACACACTGTGACCCACAGTTCTGCTCCAGCTTCTGTTGCTGAGCCTCCCCCTCACTTTGCTCACCCCAATTTCCCCAGTAGTTACACCAGTCCCACCCAAGTGGCTGAGGCTGAGACCTCCACTAGTTTCAGCTGCTGACACCGTCACAGGGCACCTTGGTCTGATTCCTGTTGCTGACACCAAATCCACTCACATAGGTCTGAGCAATAGTAGCTGGCAATCAGTCCTCACAGCCCTTAATATAGGAAATAAAGAGTGATATTTCACAGATATTTTTAAGAAATTACTTAATGAGACAATAGGTCAGACTGTGGTGGTACAACACCAGGCTAAGTCAGAGGAGTGTACTGACCAGCCCCAGTTTAGACGTGCCAAGACCCTTTTATATGCCTTTCTGCTAAATTCACTCTTTGTTCCCCCCATCCCTCCCCCTTAAGTGTTCTTTCAGAGTGTTACATTGTCCCATGAGCTGCTCTTGGATATCTCAAATCATCATGTTCCTCGTGTTTCTCCCTTCATATCAGTACAAGTTTCAAGTTGTTCCTCTTCAATGCTGTGCCTGCAGTCTCTTGGTGGCCCAACAATTGCTCAATTACCAGCTCTCACTTTACTTTTGATCCCCTTTTGCATTGAAAACTTCCTGTCTGCATGCCCTTAACAGCACAGATGCTTTCAACCTACACATATTCTTATCAAGTGGGGTGAGCTGGGTCAAGAAACTAGATCCATTGAGTTTCTGAGTTTACTCTGAGTTTCCCATGAATAGCCCATGAAATTCCAAGGGCCAGCTGGTTATTCTAAAAGAAAAAATTCCACATCAAGAAAGCAAGATACTGAGAACACCAAGTTTTCAATTTCTTAATCCCAGCTGTCATGAAAGGTAAACAAAATATTGATTATGTTGATGAAGTAACAAGTATTTTTATGACACAAGAAAATTATGGAGAATTCTTCAAGTACTCTTTCATTATCAACCAAAAGCATAAAGACTGAAATAAAACCATTGTTCTGACATATTTGATACAGTCCTAAGTTTATGTGGCGATGTTCTTGTATTTAAATTTGATAAATGCCTTGTGGTATGTAGTAATGCATAATTGATAAGTACATGTAAATAGTTATAGCAGAAACAAGTGGGCTCTTCCCTACAGGGGATTTTTTATCTGTACCTTATGAGGCAAAGAAACATTAAATCTCTCTGTAGGAATAAATTTCTAAAACCAGCTTCATACTTAAAGAAGAACAACTGAAGCAATACAAACTTTAACTTAAGGGCCATATCAAACATAATTTATGTCAGAGATTAAAATTCTCTCTAAAAAATCTCATTTGAATACTTACTTGTTGCTACTTGTTATTTCACATACATAGATAAGAGACAGCACAGGAAAAAAAAGGCATTAAACAAAAATAAACAGACAACTTCTTGAACACCAGCAATTTATTTATTAAGTAGCAAAAAAGGTTCAATTCTGTGTGGAGTCTAAAATCTTGCTTCTTATGTAAATGGAAATGAGGTATAAATGTGGTTAAGATTTCCTAATGTTTCAATTTTTATTTCATGATATACTGGCAATTATTTTTAAGTGTTCATAAATTTCAGAAAAGTCCATGGTTGCCAAAAATCAGCCTCAAAATGTAACTCCATTTAAATGTGTGCAAGACTCAGTTTATCAGATATTTGTGTGTATCTCAGACCTGTATTTACAGTTAATAATATTTGGTTTTTTAGTGAAAGCGAGGTTCAGATGCAGGTAGAAATCCTCAGAAACAGCTTTAAGACAGGGCAAATGCAACAACCACAGGCAGTCTGTTGTTTAATAAATGTTATAAAAATGCATGCTCTAATTAATCTGTCTACTGTAAGTTGTTTTCTTTATGATCCCTTGACTTCTACAACTTCCTCAGGCTTGATTAGACTCAGACCAACCCACTGAAGCAGGCAGTTACTATGCTCACAGGTCATCAGTCCAGAGACAGCCTGGAAGATATTGCAAAGGGGAAAGGATCCTGCATTTAGAAGAGGAGAGATGCAGAACAGACTCAGTATGCTGTGCCTCTGGAACTGCAGAAAATAAACATGGAAAGCATCTAATTAAACATTAGAGCAGAGAAAAGGTTGATATCATGATGACCTGGGAACCATGGTCCTGTCATCAAAAGTGAGACAAAACACACAAGCAAGGATGAAATTACAGTACAAGCTGGATAACCCTGAAGCAGGGCATATGGCCTTGCATCCCAAGTGCTATTGTCCAAATACTCTGAGACAACATCTTGGAGGACAAAAGAACGTCTCTAGTGTGGGTAGCCAGAGTCCTGCTAAAAAGGAAGAGCTACTCCTTGTCATAGGTAAAAGTTAAATGAATCATTTAGAATGGAAAATGAGAGAGAAAAATGCTGCAGAGGTCCACACCAACCTCCTTAAAATGAAGCAAAGGAAGTAATATATGGAGAGAAGAAAACAGGTGTAGATAAATGATCCAAAATTTCATTTCTCTAAAATCTAATCAAAACATTTCATATTTATCTTACAATAAAGATTTTTCATACTGGTATAGTTTGTGTCAGATGTAACTGAATTGCCAGGCTGCCCTGAAGTTATTTTCAGACAACCAGCACTAGCAAGAACAGCAGCACTGATAACTTCACAAAGAAGTAGGTTTGACTTGTTTTATAGCCCAGTTTGGCAGGTTTAAATGTGAAAGCAGTCATTCATGAGTTGCATTTTGGGGATATGTCTCTCTGATGCAATCAGTGCTGAGCAAAACTGATAACCAGGGCATGTACAGTCATGAGTGGTAACAAACATCAGCTTGGGAAAAGTGCCATGTTAACATTTGTCCACTGATGCAGCACTGGAGTTGGGCTCTTTCCAACAATTTTTACTGAACTGTGTGGTAGACACGCAATGGCCCATCTGTAACACAAAAATTTGGTGTAAACCCCATTTTGCAATTTTTTTATATTTTGTTGTTGTTGTTTGGTGCTTTTCCTCCACTTCCTGATATTGGAGTTGGATTATTTCTTGACAATGGCAGTTTTCACTTCTTGAAACAGCAGTTAATGAACTTTCTCTTTGCTCAAGAGGTTACATTTTTAAAAAGAAGCTAAACTTTTTGTTTAAAAACAAATCTAATAATTTTAGGTTGATTTCGTAATTTTCCAGAAGGTGTTTTTATTTAAATGCCTATTTAGATTTATCAGTATTGTTTCTATCCAGGTTATCAGACTAGTTCTGTGTTTCAAAGCTTAATTCCTATGCTAATATGTAGTCATTTTTTGATATTGTTATTGTTGCTGAAATAGGTTTCATTTTTTTCTAAATCCTGGTGTCATATTATTATTTATACAGTTAAATGTGTAGCAAAAAATGAAGAGCTAGTATTGAAAAAGTTTGTAAAGAACCTAATGTTATTGAAGGTCAGTCTAGTCACTCTGATCAAGAAGTTCAGAATTATGGCCTCAGAGAACCCCTAGAGAATATGGATAGTTAAGGGAAAAGTCACAAAGAATTAATCAGAGAAGCAAAAGTAAAAACCTGAAGTTAAGGAAGCATGGAAAGGCTAAGCCCAGAGACAAATGAAAAAGGAATGGGAGGAGGCAAGACTACAGTGAAAAGAAAACCAGAATCACAACCAGAAAATAATGATGTAGAAAATGGCATATTGAACATGTTGCTGGCACACTGCACAAACTGTAGTATGACTCTTTCAAAAGACTTCCTCATAGTGTCTTGAAGCTTATGGTGAAACCTTTTTGAGTTTCTCAGTTATGAAAAGACCATTTGTGCATTTACAGGTAAAGCTCAATCCTGTTTTCACTTCACTCAAGAAATCAGTCTTCAAAAATTTATTGTACCATCTACACTAACAGCATGTAGAAATGGAAATTATCTGAATTCTCTTCTTTGTGAACTAGAGGTATTAAGAACAGGAAAGAGAGAGAAATCAGTACATCAATAGTAATTTACCAGAAAAAAAATACAAGGATTTTGAATGGGTTTTTACACACTTTCATTTTCCTTGATATTGCTTAAACTTTTTATTTTAACTTCCATCTTTGCTCTAAATTTAACAACAGTTTTCCTTTAGACTCTAAATCCTCTGGGGTTGTGACTACTGCCATTGGATACTAACATTTGTAGGGGTGATACTAGTGACAGTAGTGCTAATAATAGTATCTAAATATTTTTACAACAGAGATTCAAATCCAGAACCAATTTTAACATCATTTGCCTTCAGATATTTGAAAATATCAAATTTAACAAAGTGAAGATAATTAGCAGTCATTTCAAGAAATAATACCACTGTGTTCTCTTTCTTCAGAAGCAAGCTAGCACTGATTGTTTTTCCAGTTTGTCATCATGAAATATAAAAGATACAGTCTAATAACACTGCCAAACCTAAGCATTGGGGGACAAAAAAAAAGGGAGAAAAAAAAAAAGCCCTAATACTGACTTAAAATGATGCAATACCTAGATCTATTTTTATATTTTTCTTTTTTTGTGTTTCTTATCAAGTGTTTTCACATCCACAATACACAGAAAGATTATGTTATCTTTTTTTTTCTTACTGGAGAGAGATGGAGTTGTCATCACAAAGTTCATGTGGATGGGAGGTTATAGAAAAACATAAAAATTACTGAGAAAATTGACAATATGGGATGTTGACACAGTGAATCTGTTGGACAGCTAGAAGCATTTAGGGTTTTGTAGCTATAATCTAAAATTATTTGTCTGTGGGAAGACCACAAGGGAAGGACTCAGGGATGTCACAGTGCTCTCACCTCACCCAGGACCCTGGTGCTGGCTGCAGCCTTTGCACATACCAAGTGCTCTTCAAAGGCTGGTGGCCAAACCACAGCAACCTCCTTCCCTGCTTTCAGAGCTGTGGGAGTGAGTATTGCTCCCAGATTCAAACACGTTGTTTCTTTGGCATTTAGCACCAACTGAACCATATTAGCTTGGGCAGAGGAAATGAATGCAGCACAGCCTATTCTTGTCAGATAAACAGAGGCCTTTTCTCAAACTGTTCCATGTCCCAAAACACTGTCACACCAACCTGCTTCTGCTTTCTGAATAGAATGCTTTCTGATTGATGGCAGGACTTCTGCTCTTCTGCTCTTCTTCTGAACTATTAGAGTCAGAGTTTCTGCCCTTTTTTCCATCTTCCTTCTCCTGAGTCATCTGTCCACCCATGCCTTGCCCATATACCACCCACATACCATACACAGCTGTATCATGCCTGATCTTTGTGCTGTATCTTCTCTAATTCCAGAACTGTTTCTGTTCTGTTCTTTCCATTCACATGCACTTATTTCCCAGAAAGGTGACTCATATGATATTTTCCAGGTTTTTCTCCTCGTTGAATCCATTCTGTGTCAATACACAGAATATGCATAATGTTGGCAAACGTATGCAGTACAGGTGAGACATGCCAGATCTAAACGTAGCTGTTTGTAATACTCAGAAAAAAATTATCTGTGTGATTCTTGTGATAAATGTGTGCTCCTCTGTACTGTTCTGCCTGGGAGATGCAGAAAAAAACAGTGCTCCCTATGATAGTGTCTTATATATAATCCCTTGACAGTAACAAGCTGTAAACTCGAAAAGGCAAATTTCCTTCCTTACCAGTAATATGCACCACGTCTCAAGGCTTTTACTCTTCCATTTAATTTGTTTCTTATAAACTAGTGTTCAGGTATATTTGTATTCTTTAGAGGAAGATTGGTTGAAAGCTGGGCTCATCAGCAGGACCAAAGAAGTAGTTTATATGCCCAGGGCTAGGAAGCCTGGAAGGCAGGTACATGAAATCAGTGATTCATGGGAACCAGAGATCCTGGGTATGTCATTGCAAAGCCAGGCTGACAAGAAGATTCAAAAGATGAGCTTTCAATGGATAGGCAGTCACATCGATGTACATCACTGCATTGATATCTCATAATTTGATAAAGGTAAATCCTAGGAGGACTCACATGATTGGAAACCCATGCTGACATTGCCTAAGTAAAAATGTCTTCTAATGCCTTCAATTGCAGACTTAGGCACTGGACCTAAAAAGTCTCTGTCATTGTAATGGTTCCTCCACAGGTGGAAAAGAATAATAATAAAAAAATATTAAGGAGGCATGATATTGTCCAAAAGAAATAAAACAGAAAACTTGCACCTGAGCAACTGAATAATATAATTTTAAAAGGTTTCAATGTAGGACTTGTAAAAGGACTTGGAGCTGGAAATCTATTTTATATCTGCTGTCATTTGTCTCAATTAATAGCTAAGATGGAAACTGAGGGCTCAAGAGACCGTCATGAAAATGTGGATAAAATGTCTTATTGATCTGGCAATGCTTCTCACAAAGAAGAGTTTAATGCATTGATATACCCATAAGAGAAGGATATTGTTTTTTTTAAACCTACACTGCACCTGACAGGATGACAATTTAAGAAACAGCAGCAATGATTAACATCTCTTTAAGCCACTTTTCAATATGTATCCTCCACATTAAATCATGTGAATGAAATAGATTTTTATGAACTGTATAAAACCATGCAGAATTGTACAACTATGATCACATGCTCAATAGGTGGCAATTCCCATCTCAAGTACTCCCTTATATTTCTGGTTTTAATTATTTTTCAAGAACAGAGAGGATACAGGGGAATCAGTGAAGCTGGCATTTATACTTATGCTCACACACTTTTCTTTCTAAAAGAGAGACAAGACCAACAGAGACCTGAAAATCATATCTAAGTCAGCGGAGACTAAAATACTCCTTTCTCGTTATTTCTTCTGAAGAGAATTTCTTCAGAAGTAATGATGAGGCTGTTAGAATGAATTCATTCACGCTGGAGAACAGCAAATTTCCATCAGCAGTTATATCCTGCTTAATTTTACTTTAACTACTAAATCTGGAATGCTGAGGTTTATTTCTGAAATGGTATAAAAGATTAAATATCAAAGTTATTTTTCTCTGATGAAAGTCAAGCAGCATTCAGTGGCAAATTGATTCCTGCCCAGAGAGAAGGATGGTGTCAAAGCAGGGAAATGTACACCAAGCTGACATAATGTGGTGTTTCTACCCTTTTTAGATGAACACTGCTCACCTCCCATGATGCACATTAACCTGTACCTAAAGGCACACACTATTCTTCCTGAATATCTATTTGCTTTCATTTGCAACTGGATATAAAAATCACACTGAATCACAAAGATCAAACGCTCTTTTCACTGTGTCTTATGACTGCACCTTTGAACTACTGGGCAGGGCTGGGCTAGGTGTTCCAGGTCCAGAACTGCTCCTGCTCTCTTGAAGGATGGCATCTTCATCTGTTTGGTTTTTGGCTGCAGAAACACTCCATTAATATTAGGGTGCCTGAAATATAGATGCAAGGCTTCAAAATGCAGATTGCAGTGCTGTAACCTTCAGTGGCTGTGCCTGCCAGATTGAGGAAGAGGGCAATAGGGTGAACCTAAAAAATCTTCCTGGACCTTGTGCCTCCTGCAGAAGAGCGAAGACTTAAATGCAATACCTGTGCTAATGAAACCTTGAGGCTTCTATTATCTATAGTGAGATAATGCATTTAATAAAAGCAAATTGGGAGGTAAGTCTCTACTTTCCAATACATGGCAGGGTAGGGGTATGCTGTATGTACCTATTCATACTGAGGCTTGTAGGTTTTTCAACAGAAAATTCCCCACTCAGTACTGGCTGCCAATACACAGCCCATCCCATAATGTGCATGTTTCTGGTATGCAGGAAGGTGAAAAAGAGTTTTCTGTGACTTGCTATTAAGATTAAAATTGTTGTTTACAAAACAGTCTGAAGACACTTCTATACAAAAAAATACATGCCATGCATTTGAAAAACTACTTTGAAGTGCTTCTCTATCCCAGTACCTTCTTGTAAACAAAACCACTTGCACAACACAGAATTAGTTTTTAAAAGTTTCAGTGTCATTTTCATTTTATTTAAGATGCTTCTCATGGGGACATCTTTAAAACCACTCTATCAATCTCTGTCAGTTTCTCAGAGCAGTCATTAGTGAAATGTCACCTTCTAAGTTTCTCACACTGGGAGTTTAGACAGCTTCAGCCTTGAAAAATAAAAACTTAAGATAACATAATTGGTACACTTAGTTAAATTCACTTAAAGGTAGAATCATTACAAAAGAGAGACTAATAAGTATGTTAAATTACTGTAAGTATGGGGATGGAATTGCTTTGGTTTCCTTGAACAACTTCAATATTTGACTATTTCATTTTCCCAGTGGCCACCTTTAAACTTCTGCTGAATTTTAAGTAAATAGTCCCACATTATTCAGTGTCTGAGGTCTCTGTTCTCCCTGTAAGGCATATAGATGTAATTAGCCAAGAGATTCTAGTGTAAGGTTCCTATGAAAAAAGAACAGGCCTCAGAATGAAATATTTCCTAGTGGAAACATAATTAGGAGGTTTTGAGTGAGAAGGTGTCTAGGGCGAACATCACCAATAGAGTCTGTATGTTCAACAAATATACCTGGATATTTCTGAGGTACAGAGTCTGGAAAGCAGAATCAAATGGATATTCTGACAAATTAGAAATGTTTAACTGATTTTCATGTACCCTTATAGCCCTTGGATTCTCTAGTCATTCACGGAAAATATGAAAATTATACCCAGCTAATCTAGCATAGAGTCAGACAGCTAAGGAATCTTCTGACAGTGTTACCAGGGCCTGTAACATCCTGGATCAGCCTTTGAGCATGTGTCTGACACATTCTCTATCCTACAAAAAGCAGAAATACTACCTCACCTACACTTGTGTCTTAAGACAAAGAAAACCAGCACAAAAGTACTTCTTATGCCTGGGCAGCCAAGTGCTGTATTGGTGTGTTACATAGGTGTCACATACACCTGGTAGCAGGACATCATCAAAGCACCTGGGCCAAGCTCTCTTGTGTCTCTGGAGCTCTAAACAGCAGAGTCTTGGGCATGAACACCTGTGTGAGTATATGCACCCATTCCTGTTTATCACAGATGTTTAGAGCAAAGGGTTTTGCCTGCCATGAGGAGTTGCTTCCAGGATTAACAGTCCAGGGGAGCTGCCTGGTCTTCCATGTCACAGCTTTGTACTGAAGGAGGTAAAGCTGTGTGCCTATGTGTTTTTTGGGAATCTGACTGATGTAATAGTCAGTAATGGGAGTAATAGGAGGTATGGAAGGAGATGAAGATTAAAAGATGGCACCTCTGTATTCAACAGCAGCAAAATTAATGAAATTGGTGTTTTAGATTTAAATTTCCAAGTTTCTGATTTAAAAGAATGCTTTATTTTCTGTGTAACTGAACTTTCAGGAATTAACTTCCCCAATTTCATTTTGTCTCATATTTTTACCTCTTCTGTTTCTTTTTAAACTGAAATATTTTGATTTTAAACTGAATTGTTTTGCAGCTGATTAAGTCAACTTTGCTAGCTACAGGGAAGAGCTCTTGTTCAGGACTTAATAATAGATGCAATGACACCTAGTGGTAGTGGAAAATACTTATTCTTGAAATAAAAACAAAATACAATGTAGTTTAAGTACTTACACATAAAGCAACTGAAAAGGTTGTCTCTGGTTATTCTTCACTCATTTTAATAGAAAAGAAGTGCTGTGGTGTTCTCAAGTTGTCTTTCTGCATTTTCATTTTATTGGGGAGAAAACAATAAATAAATAAAACATTGTTCTCAGAACAGAAAATGAAATGCTTTGACTGAGATTCCTGTTAGCTTCCAGGTCACAATGACCTCTCAAAAAAATGCTCTAAAGAAAAGCAGTTATCACCATGTGTAGCTTTATCTCTCTGATGAGATATCAAGGCTTAACTGTCTTTCTTTCCTAAGGAAGTTAGTTCCACAGTGATAAATAAAGATTACAGAACTTCCTCCTCTCTGATAAGTTACATTACAGAAGACAAAAAGACTTAGCAAGAGATTCCAAAGTTCTTTTTTATTTTTGTAACTTTAAATCTGAATATGATCAAACTACTAGTTGCTTACAGTGCCTGCATAAACATGTACCCAATATTCAACTTGCCTTATTTTTCAAGGAGGTAACTAATAGGAATTAATTAACATATTACCAGAAATAATCTAGCATAATTTCTGTTATTCAATGATTTTAAATATAAAGCAACTATCAAATGAAACAGCATTTAAATATATAGGATTCTCAGATATATCTGTATTGGCTCTTAACATAAAACACATATAATTCCATGTAGCAAATAGCAGCTGGAACATGAAAGAAAATGTAAATTACCATGACATTTCTAACTCTGTAGCCTTAGGACTATGCCAGCTTTATATGCTCAGTTTTCCAAGTCTTTTGCAAATTAAAATGACCAAAAAGAAACCCTTCCTTTCTCATCCTTCTCCCATTTGATGGTGACACTTCTATTCTCAGTAGGTATCTTAGATACCTTACTTTGCCTACTCTGACTTTCCCTTCCCGTGTGCATTCATTATGCTTTAACATCAAAGGTGTTTGGTATTTGTTAAGCGTAACAAAGAAAAGGAAAAACCAAGGTATTCTGACAGAAGATGAGAGGTTATTAATGAAACAGTGGAATAAAGAACAAGGTATAAAACAAATAAAGGAGTGATGCATAATTCCCATTTATGGAGTTTTGCTGTATTTTATGTGATCAGAAGGCAACCAAGCATATGGAAATAATCAATAAACCCCCTCTTTGCATGCTGTATTTTTCATTAGACAGTGGATAATAAATCTAGTTCATCCTAAAACTGGTAGAAAATAAGTTTTCTAAAAAAAATATGGAGGAAGGTACTACCTAATAATATTTAGTGTACAGGTTCTGCAATGGATTTTCAAGTGTGACAATAAATACACCACACTTTTCACAGGATGGTGCCACAGGCTCATACAGCCCAGGAAAAGGTGATGCTCCTCTGCATTGCTGTCATCTTGCTTTTTGTTGTTTATAGAGTACAAATCATTAGCTACAATTTTCTCTTGTAGAAAAGGATACTTTTACTCTCTCATTTTTTTCCATACATGCCAATGTACAAAAGACAGAAACAAAGACATAAAAAGACACAGGAATGACATAAAAATTTGCAGAGACAAAAAGTGACACTGTCAAAGGTAGAATTTGGCTCCTTTTCCCTCCAAGTTTATACAAAAGTTATCTTTTCAGCAAGAAGAAATATAACAATCCCAGGTGGTGAGAAAATATACACTGAAATGCTTTTGTTTTCAAAAAGCCAGGTAGTTTCTATTTAGAACTCCTGTTTATTTGAATTACAGGTACACTCCAGTATAGACACATTCATCAATGAAGTAAATAACTAATCCTTAGTTCCAGGGTAATGATTTTACCCACTAGAAAAACTAAAACCATATTCACTTTCTCCAGTCTCTACTGCAGCTGAATCATGCAGAGATAATAGATATATGGAAGAACATCTTTAGGTACTTTGAAAATGGCAAAGAAATGAGAGTTGAAACACTAATAATGAGAGTCAGGAGTCTAAAACACCAGTACCATATGGACTGCTATGAAGGAAATAATTCCACCCCAGCGAGACCCAGAACAATTCTAGTAGTAGAGGTTTCTTCAGGAATTCAGCAGAAGGCATTAGGAGCACCTTCCAGGTAAACTTTGTCATGTCAGGACACAATATGTTCTTAGGAGCCTGACAGAAGAAACCTTTCCTTTACACATTAATACCTTATCTAGATTTTTGCATTAGTTAGGTGTATGCAGCTACATTAAATTAAAGTCATGACAATGACTAATTTTAAATTGAGACACACAGATACACTGTACCAGCACCTGTATTTTGAGAGTAGAGAGGCCTGTGTGCAAGTGTCAGGAGGTAATATACTTTACAGAAGGCTTTGAAAAGGAAAGCACAAAGTGCTGAACAGAAATGTCCTGGACCATGCTCTAGTTTCTATGGCCAGCAAGCTGGGGAAAAGGAGGTTAAATCTTTTCTATGTGTGTATCTACAGGTATTGACAGGAATACAGATATGGACATAGATAAATTTGGAAGGATGATGGCATTGATTATTTAATAACAAAAGAAACAAGTCATCTTTTCAGCCCTATCACCCAATAACATCCACCCCCAAAAAGAGACAGAATCACTTTTAATTCTGTCAGTGAACTACAGCAAGTACTCACTGGCTGGCCTGTCCTCGCTGACACAAAGGGCAGACTGAGCCCAGAGTTGTTTTATATATTTAACTTCCATGACTCATCATGTGGAAGGACAGGATGCGAGACAGTGCTGCGGTATAAAATTTAAAGCCAAAACTTTATATTCACAAGAAGAGCTCCAGTGCAAATACTGGAATTTAGCTATCAAAGCCCCAGATTAAGAGCATAAAGACTTATGTCTTATGTTTGCTTATAACTGTTTGGCTCTTTCCACTGAATTAAGTTAGCCATAGGCTTATTTCACTTAATGAAACCTGGTATGGTATAGTAAAATTGGAGCAGTTAGATATCTTAAAATTCTTTTGTCAGTTTCTATTCAAAACCAAAAGTATGTTTTGTGTTTCTTATTTACCTGTTATTAGCAGTAAATTAAAGAAATGCAAGCAGGATACTCAGGCACATTTCTTCATTATAATAATTAGTTTCTCAAGGTATCAATTAGGTAAAACAGTTTCAGAGTTTTATGTTGCAGCCTAATAAGTGATACTGGTAAGACCACTGATGACATTGCAAGCAATAAGAAAAATAAAATTTTTCATATTTAATGAGAATAGTTTTCAATTAAAAAGATTAAACTAAAGAGAGCTATACTGGTTTTAAATCTATTAATATTGATAATTATAGTCTATTAATTAGATTGTCCTTTGGACTGTTAACAGCATAATCCAAGTGTATTTATTTTATTGAGGGAAATGGAGGCAAGCCTTTTAAAGGCATTAATTTAGGAACACAAAATGTTCAGTTGGAAACTCATTTGTTTGCATTTTCATTTGCCAGCTTTTTCCTATTAATGAGTTGAAATCTTTTCAGATTAGTTTTATGGGAAATTTCATTAGTGTTTACAAACAAGTCATGTTTACAAGGGAGCAGGATGTTTGAAAGGGAGACTGTGCCCACTCTGCATTTTCCATTTTTCCTTGTCCATTCCCATCTACTTTTAGCACTGTCCATTCTCTTGCTCTTAATCCCTTCTAACAACATGTACTCCTTTCACAGAATTGCTCCCAGAGGTCATTTCAAAACCCTGATTTATATTTCAGAGGTTTGCATATCTCATTTCTACTAAACAATACTACAGTATAATGGAAATCTTTGAATGGGCCCCAGGCAAACAGAAATCCCAAAGATACAAAGATCAACTTAGAAACTACCATTTGTCACCCATCTGCATCTCAAAAGAGCCATGTGCTTAAAAAAGCAATATTTCTTCAATTGAAGATTGAAGTAGAAAGAAGGAAATGAAGAAATTCCTCATAGGATATCACTAGAGTAAAATCAAAGTCAGGATCTTGAAAATAAATATCTCAGGAAACAATTGGGGGTTTGTGGCAGAAGCAGTAAATTCAGTGAAGTACATGGAAAATAATTCTAAGTACTCTTCTTCATCCATTGATACAAATAATGACACTCTTTCTCCTGTCACTGTCAGTAAGGGTACATTATGGAAATTTAGAGTTGCATAAAAGATAGATTTCTGGTAATTATAATCTCTGGTGATGTTTGAAAACAGTGATTTTTTATGTTTAATTGACATTTGCTGGAAAGGTAGCAAAACCAGAACATATTTCAGAGTACCACATTTTTTTTTATCAGATCACTCAGTTTCTTCTGCTTCACTTTTTCTTTTTTTAGAAAACAGGAAGACATACAATGAATAGCACTTCTCTGAAACGACCCAGGGAAACCTTTTCCCCCCTCTAAAGCATACATACTTTTTGAATATGGATAAGTCTATTCAAATATATCTTATATAAAATTGAAATGCTGTGTGGACTAAAGTGTTATCTCAAAAGCACAAATGAGTTTCACTCAACATTATGAAAAATCGGTGCTTTATGTATGTGTCACACTAGAAACTCTGATTATCTCCTTTAAGGAAAAATTAATAATTGGAACACAAACAATTCTATCTCCAAGGTTCTCAGCCCATTATTTTTGCATTTCCAGTGCAGGCTGCACAGAAGTGAAACAATCAGCAGCAAGTGAACAAAAGGCCTTAATTTTCATCAAGACAACAAATGCAGTACATAAATGACACCTACTGAAACTACCTAGTCTCCTGGGCTAGGAAGGCTACTTCCTACTCTACAAATGAAGGATACCCAGAGCAGTGCACCATAGTGTGCCACACAAAATTCTTTGGTCTCCTTTGGAATGCATCATTCCATCCACAGATGCCAATATCCTTTGCTGTAGTTATGGGAACATAAGTGCACAGTAGGTTGATCAAGCTTTTAGTGGGGCTAGTGACATACATATCTCACACATCACAAACAACACATAGTAATTCACTTTTATATCAGAATTTTGTTTTTAACCTCTAGTCCTCAGGCCTAAAGCACGGGCAGGCTGGTCTATAAGGAATTGAGAAAAACAAACCTAGGCTTAAATTTAATAGACCTACATTAAAACTTCCACTGGGAAGTGTTTCTATGTCCACAGATTAAATGAAAGCTTCATAATGACTTGTCTGCTCAAGTAAAAACACAACAAATAAAATCACTAGTGTAAAACAAAAGCAGGGTTGCACAAAGGGATATTAAATGCTGTTCATATTACAAATGACAGAATCAAGGGCCTGATGTTTGATATTTACATGTACTTTTTGTATAGCACCAACTAGACTGCCTCATAATTAAAGACAACTCCCATGAGGTAGAAAGTAATTGCTCATTTGTAAATGAGGTGCTTCTGGATCAAGAAGTGATTAAAATATTTATATTGCACAGCTTGTTCAATTCACTCATATAATCAGATTAATTTACTTTAATTCACCATGCATCAACATTTACATGGTTTTTCTCAAAAAATGGTACTTGAAATAAAATAACTTTTTATTACCTATTTTGCAGCTTAATAATATCAGTCTTCATCTGATTCATCACCAGTGGGGTGGATAGATGGCTACTGCCTCATTAGCATTTGTTATTTACTCTATAAGCATTATGTTGTGTACTGGACATGAAAAATTTATAGGTACTTATGATGAAATAAATTTCAGTCTGGAGTCTTCAGAGATTATGGTTTGAATTAATGAAGATTCACTAATAACAAGTATATTATTATTATGTGAGTCCTGAGGAAAAAAGCCCTTTTTTTCTTCTTTCATCAAATCAAATCAAAGTGTTCACATCTGAAGGTTTTGTAAAACTTGAGATTCTTCTCTGACCTTTATTTATAAACTAAAATCTCTGCACTGCTGTGATTTCTGTTGCTTTCTCACCCAAAGTATTTAAGACAATAAATTAACTGGAATACAAATCTAAAAACCTACTGTATTCCATGGAAGTCCTCTCAACACATATATATATATAAACACTTTATACATATGCATACATGTCCACATATACATATACATATACATATATGTAAGCATGCAAATAGGGTGCATTGTATTTGTCAGTGTCAGAGCCTGTAAATACCCTAATACAGGGTTTGCGATACCAGGTGCCCAGATCCCCAAGCTGGCACTTCCATAAGTGTCATGAAAGTGTCTGACCAAATCTGCAGAGGACACATTTCCTCTGCACGTTGAACAGATCTGCCTGAAGTGGAACTTTCTTGGAGCTCAGAGCAGCCTTTACAGCCTGCTGAAGAAGATAGGTAAAGACTCAGATTTTAACTGACTGGTTTAATATAAATCAGGCATGTTTGTCCAGCTTTGCTGTAACAAGGTAGATACAACCCCTACTAAAGGTACTGACAGTGGCACTACTGAGGAACCCTACCAGATCTGGGGACTTTGCATCATTAACTATCCTTCAGCACTGTGTTCCACATGGAAAAGGCATTTTGGGCAAGCAGAAGGCACTTTGTACTCTGATGTAGCCTATCCTTGTTTCCATGGATGAAAGCACTATCAATACATGAATCATGGAAGAGCAGAGTAGTTAGTCTGTGGCTATAGGACAAACCAGCATATCAAGGTTTAGACTTCCTGCAGACTCAATAAGCTGATTAAAAAAAATTTATAAAGTCTCTGGCCTTAAACTGACAAGATAATATCCAAAAACCTTTATTGATCATCAGATTAGATTGAGACTTAATGCCTCCAGTTAGAAGAAAATTATTTTGCCAATCTCCAAGATACTACTGTGAAACTATTATAAGAAATAAAAATATTTACTTAATAAAGATTTAAAAATACACATTTCTAGAGTCAAAAAAGTTGCTTTCAAATTAAAAAAAAGACTCTAGTCTTTTACTGTCGCAGTGAGCGTGGCTGCAACAAAACTTTTGGGCTCAGAGTATCGAAGGTTTGAGTGGCAAAAATAAAGGAGCGGGAACAACGGAGTTGGCCAAAAATGAAAGAACTTTAATGGAAAATAAAACAGGGATGATGCCCAGAAACCAACCGCTGTATGGGACAAACTCCAAGGACCTGAAAGAAGACGTGGGGGGGAAGATGACAATGTATACCCCTTGGGGGCAGAACTTTATAGAACTATGACCATATATGGAGAATGAGTAACCAATTAACATAACGCTAAGGATTGTGGGAAGAACAGTTAGGTTTGCCCCAAGCCAACAAATGTCTCCCAGGGTTTGAACTCAATGCCTGGCTCCCTCCCAGTGAAATCTGGCTGACTCTGTGTCCCAGCCAGGCTGACTCCCACATTTTACCTTTTTTACCATGTTTACATTCAATGTGACCCATAGAGATGCAATGGCTGACTGAAGATACAACTCTAGAAAAAAATCAAAACATATCTTTTAGGTATTATTGCATCTATTTTACACCCCAATTTCTCATAGATTTTATGACATATTTTTGGTTAAATTGTATTAAAAACTCATTTATATTTCCTATTAGCTAGATGTTCATCAATATTTTCACTGAAGCCACATCAGATGATTCCAATGATTGTATTATTACTGGAACCTAACTTCTCACAATGCCAATAGAACATCTAAATAGGAATTCATATGGACTAAGCTAATGAAAATGGCATGTCTCTTTTATCTTTCTTTTATCAACAGAAAATAGTTTTTCAAGTTATGATTATACTTGAAATTCAATACATTTATGTCAACATGAATTTTTGAGACAAATATTTTGTGTTATATCCTTCTGCAAGATAAGGGAATCTTGAAGAAAGTGATCGTACTAATAAATCATAATTACTCCAACTTTTGCTTTCAGAAACCTGCCTGCTTGCTTTTCCAAGCATGTTGCCAAAAGATCTGAGTCACAAGTCAAAGATTACAACAGGCACAAAACCTGTGGATATGTTTGTCCCTGATTTGCATATCAAATGGTCCATAAACTGGCTAACCTGCAAACCAAGACTGAGAAAGAGAGCAAGTGTACTGGGGATTAATTAGAATGTGAGTGAAGGAGAAGTATATAATTGTTTTCCTTCGATCAATAGAAAATATGATACATGGGAATTTCAAACTCTTGGTTTTAACAGACCTTGCCCGCACTTTGGATAAACAAACCTCAAAGTAACAATAGTTTTGTGAAGTGATTTTAAAGTAAATGTTAAATGAAATCTCTGATTTATAGTATTTATTTGCTTTCTTTTTCAGTGCGGATGGATGATGCTCAGTGGACAGCTTAGGGCAGAGGATCTTCACAGAGATCTTGTTGCCTTCAGGAAAGAAACAGAACTGTGTTAAGTTCAGCTCTGTCAGACACAGGCTGCCTACAGTGTCTGCCTGCATAAAAGATAATAAAACAGACACTTCTCCAGTATCAGACTAAATGATGCCTCCTAAGAGACTTTGCTGTGGTTTGCTAAAAAATAGAGAAAAAAATTAGTTTAGAGGAAGGTACTTGCCAAAACAAAAGCCTACCGTGTCTCTCTGACCAGCAAAGGGCCTTTATGGTCAGTGTTAGCATTTTCGCATCTAGGCACAGTTCACAGATTTCTGGCATAAAATTCAGGAATAAAAGTTCATAAACAAATGTTATGAGACCTCAGTGAGGAGCAGTCTCTCTCTGGAAAGAATTGTATAGGGAATTTGAAACTACAAAACAGAAACTATAGTAAATAAAGACATGGTTCTAGTACGAATAAAGAAAGAAAGTCTTTATTGCTATGCTTTACAATAATTAAAGCTGAAGTTAGTTCTCTAAAGGTTCAGCCATAATGACTCTTTCCTCAGGATTTTTTCTTGTTATAGTTAACTGTACCTTTGATCATTAGTTTGTTACCTCCTACTACTAATATTTAACAAAAATAACAGCAGAAACTTGTCTACAGAAGAGCAGACACAAGCTGATTTCCTTTTTTTCATGTTTCAGGAAGAAAAAGAAACAAACTAAAAATCTCCTCATAAATGTCCATGTGTAATATTCTTTATAGGAGATTGATCTCTTTCTATAAAGCCAAAACAGAAACTTCTTCAAAGTCCAATTCTTAACCTTATGCAACTTCCTGGACAAAGTCTCACACAAACATGGCTTTCACATTTATTGATAGCATCTGCATTTTTCTGGTCGGGAAACAGGATTTTCATAGAGTTACGGAACCACAGAAAATTCAGACTGGAAGGGGCTTTGTGAGCTCCTGCTCACAGCAGGGCCAGCTCTGAGTTCAGACCTGGTTGCTCAGGGCTTTGTCCCCACTGGATGTTGAAAACCTCCAAAACTGCAGCCTCTTTGGGCAGCTTGACCCACTGCTGAGCTGTCCTTAAGGTGGAGAAATTTCTCTTTTTATCCAACATGAACATCTCTTGGCCTAGTTTGTGGCCATTGTCCCTCTTCCCTCCACCACACAGTTGAGAAAGGTCAGGTTCTATCTCTTTGATAATATCCCTGAAAGGATTTGGGAGGCTGCTCTTAAAGCGATCCTTCCTCCAAGTTTTGTCTCTCAGCATGTTCACACAGGGCAAGTTCTCCCACTGTCTCCACTCTGAGGATCCTCTCCTGAATACACTCGAATTCATTGATGTCTGTCTTCTTATTGGGGGACAAAAACTGAATAAAGTATTGCGGATTTGGCCTAATGAGTAGAGGATAAATTGCTGCCTGCATCTCCTGGCCATGGTCCTGTTCATATAGACCTGTTAGGCCTATAGGGGCTGTGGGCCCCTTTGCTGGCTCAGGTTCTTCTCTCTTCTCACCATAGATTTCCCAGAGCTGCTCTCAGCCTGTCTCTTTGCAACCTGTTGCCAATACAGGAACTCTTCTGCCCCAGGACCAGCACTTCATGCTTGTCCTTGCTCAAATTCACAAGATTCCTATACATCCATCCTTCTAGCTTGTCCAGGCCTCTTTGGGTGTGCCCCTACCCGCAAGCACATCAACTTGTCTCCCCTGAGTTTGGTTTTATCTACACACTTGATGAGTGTGTGCTCCACTGCCTCCTCCAATTCACTGATAATATCAGGCACAGCATCACAGCCAGGCAAGGGAGGGGGTTATCCTGCTCTGCTCTGAGCTGGGGCAGACTCACCTCGAGTGCTGGGGACAGTTTTGGGTCCCACAACATAGAAAAGATATAAAGCTATTAGACAGCATCTGGAGGGGAAGCCATATGAGGAGCAGCTGAGGTCACTTGGTGTGTTCAGCCTGAAGAGGGGATTGAGGACAGACCTCATTGCAGTGTACAGCTTCTTCATGAGGAGAAGAGGAGGGGCAGGCACTGACCTCTCCTTTGGGTGACCAGTGACAGGACCCAAGGGAACTTCATGAAGCTGTGTCAGGAGAGGTTTAGGCAGGATATTAGGACAAGTTTCTTCACTCAGGGGGTGTTTGGTCTCTGGAACAGGGTCCCCAAAGAAGTGGTCACAGCCCCAAGTCTGACAGAGCTTAAGAAGTGTTTGGAAAATATTCTTGGTCATAAAGTGTGACTTTTAGGGCCATCCTTTGCAGGAGTTGGGTTCTGATGTTCCTTGAGGGTTCCTTCCAGCTCAGGCTATTCTGTGATTCTATGAGTGATTTCATTACTTTTGTCACAAAGGGAGAGACTCCTGTTGTTACAATTAGATGCAGATTCAAATTAAGCTGCTAGAGTCCACATAACCTTCATGTTACAGTCGGGGGTTTTCAAATTATAAGCATGGAATTTCTTGTCTCATTTTGATGTGAAGTTTATGTTTTGCA
This sequence comes from Rhabdornis inornatus, assembly GCA_013397075.1. Lineage (NCBI taxonomy): Eukaryota > Metazoa > Chordata > Aves > Passeriformes > Rhabdornithidae > Rhabdornis > Rhabdornis inornatus. Next base: position 158,048 of record VWZS01005568.1, read on the forward strand.
TATTATTCTTGCTTGACATTAAGCAGTAAAAAGACTGCAGTTCCATTTTTTTCAGCGGCCTCTGTTTATGTAGAGACAGTTGTAAATATATTAAGCATCTGTTCATTTATACATTCACTAATTAATAGGAATAACTTTTTAATAAGTTTTTTTCTCAAATTTTCTACTGAGGCTAAATGTTTAGTGCACCATATCAATGAAAATGGAATTCTTGTGATAGACCCATTCCCATTCCTTTCTTTCCAGGGATGTGACAGAGACAAGGAATTCTAAATTTTAGTGCAGATTTCAACTGTCAGAGATAAACACTAATTTCTCACACCTACTTTAACAATATCTTTTTCCCTTAATTAAATTTCCCTTCTGACGTCTTCCTTTTCTACCTATGGAATATTTAGCATCGGTCCAGATAAAACATATGGATGCATTTCTTTCCTTTATATTTCTTTTTTCCCCCAAGATTGCATTTCACGTGTATACATGTGCATATCTCAACAGTAATAAACACCTAACTAGAGATTAATCTTGCACCTCAACTCTCTGAACAACTCCAGTTCATCAATGAGCTGGAAATAATATCTATGTTCTTAATGTAGAGAAGCCTGGGTTTTAGTAATTAATTCATCAATGAAAACTGAATGCTTGGAGAGAAATCTGTTCCTATAGACACAGGTTGTTGACCCCAGAAGAGAAAATTATATTTAAAACTGGGAAGAAAAAGATTGTTTGTTTCTGTTGGAGGTGCTGGTTTTGGTGCATTCTTTATCACTGTACTTAATGAAAAATATATAAAACTTAATCTGGAGCTCAAAAAGAAAATCCATGCACACACACACAAACATGCAAAATAAGAATAAAAACCTTAGAGTAAGTTAAAAAATATAAAGTTACCCAGTAGTAATGAGATGCTTCTGGAAAGAGCAGATTTCTGTAGTGTCTTCTAGTTGCGAAAGACACACACAATATTTTCTCATTATTAGCCCTTAAGTACAGAAGCAAGAAAGTATCATGTTCTTTGCAGTCACATAAAAAAGTGCTATTGTGAGCAAATAATTCAGATCAGTAAAATGAAGGAAAGAAAGCTGGAGAGCTTACAGTGATGCACAATTATCAGAATGAAAGAGTATGAACTCTTCTGCCACGTTTCTTAAAAAAATGCTTGTGAAAACTGATTTAAGGAGGGAAGGAGTAATAAAGAATAAGAAAAACAGAATGCTTGAGCATATGTGTTCCTGCATTTCACCTGGTCATGCTTAATCTGCATCATTTCATATTCAACAAAACAAGACAAACAGGTGCGAACTGTGTATTTGGGCATCTTGTTGATTCAGTCAAGTCATCAGTTTCCCAAGCAGTAAACAAAACATTTTCTATAAAACTCTACCACTGGCAAAGCAGTATATTTTTCATTTGAATTCCCAAATGTGGACAAGAGATGTCATCCCAGCTGTTCTTTCCCTACTTTAGCTTTCAAAAATACTGACTTTTAGTGCCATAAATGGAGGAGTACATTTTTCAAAACATTTTCTTAAAACACATTGCTGCCCTTTTCAATTATTATTATTAAGTGGGACTTTCAAAAGCCTCTAGAGAAGTTAGAACAATAGCTCCAGAGAGATTTAAAGAAAGCATTACTTTTATTTTATATCTTCATATCTTTTAACCCTTTCTTCATTTAAGGGAGTTTATGATTAAACACATGGTTGTGGCAAGTCCCTTAAATCACACTGTTAAGAATGACACAGTCATAGAAGAAACAATGTGATTGAATTCTGAATTCCAGAAAATCATATTTTGCTGTCTTGCAGGCATTTATTGTCTTCCATCCTTTAATTTGATTTTTACATCTGTAAAACGAAGATAGTGATAGGTAGCTGCTGTGTATCTCACTGGCATGCAGAGGAGACTTTTAATTGCATTTAGATTACTTAATCATTGAAACTGGTGATGAAACTACCAATGGCTTTACTGACTGGACTATGCATAGAAACTGTATTTCATGAGGTTTGAGAAGCCATTATGAAGCATTTCAACCAGTCCTCTGGTTTGGCCTGTAAAAAACAGCTCTCTTATCTTCTTTTTGAAATCTCACAAAGTAGTGTGTTCTATTATTTACCTGTCCTTGCAAGCAGGTATTTTCCCCCAATTTCTGAAATTAATAATTTCTTCAGTAAATCAAGTAAATTATATCTTGATGATATGAAAAAAATCTTTGTATTTACAAATACTTCACAAACACAGTAACAGTTTACTTATGTGAAGATTAATATTGTTCTTCTTCTAACCTTACCTATTTCTATCCCTTCTGTTCTGTCATCCTAGGAAGAATTCCTTGTAAACGTCTGTATTAAAACTGTTGACATGGTAATTCTAAGGCAGAAAATTAATAAAAAAATATTATTTCTCTTTTATTAAAAATGGCCTCGATGATATTTGTCATATCTGCAACTAAGTAATTTTGGCTCAAATACCATATTTGAATAGATAAAACACCAAGATCAGTTATTTCCCCTCTCCTAGCAGGATTTTCCTGCCTCTTTTAAATTTGGTATTTGCTGGGGAGAGGAGACCAGGTTGACTCAAAAGATATAATACTTACCCTTTTTGAATTTCATCATGTTACTTTGAGACCATATCCTCGCTTGCAAAATCCTCTTTTAATTCAAAACTTATCCTTCTCAAGCACTTAGATCTTCCCTACTATATAAGAAAACTCCTCATTTGATTACCATAGCCTTTAATACAAATTAAACCTGTGTAGCTCCAGGTCCAAAACATATCTCCAAGGGTTCCGACAGTAAATCCTCTCAGTTTTAGAGGAAGTTTTTGCTGAATTACAGGGAAGTTTTGTTGGAAAGCAGAGACTTGTTAAAGCCAAGGAAACACTGGATGCATACCCCAATAAGCTCCGTATGTGCGAAATCCATGGATTTGCAGAATTTTTCTGAGAGAAGATCGCCACGGTTTCAGATAGCAAACCTGGAAAACAGCTGAAGGCAGGGCTTTGGGGCTACATCAGCACCATTGTGCTGGTTTTGGCTTGGGTAATTTTCTTCACAGTAGCTGATCTGGGGCTGTATTTTCATTTTGTGCTGAGAACAGGGTTCTGTGCACAGTGATTGTTTTAGTTACTCAGTGCTGAGCTGCACTTACACAGAGTTAAGGCCTTTTCTGCCTCTCCTACTGCCCTACCAGCAAGTGGGCTGGGGGTGCACAAGGAGCTGGGAGGGGACACAGCTGGGACAGGTGTCCCCAACTGACCAAAGTGACATTCCAAAACATATGGCATCATGTTCAGCATATAGATCTGGAGGAAGAAAATGAAGAAAAAGGAAGGGGAGGACATTCAGGATGCTGATTGCCTTCCCAAGTCACCATTACAGGTGATGGAGTCCTTCTTTCCTGGGAATGGCTGAACACCTGCCTGCGCATGCGATGTGGTGAATAAATTCCTCGTTTTGCTTTGCTTTGCTTTACCTATTAAACAGTCTTTATCAGAAAAGATGAATTTTCTTAATTTTTCTTTTCTGGTTCTCTCCTCCATCTCACCAGAGGGTAGTGAGCAAGTGGCTGTGAGGCTTAGTTCCTGACTGGGGTTAAATCACACTTACCACACCAGCTGCATGCAATCCACTGATAGGACAATTCCTAAAATACAGCAAGCATCCAAAGAGACCTAGTAAGAGCAAGGAAAGGAAAGAAACCTCAGTCTCTCACTGATGTGAGAAAGAAGAGAGAGAACTCCTAGAAACTGGAAGCATGTGCCAGATGAAGTATGTTTCTTTGATAGAAACTCTGTTTTCTGGCCTGAAAGACAGCAACTGAACAAAATCCAGACTGGGCAGATCAGGGAAAGGCAATATAACAAACGGTGGTGATAGTCATCTAACAATGTTCTATGAGAAAATACAAGCAAAACCCAATAGAAAATGCAGCATATGAGAGCCACTATGGTCTACTCCAATAAAATGAAAAATAGCTATCGATACCTTTGAGCTGTACTTCTAATGTGTAAGGGTAACATAAAAGCTGTGATTGGGAACAAAAAAAGTGTATGTTGTAGACCAATTTGAAAAGGCAATAATATCAATTTTCAGTGAAAAAAAAAATTTATACAATTTAATATATATGTTTTTTTACCTCTATGTTCTATTACACATGATTAATTGTACTCAGTTTTATTTGTCTTTGAAAATAATGGAATCTTACATGATAAGTAGTAACTATTTGCAGGTTTGAGCTTTCTGTGATTTAAAACACAGGGAAACTGTTCTCTATTTTGAAACAATAAAAGCTAACTAATTGTAAGAATTTTATTCTTTTTTAACAATAAACTGCATCTTATAGGGAAAAAAAATCAAGGATGAAGAGGAAAGGAAAACGTGCTTGAATGATACTCATATAGATGACCTTTAAGAATGTATCATGGGGAACAACATGTATTTTAGTATGAAACATTGTTCCATTTTCTTACAACTTCTTTAGTTTCTTACCTGATCAATCAGAGATATGTTTGGCAGGCCACTGACAAGTTTAATACTTCATGAGTTTATGTCTCATGCCGAGTATCCTAAGTGAAACTGTAATTAGAAAACAAATTAAGCAGGCCAAGATCCAAGTAGACAAAGATGGCACATAAAATCTTATTTAAATGTCTAATTCCTCTTGAGAAACACTCAGACATGATTGTCATGACAATGAGAATTTTCTCTTTTACTTTTAATTGATATATGATAAGGTCTCTGTAGTGCAATGACATTTGATATAAATATTTCTAGGAAAAGCCTAGCCATTTCAGCATAGCATAGCTAAAGCAAATTAGTTCACACAAAACCTTTTCTCCAACATGGCATTGCATTTCCCAAGATAGCTTGGTGTCTTTTAGGTAAGATATTTCTGTGCCACACACCATTATTAGAGAATCATGATAGCAGAAGCTAAGAATATAAAGACAGACCAGAAAAAGTATAAATTGCATATTTCAAATATTCTGAATAGCTCCGTGAAACCTATTATGTGTTGTTTAATAGAAATAAAATACCACTGCATTTTGAAAGACTACCTTTTTTTCCTTTTTAATCAATTCAAAAACCAGCAATATTTATTTGATAAACACAGCTGTGTGAAAGTTGGGATTTGGAGGAAAAGAGGAAGATTAGACGTTGTATGAATGAAGGAGCTGGTTCCTTTTCCAAAGACAGTAGTACCACCCTTTTTTTCCCTCCTGCTAATGTTTCATGTCCCTACTTGCTGCACAAAGTATCCACATACATACATATTTTCGCAAGTAGATACTGTATTTTGCCATGTTCTTAATTTTTTAAGCACTGAAAAAGGAATTTACTTTGTTTCTCAGGCTTTTCTTTTTCTGAAAATTAAGAGCAATATCTATAATACTTCTGAAATAAATAAAATTCTGCCAAATATCAAAATTTCACTGTTGTTAGGAAATTTGAATTTTGAATTTTAATTAGTTTTCTGCCCAGTCTTTTGAACTTTCATGACTTCCGGTCCTTTGAGCCATTTATTGCACATATCTGTCTACATTGCTTTCCTATTCAAAGTGCTTTATAGAGCTGTTTATAAAAATAGATTTTTGGAAAGTCTCTATGTCCAGCTGGACTTATTCTGATTTTCTTCTCTTCTTTTCCTATGCACAAAGATACTGAGAAAATGGTACTCAGAACCTTATTAAGTTTACACAGACAAGTCATACTAGTCTCCTATTATTTTAGGAGATGTTAGGAATTCTAGTAGGAACATTTAAATGTAGAACAACTCAGAAAAGAGATAAAAGTAGAAATAAAAGAAATAAAGAAGGTAGCACAACTGTTAAAAAGTCTTCTATAAAACATCCATTCAGCAGAAAGGAGACAGCCAAAATACAGCTTTGTTTTCCAGCCACTAACTTAAGTTACACTGGCTTGGGAAGAGATAAAGAGTCTCCAACACGGAGTTTCTATGCAATTTCAGAAGAATTATCTCACTGTCTCTCACAGTGGTACACTTTTCTCTCTCTTGTGAATTTACATCATTTCAGGTGATGAAGGACAATAGACTGAGCTAGCATGCATCACTTCTAGCTTGTTGCTTCCTTGACTGTATGTCTTTTTCTCCTGTGGCATATCAGCTCCTCACCATTGATTAGCCAATGTAGGCAGGGTGCTGAAAAAGAATGTAGATATGTGATGTCTAATATCCCTTATATAATAGGGGGGGAAAAGCCAATGGAATCTTGAATGTATGCTTACATGTATCACATACTGAAGAAACTGACTATTGCCCTATAAAGGCATAATTAAATAGTTAATCGAGATATATAGGAAAACTTCACATTTGAAGGATCTAGACCAATTCACTGTTAGCATACACCAAAAAGAGGAAGAGGTGAAAAATTTGATCTGAAATTCATTTCTGATATTCTTAGTTCATAATATGAAATCCTAACACATCATGCGTCTAGTTGAAAAGGTAATGTTAGGTCAGAAGTTGGACTCGATGATCTCAAAGGTCTTTTCCCAACCTAGATAATTCTGTGATTCTGAGACTATGCACTCAAACATTTAATTTCAGTTATTAACAACCCTAGTAATATCCTGTGAAATGGCAAGTTGTCAACCTTTTACAAGTTTGGAAGAGAGAGTTATCCTGTTGGTCCAGAATAATGAAGTACAACAGAAAGAGTAACATTTCCCATAGCAAGGAGAGTTAAGATTAAGTATTCATTTATTGCTGTATTTTAGTCAATGTTTATTTGCAAATATTTGAATCATCCTTTTAATATGCAATAATATATTCCAAATGCAAGTATAAAATTATACTACCCTTGTAAATTCATCAGGTACAACAAGATGGGACCATGTGTCATTATGCATAAAGCAGGTCTATGGCAGTTTAAACAGTAGGTATTTTTTCACTTGGGAATACATTAGTTTTCAAAAAGATAGACTAAATAATCATTAAAAAGCTTGGTTGTTCTTTGATAAGAATAGTATATTTCTTTGAAAAAAAAATAATCCCTAAAAGAGGAAAGGATTGTAGGCTGAATACACACATTAGGACATTATGAAAGGGTTTGGAAGAGAAAATTAAATAGAGAGATAAACAAAAGTACAAATTTAGGATGCAAAGACATCTGGACTGAATATATCATGAAGTCTTACTACAGAGAGAATTGAGGATTTAGAAGAACCAGGATGGGCTGATCAGGAAGGCAGTAGAAAAGAAATGCAAAATGAAGGACAAACACAGTGTTTGATATTAGAAATTTTAAAAAATAGAAAAATATAAGTAGTTTATTTTAAAACAATTATAAATATTTCATTGTATTGCATGCTCCGTGAAATATGTTTCTGTTGTAATATTTTCAGTAAAAGGCCATGATAAAATCTCTTCCAGAATTTCCAGACCTGTTTAGTCATGTCCGGGAAAGATGAATTCAGAATGGAAGACATTCTGATAAGGGCAGCAAGCTCAACTATCAAGTAGAGCATATCTCTTTCAAGAAAACCTTGTAAAATAAACATGGATTAAAGATACAATTATTTCCTATTATTCCATTATGTTCGCTAGCACCTATCAATGATAATGATTTATTCAAAAAGTAGTAATAGCAGCAGAAATTAAATAACTGCATAATAGCCATTTAAAAAATAAACTAATTAGAACAAGTTTTTGCCAGAAGACTAAGGTAGGGTAAGGGTAGACACAGCACTGGCATTCAAATGCATCCAAAACAATTGCCTTTATCCTCATAATCAGAAGTTATAAAAGCAGAGCTATTTTCCTTGTCAGGTTTCTCCATCTTCCTTACTGTGCAAATAATATGATGGTCAAAGCATATCACCCCCATTGAAGACTACGTGTTCCTGGGAATTATTTATTATTCCTTCACAGAATAAGAGAAGGAAGACCAAAGATTTTACTGACACTGGGAAAAAAGAAAGCAGAAAAGAATGTCTCTTCAAATTTTTAAACAATTAAGTAGGTAGAAGATATAATTTCCTGTAAAGAAATAAACAAATTTTGGAATGGTCTAGCATTTCTTATTGAAAGACAGGGCTCTGCTTTCTGGAAAAAAGATTTTTTAATGAGGTAGATATGTAAGGTCCATCAAATTCAGTACAGTATATCTTATTAATGGCCTCTAAGCCAACCCTCAGACAGCCATAAGTCTACAGCATTATCCAAGATGTATTTAAGGAAAAAAAATGCTTGACACCAGAGAAAAGGTTAGAGCTACACTGCAGGGATTCTAATTCTTAGTTTCATTAAGGAATTAAATTAGAGCAGAACTTTTACCCTTTCCTCCTCTTCTCATCACAAAAAGAAAAGTTAACCTCAAACAGACCTGCTGCTCATCTTCAGTATTTTGCAACCTTTTCTTCACAGCAAGGGCAAAGGATTCTGCATTGATATTCTGAAGGGAATCTGCATGACATTGTTAGGAATGGGCAAATGATCTGAAAGTCCCAACACAGCCAATATAATTGTGATTAAAGCTTGGCATTTGTTTTCTTGCTCCTTGGAGCAGATAGCATGCTGCCTGGAATTAGAAATATGAAAGGCAGAGGAACTTCCTACTGTGCACAGAGAGTATTTTTTCCTCCTCACTTTCAAAATGTAGCTAAGTTTGAATACTTTTTGTTGTTGCTGTTTTCCGGGCAAATCATTAAAATAAGGTCATCCTTGTTTTCCATTTCAGAATGAGATTTGCTGTGTCTTACACATTTTCCTCCAGAATTACTGAGAAAGACTTTGCTCTACTAGCTTCCTCACTGATACTTCACCTCTGGCATTTTAAAATGGAAAAATCCTTATTTAGTTCTTCAAGCAAAGAGATGTATATAACTTTTGAGAGAACCTTATATGTATGATAATAGGTTTATTTTAAATATCTATGGGAAAATCCTAAAATTTTAAAGGAAAGATCTTATTTGAGTATGTGCATATTCACTTACTAGCATAAAATACATTTGTAGTCACATTTTAAACTCTGACTTAATAAATTTATTAATTTTCACTTAAATGCACCTGTCAAGAACAGTGGGTGCTGTCTAGTTTTGTCCCAAATGGTCCCTAAATGGTGCAGAAAATGTTCGAGTACAATATGAATTCACTTGAAGTCAGTGGCAGAATCATCATTTGTCTTCAGGAGTTCGGGACTTCAGTTTTTCTCTCCATCATATGTGTATATTATTCAAAATCAATTGCACTTCACTTTTACCTTGTACCATACTTCAATGAAAACATTTACAGTACAATCTCAAAATAAGCCATTGACAAAAATCACACAGTAAAACTTACAGAACTGTCATAACTATTTTTGTAGTTATTCATGAAAGTTACAGACAGATTTTCAGGTAAGAAATGCTTGGTCATCACATTTTTCATTTATTTATTTTTTCAGAAATTATAGATTTTTGCTGTATCAGTTCCTTTTGCACAATGAGGCTTCATATCAGTGGACAAAATGGCAATACTCTCTTGGTAGCACTAAAGCTGAACTGCTGCAGGGAAATGAGCACAGTAGTAGCTAGTCTCCAGAAAATTCATTAAATGAGATGGAGATATTCCCGGATTATCTAGTTTTTTTCTTGAACAGTCTCAGTCAAATGGTTCGGGACCTGGACCAAAAGGTTCTCCTGTTCCTCCGCTATAAAGGGGCCCATTGTTCCTCTTATTTTGCCTCAAGGATTCAAGTGCATGCACAAAATTTTAAAAAACTTAAACTGTCCAGAGATACAAGAAATAATTGGGAGACATTATTGAGCCTTCCAACAAAATGGTGTGAAAAATCTAGTTTATATTAGACAGGCGCACCAGTTTAATCATCAAAGGGAGGGACCACATCCCATCCCTCTCTTTTTTTCCCTGGCTCTATATCTCTTCTCTCTCTTCTTTCTGTCTTTCTCTTTTGCTTTCTTTGTTTGCCCCAGCTCTGGACCATCCATGCAGCAGGACCAATGCAGGACCTGAGGACTGGTGATACTATTTCCCTTGCTTTGTCTGGGCTAAGAACAGTGACCATAATCTAGCCCACATTCCAGACTGAACTTGGCTGTGGGACTGGGAAGTTTCTGTAATGCTGTATTGTGTGCCAGCACTTTTGGTTGTGTGTGGTGGTTCATGAGCCAGCACCTTTGAGGAGTGTGTTGTGGCAGGTGAGAAGTGTATGGTACAAAATTAAGGGCTTCTAGCCAGCACTTTTGGTGGAAATGTATTGTAAGAAGTGTGTGTTAGCCCATACCCTTTGAGTCAAAACAGCAGGCTGGTCACCAAAATTACAGCAACCGTACAGTAAAAGCATAGCAGCTCCCTGACATGTCTTTGTTCTGCATGACGAGAAAATGAACATCACGCTCCCAACCAGTAGGTTATGACATTCACACTCTCTTTTGTTTGTAAACTAGTTTTATTATGTGGGAATTATATCTCAGGAAATTTGTTTGACTATTTTCCACTGAGTAAAATTTAGATTTTAAGTTTTGTTATTATTGCTATTGTTGAAGTTATGATTTTATCATAGATAAAAACACTTAGTTTTACCTTGAGTTAGTGTTAGTACAGTATTTTTCTGTTCAGACAAGATCCCACATGAAGAACATTGGTTTAGCTTAGCTGCCTATACCTAGGAGCAACAATACCAAACTCTGGAAAACAGCTAAGACTCCAGAAACAATAAGTGACATACTTCTTTCTGATGTTTGTGCAATGCACAAACTATTTCAGAGACTACTGTAACAACAGCTTTGATCAAGGTAATGTGAGCTCAGAACATCTCATTTAAGTGAGCAAGAGCTGCACGCTTATCAGACATCTACTTTATTTGCAGTTTTTATGAGGCAGTGCATTATGGTGATCTAGTCCAAAATCTTACCTAATGCAAACCTTCTTTGTTAAGTTCCATCTCTAGGAATTAAATGGTCCTGTGCTTTTCCACATTTTCATGCTTCTTGACAATGTTTTTTTCAATAAGGTTAATCTCAGTCTGTTGAATTATCTCTGACACCTTTTAAAATCATGTTCAGGCCATATAAACTGGGATTTTTTTTTTTTTTACGGTTTACTTTCGGCTAGTGTGCATTGGACCACTGAAACAAAATTCTTGTTGAGATCAGTGTCAAGTCGTGCCCCGGGGGTCGGTGTTGAGACCTGTGTTGTTTAATATCTTTGTCAGTGACATGGACACTGGGATTGAGTGAACCCTCAGCAAGTCGGCCGATGACACCACACTGTGTGGCACAGTCGGCACACTGGAGGAGAGGGAAGTCATCCAAAGGGACCAAGACAGGATGAGATGTGGGCCTGTGTGAACCTCATGGAGTTCACAAGGCCAAGCTCAACATCCTGCACTGGGGTCAGGGCAACCCCAGGCACAAAGAGAGGCTGAATGGAGAATGAATCAAGAGCAGCCCTGCCAAGAAACACTTGGTGGTGTTCATGGATGACAGGCTGGGCACGACCCAGAAATGTTCACTCACAGCCCAGAAAGCCAAACATGTCCTGGGCTGCATCCAAAGCAGTGTGGGCAGCATGGTAAGGAAGGGAATTCTGCCCTTCTGCTCTGATCTGGTGAGACCCCACCTGCAGTGCTGCTGCATCCAGCTCTGGGGTCCCAGCACAGGGATGACATGGAGCAAATTCAGAGGATGGCTAGAGAGATGATCAGAGGACAGGAGCACCTCTCCTATAAACACAGGCTGAGACAACTTGGATTTTTCAAATAGAAGGCTCCAGAGAAAACTTATAGTAGCCTTCCTGTAACTAAGGGAGGCTACAAGAGAGCTGGAAAAGGACCTTTTGCAAGGGCATGTAGTGACAGGACAAGGAAGAATGGCTTTCAGCTGGAAGAGAGTAGGTTCAGAGTAAATATTAGGAAGAAATTCTTTACTGTGAGGATGGTAAGGCACTGGAACAAGTTGCCTACAGGAGCTATATATGTCGCATCCCTGGAAGTGTTCAAGGATGGACTGGATGGTAGTCTGGTGGAAGGTGTCCCTGTCCACAGCAGAGGAATTAGAAGTAGATAACCATTAATGTTCCTTGCAACCCAAACTGTTCTTTGGTTATGATTCTATGAAAGCACTCAATGACTGAAATCTTTGGAGAGTCTTTGCTATATACCTGGACATATGCCAAGCTTTTTAATTACTGTAATGATTGCTCTGAATAACCATTTAAAAAAAAGAATTTCTTTCCCAGTACGCTATCTGCTTACAGTTCCATTTTCCTTGATAGGACACAGCTAAAAAGACAAAGAGGAGTATTGATATAGACTATGAAGCTGAGAAGAAGCTTCTGCTTGTGTGGCTGTTAATAGCCTTCGACAACTACAAAGTTAATTAATTCACTAACCTATGCCTTTCTTTCCTTATATAGGGTATCTAAGCCCTGTATAAAATTGTCTGACCATTATGAAGGAAGAAAGGATGGTGATCATATCTGCACTTCAACTTTTGATGTATTTTCCTGTTCTGACTATCTTCTTCTGGAAAATTTCTTTTCTAATTATTATTTGAGAAATTTCTTTAAACTTCACTAAACAACTTATTTACTATCACTCAGCTATTATTTTTTACTAAGTGCTGAGAAAGTAGATTTTCTGTTATAATATAAACACTATTTTTAAAACTTCTGTCTTTACAGGAAGAAATAAATTTTGTTTTCTGGCATTTAGAACAGAATTTAAAAATTAATTCTACATTTACTCTGATCTCTTGAGTTATTTTTACGCCACTGAAGTTTAAGAAAAACTTCCCACTGATTTTGTTGAGATTTCCTCAGTACATCAATGACACTTTTTTCTGACAATATTAGGAAGCGTGTAGTAACAATGACACCATGTTTGCCAGCTGAAGCCTTCAGAATCTTTTGTTGTCACCGCGTACACAGGTGATTTATAAGATATTCTTGCGCAATAAACCAAACCATTGCCATCTGTTTGGGAGACTGACAGGCTGGAAGATATTCTATACCAATGGTGCTTAATAGAGACTATTTCCTGAAAAAACATGATTGAGGGAGGGTGAGTAAATTAAGAAAGCAAAAATCTTTTTTCCCTGAGTATCTTGATTTCTATAAATGTGCTCATTTCATCCGTAATAAATTGCAAATCATCTTTGGAGTAAACTAGATGGCACTTTTCTACAAAGAGGAAGATTTCTGATATATACTTTAATAAAAAATTTAACCCTAAAAAGAGCTACTGGTAAAAATTATACCCTAAAAGGATCATCAAGAGTATATTTGTATTGTCTCTTTTCTTCTCGGAAGAAAATTTCAGAAAACATGATAATAAAAGATTAGTATAATTAGAATCCACGTAGCAAAATATATTGACAGAACCCATGCATTTTATTCCTTCACTGTTACTGAGTTGGTCTAAAATACACACAAATTTCTCCTAAATACTATTTTCTGATTTTCCATTTTTGCTCTGTGTGTCCTCTACTGGGTCCTCTACTGTAGTGGCACTAGTTACATAGTCATGACTTGTTAATAGAATTTAAAATAGTGAATTTTCAACTCAACATAAAGAGAAAAAATTTAAAAATCCCTTGAATTTTCTTGGCTGGAATGGTAGCAAAATATTCCTAAAAATAGTTATACAAGCCAGAGAACTGAGATTAATCAAGCTCCAGTAAACTATAGACAACTTTTAATGTATATAAGTAAAATGACAGCTAATAACTGGTTTTTAGCGCAGCGTCCTTTGTAATGGTGCCTCCTGTGTGGTCACATGATGCCTTCATGAAAACGCCAGGAAAGAAACTTTGTATCGCTCACAATAAAAAAAACCAAAAGTTATAAAACTTTTTTCAATCATACATAGCTATCTGAAGTTTACTTGACTTTAGTCCCAAAGGAAAGGAAAAAAATAAAGAAAAAAAGAACAAAAAATCAAAAGTCATGTTAATTTTTATTAAATAACTTCCACAATGGTCAAAATGCTGTATCAATGCTTCAACTAAACCAACAGAATGACTGTGGCTGACACACAGCATTGTCTGGCTCTCTTTCTAGAAGATGTGTAATAGGTCCTGATGTGATTTTAGATAAGTATAAATACATTGAGACAATGTTCATTCACATCATTTATGCAAAGAAAAGAAATCAGCATCTAACAGGAAAAAAAGGTCCCATATTATAGACACAAGGATATGTTCAATAACTGTGTAAATGTCATAGCAACAATGATAGCCCACTGCTCTGAATCCTTTGTTCAAAATACATTTCTCACAATATTTATTTTTTTGATTTGTTTTTAGCATACAAAATAATTCTTCCAAGATAACAGGATTTCAGTTGAGGAATGTTGTATATAGCTAGAAAAATAGAAGTAGCCCCTCCAGGAAAGGGGACCAATGTCTCCTCTAAAGTACAGCTGATAAAAAGTAAAATTTGTCATGAAATTTTATGGGTTTTATGGTTGATGTACATTGCATTAATAGAGCTGAGTGTTGATCTTAAAAACTGATCCAACACAAGACAAGTACATCTCCGAGGGCAAATACTGTTGTGATGGTAAAGTAACTGAAAGAGGATTTCAACATCTGCAAAGGACAAGCCCATGATGCAACAAGATCAAATCATAGGTTGATATCACTATTATCATCTATCATTAGAGAAGGTAGTATTTGTTGCTTTTGCATAACACCTCTAATTTTCTTCATGGTACTTGACGTGAACCATATCAGTCTCACACTAATTCCATCACAGTTTACATTCTCTAACTCAATTACTTGGGATTAACCCACCTCCAAAGAAAAGCAATTTTCCTATTTTCCTTCCTCTTATCTCACTGAAACCTTTATTAAATGAGCATTCTGAAACATAAGGGACTGTTTTTGTAATAGGTTTAAGTTTTTTGTCCCTGAAGATAAACAAATTCAAAAGAAGTTTCTGACAAGAAAGTACGTATATCCAAAACCTAAAACCAATTTAGAATTGTATTCAAAAAAAGTACAAATACGTTTTGTCAAACTCAACTTCAACTTCTATGTTCTACGTCACACTTTCTTTCACTCCTTCCAGGAAAATGTACATTCCTCTTGAACAAATTGAAAAAGTTACTTCCACACTGTTCAGAAAGTACACACACATATTCAAGAGGAGCACAGTATATGTGGAGCCACAATGCAGGAGACACTGAGATCGGTGGAGTCTTTTCTTGATTTAACTGTGAATCATTCCTGACTGAATTAACTTTTATGTTGGAGCCTGCAGAACCCAGTCTCTGGTTCTGAGCACTGTAAGCCTCTGCTAAACTTTGATTTCCCTTTGAGACTCCAGCACGGTATTTGGTAGCTCAAAAACACTTTTTATAACAGGAGGAAGGCAGGTGAACTTTCTAAAAACCACCAGAAGATTAAATGAAAATAAGAGTATCAGGAATTAATCTCCCACATGTTCTCAGAGAAAAGAAAAAAAAAAAAAAAGTTTATGTAAACCCAGTCAACTGGAAGGAGCATGTATTTTGATCCTTGTGGCAGAACTCTACTCCCTATTAGCACTGAAGTGTCCTGGAAAATGTCAAACAACACTTATGCCAGATGATATTTCAAATGATCCGGGTAATATCTAACAACTTATAACGCTACAGCATGACACAGGGAGTATATTATTGAAGATGCTCTGGTCACTGACAGTTTGAAAATAAATTTTACTGAGGTTTGTGATGATTTTATTTAAAAGAACACTAGAACAAATAAACACCTTGCCAGATGTTCATTGTCAAAGCAACTGAGCTCTGTTTTGGCTGAGCTTTGCATTTCTTGCAAGGCAACATAGAAGATGTCATCTCTTGCAGGGCAGCAGATGAAATCAGATGTTGAGCACAGAGGGAGCACAATTTACTCTAAATATTTTTATCAGCCTCAGCAAAAACTTTGTTTCATAAAGGATAAAAAAAAATTCTTCCTTTGCACACAAAGATGCTAATAACTTTACATGATAAATGCTTGCCTTCCTCTAGACATTAAGCCGTTTTTTTGTGCAGGCTTTGCAGAAACTGTAAACTGAGTTGTAGAACAATTTTCCACATCTTTGATAGAGCAACTATAAAGGAACCCTCAAAGAGTGCACAGAGCTGCAAGGGAGGAGCTAAGATGGCCACTGTATAATTGGAAAACTGTATAGGTAGTCTGGATGGAAAAGGGAAAGAGGATAAACCTTTATGTCTATTTATTCTCCCTTATCACAATGGTAGGGTGGATGATTTGGTTTATTTACTTCATTGTTTTCTCCTGAGGTAAGGAGATGTGTGTGAAAGAAAGCCATTGGAAAAGCAGTCAGAAATCTATTCTGAATTAGGTATAAGGAGTCCAAAAAATACTACTAAGAGCAGTAGAAAGTTAAAAATATGTTTACACTCTAATCTATTCTTCTGGGAACACAGTTCAACAGACTCAGAAGGTAAACTACCCACAAAGAAAAAAAAAATAGTAAGATAGCATACATTTTGATTCTTTCCTTGTTTTAAAACAATGAACATTAGCTTTCATTTCACTTTAAGTTTGTGGTAACCCCTGTTTATATTCCAGAAGGCATTATTTTATAAAGATGTTTTTAATTTGTACCCTTTATTTGCTATCAGTCATTAGTAAAATGTGGTATTCAAGCCTGTAAGTATGTATTTATGTATTAGATCAGTTTCATCTGCATTAATAAAATTGTTGACTGAAAATAGTAGATGGGAATTTTGGTGAAACTCCTCATACTAAGAAAGCTATTCACTTGCCCAAATATTTAGGGATTCAGCCTTCTAGCTATCTTTAAAATACATTGAAACATTGAGATACATTGAAAATAAATATCTGCAGCAAGGAAAGAGATCTATTCCCTGAAAACAAACAAAAAAACAAACATGCAAACCCATAGTTTTATGAGAGATATTATTGAAAAAAAAAAAAAAGAAAAAAAAGTCCCATTGTTTACCATCATACTATTTTAACAGTGTGAGCATTTTATCTTTTCAGATTTTGCATATGTTATCTTTTTTCTTGTATAATTGGAAATAAATACCAATATTTAATATTTGTTATATTAATTGATCATCAAATACAATCTGGATCCCACAGGTCCCTGAAGATCATATGTTTTGGTACTTAAGCAGTCCAAAACTAAAATCCATGTGAAGTATCTGACATTATATACCATCCTATTGTAGATTTGTTACCATTCTTATAATTTGGTAAATTTACAGCAGATGCTGCAATATTTCATCTTGAACAGTGTTAAGAAGAACAAAATTCCACCCACAGAATGATTAGTGATCAGCAGCATTTGTATAGTGTTTCTGAAGAAGACAGGATTAATTTAAATTAAAAAAAAAATATTCAGACATCCAAATGCTGAAGGGAATATACTGTGCAGGGATTGGGCAAGAAAGAGAGGACAGTCAGGTTTTTTCCCCTCCAGACTGGCTCTATGTGCTGGCAGTGCTGCAATGACTTCACAGCCCACTAAAACTGAATGGCTGCCTCTGGAAGTCTTTGCCTTATGGTCACATGAAGCTTCCCACTTCAAATATCAGGTCAAATATTTATATGTATGGGGGAAAAATAGCTTTACTGTTAGGAAAATGTCTGACAGAAGTAGAAATTGCATTACTTGAATTTGACCATCAGAATTTTTTTTTTTTTCCCATCTAGTGCAAGGTGGAATGCAGAGAGCAAACATGTTCTGGGTGTTCCTGTAAGAGGGAAAAAAACTCTATCAGCAGAAAGAAAAAAAGGGCTAAAGTATGGGAGATGTAATGGACAAGAAGAATGAAAGGAACAGACAAAGAGAAAAGGACTTCATGTTCTTCCTTGAGACTGACAATGACAGAGATAATACAAAAAGCACAGGAGCATTACAGAGTGCTGCAGAGGTATTTGTTGTTCTGTCAGATTAGAAATAGAAATAACTCACTAGTCTGAGCCTGGGGGACACTTACCTAAGACTTCAGTCTAAAAGTTGACTCCTGTAAGATTTAAGAGCAAAGGGAGAAAATTAGTAATATAGAAATACGTTGGGCTGTGTCAGTTTTCTCCCATCCAAATATTTTTATAATTTTTGTTAATACACCTTTTTAAAATCCTTTTTAAAAATACAGAACTTGAAATACGTTTTGTACTGCTAACTGTTCACTGCACTTGGGAGATGAGGAGGGAATTACAATGGGCTGTGACTGTGCTGCAAAATGGGCTGTAACTGCCTGCCCAAAAATCTTCTCCATGTGGCGACAGCACCTTTAGCCAGCTGGCAGAGCTTACATCAGCTCCTGGCCTTCATTTCCCTGTCACAGAAACACGGCAGAAATCCTTTCAGAAGCGGGAGCTTCTGTTGTTAGGACTCTTAATTATGAACCTGAACCTCTGTGTTTAAAGACATCGACTGAAATAATTCCTCAAAACCTTGCCATTTGCTTAGAAAGAAAACCATGGGGTAAAATAAAATCATCATGAGCTTCTTCCTCTCACTTCCCCAGGTAATGAAAAAGCATTCCTTGCCACTAGTTATGTCCTTTGAACAGTTTTGACAGAATGACTGGGGAATTAGAAACATTTTCATGTTTCATTTCAGCGCATTTAAGGTATTTCTGTGTTTGTGATGTGTTCACATGCATTGACAAGGGAGCACGTGGCCACATCAGTCCCTGACAGTTCAGTGGCTGTGAATATTTCACTCCTTGGATTTACATCACTTATTAGATCCAGTTCTGCAGGCGTATTTCAGGTCTTACATACTGCTGTGTTTTTAAATCTTAATTTTCTCATTTGCTTACAAATGTAAAAATAACTCTATCCTTTAGCCATTTTTCAGCTTTTACTGTCATTTAGAATAGCCCTATTTCTCCCTTTATAAAAGTCCTTCATTCATTTCAATCATCACTGGGGGTATTTTATATAATCAAAAGCCATAATTATACAATAATTTTCCAATACAGTAAAATTGTAATTTCAGATTAAACCAAACTGCAGCACTTTGGGGGAAGAAATCTCAGCCTGTCTTCATATAAGAGCTGGGTTCAACACTTCTCTTTGAGTACTGCTCTGGGACCTCAGAAGGAAATGCTGTTTTTCACAGCAGTGGTGGTGAAACTGAAAATTTACCCATAGCGCCATCCTTAAAATCCTTTCTACAGGATGCTAGATAATAAACCACCTTTCTCTTCGGTGTTTTGGGCTCAAAATCAGGAAGAATTTTTAATTTATGTTGCAGCTAAGTGACCTGACCTTTATCCCAGAAGTTCACTAAAGACATAGCAAAGAAATGATGGTCAGATGTTTTCACCTCTTATATCAGTGGAAGTTTCTTTGTCCTTCAGGTAACTCTCTAACCTTGAAGCTGGAGCAGTTCTGAGATTTATTTAGAAGTTCAGAGCAGTCATGTAATCAAGGTGCCTTGTTACCACCTCTGAAATGGAGCACTTGAGATCTGGGCTCCTGAGGGCAGCTACACAGATATTAGCTCATACTGCTCAGGGGGCTTCTATTTTCCCTGCCTTAACTTGTATGCTGCAATTTTCTGTTCTTGCTTTCCAAGCTAATTCTTGTCGGTGAGCAGTTCAACTGAAAGGACACATATTGTGCCTCAAACAGTTCTGCAACTCTGTTTAAATTGCAATTAAGATACATTTCTCCTAATTAAAGCTTTTGACCACTCAAATCAAAGGGATTTTAATTTAAAGTTTCGAGATCTTAAATTTTCTGTGTTCCATTCATTCATCAAAACCCAGTGTATAAAGATTCTTATATACAAAAGGCTGGGCCTTTTCAGATGTTGGCACTGTGGTCTAATTTCTTTATGAACTTTGAAACAGACAACATGTTTAAGATTTCCTTTAAAAAAAAATTGTTCTGTAGAATTCCTTTTAAAGTTTTATTGGTGTCTCAGGTTTATATTAATTGTGTTGCATGTCCCCAGGTAATATCACAAAGGGCATTTTAGAAAAGCAAATTCAGCTGATGGATGAATTTCTCTGCAGAGGTTTATTAACATTTTTGTCAATTTATCCTATTAAATACAGCAACATCCCTAGGTGGTAATGAAGTGCAATAGCAGTAGAGGCTTCACACAATGATGGCAAACAGATTCCAATAATTTTCTCAGTGGTATCTTCATAGCACAAGTGAAATGCTGATCTTTACAAGTATGTCTGGATGAGTAAAAAACCCCACACAGATAAAACCCAAAATATATATTTATGAATGTTAATTTAAAGTGAATATACCTCATTATGTCCTCAACTTCAGCAGCAGCCTAGGGCATGGAATTAAGAGGAATTAACAGTATTGACAGCAATATTTCCCCTGGTAAAGTAAGCATGCCAGAAATTTGTGTAAATATATGTAGAGACTGACAAATGAGGCACATGTAGCAGAAACTTGACCCTGAAATCTCACTTTATCTTAAAGGAGGGATAAAGCACACAGCCACCCCACACTCCAATGCCCACAAATGCCAGTGAAATGATTTCTCTTGATGTCAGGAGGTAGTGCAATAGGATATGAAAAAAGCCTAAAATTCAAATTTTGACCACTAAATATTTACAACAATGAGATTATGAATAAATTACATTTCTTCATGGGGATTTTTCAGCAAACAGCTTCATATAATTAATTTGAGAAACTGCAATTTTTCTTTTTTCAGAAATATCTTAAAAAAAGAAAAAAAATCACTGAATGAGTTACTCATTGCAAACTACTCCCTCCTGTGTCAGTGATTCCCCATTTCTCACATCACAATTTATTTAGTTTTACTGCATTGCCATAGTTTTTTCCTGTAAGAAAAACATAAGTGCTCATAAGATTCTAAGAAATATTATGAATGCTACACTAAAGAACATATAATAAACTTGCATTAAAACTTTTTGAAACTTAAGTAGAAGAAACTATAATAAAATAAGGATAATGGAAAGAAAGTAAGTACTAAAAGGGACTTGGAGAACTCTGCTGAAAAATATAATAATAATATTAAATATTATCATAAAAAATTAGGAATTATTGAAGATTAAATTATTAGGTTGTTCATAGTCAAAAAGTAGGAAATATATGTGGTGCTACGTTGTAGAGGAGGGAAAATTGCCTCTGACGTGGAACAGACAAGTAAATTATTCTCTCCACATTATCACCTGTAATTTGTGAAATATTTTTACTTATCTAACCATGTGCAGTAAAAATTGTTTGATTTTTGGTACTTAACATCTTAACAAGGCTATAACTGCTCCCCATCTCCTAACAGGCCTGTGCCTGCTTTGTGTATCATTAGGATTTCCAGCAAAAAGTGAGTCTTTCAGAAACTGTTTCATGTTTGCTTGTTTCTTTGTTTGCTTGTTTCTTTGCTTGCTTGTTTGTTTGCTCGCTTGCTTTAGACAATGATACACAAAACAGAAATGAGGTGGCTGGTGATGAATAACATAAAATGCAGAAATGAGAAAGTCTGCCAAATACTGAAGCATCTTCAGTATTTACTTCTCCTTTTGAATATTTTTTCTCAGAAATATTATTGCATCAGAGTGTCATTTTTCCTTGCTTTGGTGTTTTTCTAAGGTTGCCATGGAGAAAAAGACAGCCTATTTTTCTAATTGCAAGCTTTCTTTACCAGCAATGGAAAAAATCCACTACAGTTTCCAGACATAAAAAAAAAAGGTCCTTTTTTTTTTCTTTTCTTGAGAATGAGTGATCAAATATGCACCTTTTTTTTTCCTCATCAGAACAGAATAATTTCATCAGGATGAATCATAGCCATAGATTTCTCAAATAAATCAGTGCCCATTTGTGTATATATGTATGTTTTTCCTGGGTGCAAAATAAATATTAGTTGCTGAAAAGTAACTGTTAGGGCTTTTCATTATCAGTTCAGAACTATCTCCAACAGATAATAAGCAAATCCATGTGGCTGTTATTTAAAAGAATATTTATCTTTCAATGAATTTTCAAGGATTAACAGTTTACAATTTCATTAACCTTTAACAAAATACCTTCTTATTTTGGGTCTTAAAACAAAATCACGAATCACAGAATTCTCTCACATAAAATCTCACTGAACAAGCTATCAAGTGTCCCAAAATATGACAAATTTAGATAATTTTTAAATATTTGAAGTTAAAAAATATTTCCACTCTTGAGATTAGATAAAGTATTAGTTTTGTGCTCAGCCATTTAGGACTCCTTTTTAGAGCTTAGACTTGCAAAGTATTAATTCCTTTGGATACAATCAAAATAATGATGTTGCACAACACTGCATTAGTTTTTTTCCCATAAGGCCCTGGATTTCCAACTCAGGTCAAATACTTGTGTCTATTCACTCATATAATACAGTAAGCACTCCCAGACTGGAAATCAGATTTCTGAAATCAGTTGAACACTGAATTAAAACTGACAAAGAGAGAACATTAATAAATTCTGACTTATTTGTTTATTTATTTGTTTTTAATTTGGGACTGGATCCAAAGACCAAGACAGTCACTATAAACAGACTCTGAATAAATTCCTGTAAGTTTTCCCTGAAAAACTCTTAATTAGCTAGTTGGGCAATAAATATGTCTTGATGTATATTTTAGCTGTGAGGATGCTAAGTATTCATGTGATAAATAATATTTTACATTCAATATTGTAAGCAAGAGAGCACTTTTAGCAAACAGATTCTATTTTTATTTTTCTTACACTGAGAGTTATTCATGTCATAATTACAATCAATACAATATTTCTACATGAGGAAAATGCCTGCTTCTGTAGAAAGCTAAGAATTTTAAATATGGTCATTTAAAATTACATGTTTCAATCCATTTCCCACAATCCACAATCTATTTTATTCCACGAATAAATTTTTTATTAGAATTTACATTCTTTTCCACTCTTGCACATGTTCATTTAAAAAGGAAATATATCAAATAATTTACTTGTATGAATTTTATATTAATAAACTGCTCATAAAGTTCTCTGGGTATTCATGAAGGAGAATATAGTTCTTGCAGCTGGTATTGGAGAAGAAATTATTTATAAGTCTGTCTATGGGCATATTTCTGACAATTGATCTGTACAAATCCAGTTGAGTTCCTCTGATAGAGCTATCTTCTGTTTATCTTGGAACAAGGGTTTCTTCTCAGACATGGATCAAACATTAAAAATAAAATGATTGATTTTGAAGAGTAAAATGTAAGGGCAGCAACTCCTAAATCCAAAATAGATTAGATGTCCAGGAAAACATTTAAGCTCAGAGGAGCACAGCGTAAACCCTCTTTAGGCAACTAACTTCCAAGTGCATTGACTCAAAGAAAAATCTATCTATTCCAAGTGAGATAAAAAGTCTGAGCAAAAGTATTTTAAAAAGGGGAACAAAATTAACATTGTGTCCATTAACATCAGCATCAGACAAAAAAAAATTATTGGAGTTTGTCACAAGATAAAATTGATTTGGCTTGCTTAAAAATGATTGATGCCCTTTATTTCTTTCCTTGTAAAAGCTTTTTTATTAATCCCATCCAACTATTTACATGTAGCCATTAATTAAAATGTAAGTTTCAAGAAAAATTGTTTTATCTCTCTTATATTCTACCTGGTGACAGAAAAATTCATTTCCAGATTTCACTTGGGTAGAGTTAATTTTTCTTCACTGTGGCTGGTATGGGCCAGTGTTTTGGATTTGTGCTGGGAACAGTCTGATAGCACAGGGATGTTTTTGTGATTACTGAGCAGTTCCTGAGAGGGGACACAACCAGGACAGATGGCTCCAATCAACCAAAGCAACATTCTATACCATGTAGTGTCTTGCTCAGCATATAGTCCTGGGGAAAGGAGGAGGAGGGGGTTGTTCAGGGTGATGATATTTGTCTTCCCAAGTTACCATTATGTGTGGTGGAACTCTGCTTTCCTGGGAATGGCTGAACACACCTGCTTGCCCATGGGAAGTGGTGAAATAATTATTTGGGTTGTTTTGCTTACGCACATGGCTTTTGCTTTACCTGTTAAACTATCTTCATTTCAACCCAGGGATCTTTTCTTTTGCACTTCCAGTTCTGTCTCTCATCCCATGAGGGATGAGTGAGCAACTGGTTGTGTGGGGCTGAGCTGCCATGGTTAAACCATGACAAGCTCTCAGAAACATTGCGCTTCAGAGACGCCATGAACCACTTCACCCCATCCAAAGATGGATATTTAAATAGCTGAGATGAATCAGTCAGAAATTATTATTCCTTTTCATCTCTGATAAATGGCCTTGGTGGTATTAAGAGAATCTAGACATCTAAAGACATCCTTTGTGAAGTCCCTTCACTTTCTGGTCCACATAGGAGAGAGAGAATAAAAAGAGTATCATAAACACCTCATAACAAAGAGAACTAAGAAAATACTTGACATGTAGAAAAATCTCAGTGTCTAGAATTTTTCACAGTTAGTAAATGGCAAATACTGAAATTTTTCAAGGAAAATATAATATAGTAAGAGGTGATGGTGATAAGGAGGGTTGATTTTCTTTGACAAACCACATTTTCTACATTTGCCCAATCTATTATCTCAGATATTCTGCTTGAAGCAGAATAACATATCTGCTTCAAGCACAGCAATGCATTCAGAGAATACACTTTTGTTGATGGTATAGAAGCTGGAGTAAACATTCTCAGATTTGTAGGTCAGTCAGATAAGAATATTAACATCAACAAAAATGAAGCATTTTAGTCTTATTCATCCAGTGGAAAATTCCACCAAAATTAATATCTTCCTAGATAATACGACTGCTCTAAGAGTTTACAAGATAATCACCTTGTATCCATGAGATAAGAATGTAAACATATTTAGGGAAGAAAGTCTTTGGTGAGCACGTACACTAATGACTACTAACCAATGAACAGAGTAGCCACAAGTGACTAACCGATTAAAATTAAACATGATGCTTTTAGAAAACTATATAAATATGAGGTGTGAACAGTAAAGCTTGGCTACTGCTGCACAAAGAAAGGTATCTTGTCTGTCTCTACAGCAACCTCTCACTATCTGTAGCACATCTGGACACCCATGGAAACAACACATGAATTTTACAGAAACAAACTTCTTACCTCGTGGCTTCAAGGGCCCAGCAAGCACCACAAGAAGGGTTTCTAAACCATTAACCCAAGAGTAGGAGAGAAGAGAGAGAAAAGTAAGGAAAAAGAGGCATGGACAGGCTTAGAGGCAGAGGCAGGGAGCTGGTAAATCACACTGACTGTGCATTGCACAGACAGCTCTAAGACTAGTTAGTTCCATGTAGAAGTGTCCTTTGGTTATCAAAGCTGTTTTCTGATGTAGACTCTCCCTGCATTTCACCCTAATAAAATTTGCCTTTGTCCAATGCCCACATCTCAACTGCCTGCTACTTCAGGGAAAATCAAATGGCAAGTTAGTAAGTAAAAAAACCCAAAAGCACAGTCTTGTTGTTTTTAAAGGTCACCAGGTATCTGGAAATAAGCAGTGAAATAACTACCCTGCATAAACAAAAGATAATGAATGCTAAAACTTTGTTGATAGCCAAGATCATAGTGGTTCAGTGAGTATTTGCAGGTTTTAATCTAGTTCCTTTAATTGCCACCTGCTCCCAAAATACCCTGGCCACTTGTTCTGCCCTCATATTGCCAATTGGCCCAAGCATCATGTAGCACTGCAAACAGATGATCAGATAAGAGAAATCAGTCAAGACAGAAAGTTACCCAGAAAAGTACTTTCAGCTGGATCTGTTCCCTGAAACTGTTTACCCCCTGGCTGCATAAGCACTTGCATTAGTCACATTTGCGTGGGGTGAGAGCAACCAGAGTGACTAAAACCTTCAGGCATAATTTCCTCAGACAGCCAATTTACCTTTCGGGCTGTCTGGGCTTATGTATTTAGACTGAATTTCTTCTCACTCTGCACCATGTGTAGTTCCTTCTAGTGGTTGCTGAGAATTATAAAAACCCATAATCAATACTCTTCGTACATGCCGTTGCAAACTCTGAGTAAGGATATGGGGGACAAAAGTTGCAAAGACTGAGAGAAGTAGGCTGTAAGGAAACATCCTGTAGTGAGGGGAAGTTAGTTTCGATGTAGTTAGTTTCAGTGTTTATGATGCTGATCATGAACAAACCTCAACAGAAATAACCTAGGCAAACAACAATAAGTTGCTTTTTCAGATACTCCAGGTGCCATATTAAAGCTCATTTTAAGTTTGTTCAGTAGTGATACTTGAGTGGGGGTTGTGTTAGAAATTATGTACTGAATTAAGAATCAAATAGAGCTCTTAAGATTTATATCAGTTACACTATTAATTAGTTAAGAAAATAAAAATCCCTTCTGCATAATCTCTTTGATCCTTGCAAACAAAACACACACTTGGAATAAAAAAACATTTTTCAGTCATCTAGTGATAATATTATTATTGGAATATTTTGACATATTATTTTATTCCAGTCAGAATAAAAGCCTTGAAATATACACATTTCAACAGCATTAGAATTTATTTGATGCTTCTTGTTTTCCGAGCAAATGGATTTCAACAAATATTTCATAAAATTACAGCTCATGGAAGTATCATAAGTGCTTTCCCAGATAAGGTGAGTGCTCTTATGCAACAGATTCATGATGATTCAACTTGACCTTTCATTGTAAAATAGGAATGGACTTCTGCCATGTTATAGTTGCTCTTCTTGTAAATATCCAGATGTCCCCATTAGTTTCTAGAGGTTTTTCACCAGGCAGAAAACAGTGAAAGTGGTTATAGCAACATATGCTCTCATACCACTAAACTAAATCAAGCCAATGATCTTATGAGTGTTCTGCAAGTTCTTGACAGAGAAGAGGTTTTGATAACTGCTTGTGCAATATGTATGACACATATGCATGTGTGGGTGTGCATTTGGTTTTTTGTTTGGTATTACATAAAGAAATCCAGAAGAAAATTATAGTTTTATCAACATGATACTGTGAACCAGACAAGCACAGTTTGAAACAGTTTCTTTATGTATTCTGTAGATTCCTGTCTTAGTTCCACCGGGTTTAGGGCACCTAGTTATACATTTTATGAAGGCAGAAAAAATCATGCTTAAATTGACTGGATTAGATCATTAAACCATCAACCTTTGCTTCAAATTTTTCACGGTTGTCACCCCAGCTGACAACTAAGCCGCACACAGATGCTTGCTCATTCCCCTACCAGAACTCCCCAGTGTGATGGGGCAGAGAATCAGTACTGTAGAAGCTAGAGAACTCGTAGGTGAAGATAAACTTTAATAGGGAAATAAAAAACCATGTGCACAAACAAAGCTAAGCAAGGAATTCATTCACCTCTTCCCATGGGAAGACAGGTGTGCTCAGCCACTCCTGGGAAAGCAGGCTTCCATCCTGCATAACAGTCACTTGGAAAGACAAATATCATCACTCCAAATGCCCTTCCCTTCCTTCTTCACCCAGCTTTATATACTGAGCAGGATGACTCATGATACAGAATATCTCTTCTGTCAGCTGGGGTGTCCTGGCTGTGTCCACTTCCAGCTCTTTGTACACCCCCAGCCTTCTGGCCAGCAGGGGGTAGGAGGAGCAGAAAAAGCCTTGGCATCGTGTAAGTTCTTCTCAGCAGTAACTAAAACATTTCTGAGTTATCAAGACTACTTCCTTTGAAAATCCAAAACACGGCCCCACACCAACTACTGTGACAAATATTAACTCCATCACGGGCAAAGTCAGCACAATATTCCAGCCAGGAAACAGTCTGGTTTATAGTCTTCTAGAGCTGAAAAGAAAAAAGTGAGACACTGACATAAAACTACCAGAAAATTACCACACCAAGACAGGGTGGACACATATATTTAATAAGTAAATATTAAATGGAAAGATGATTTGTAGCCTATGGTGTGAATACATGGTACTAGTCTATGATCTCCAGAACTGTGTTTAAATCCAAGTAATCTCATTGTTTGGAATACAATATGGTGATCTTCCTCACCGTAATTGGAAATTTTTAAATTTAAAAATGAATATGATTCTGTTTATAAACCTTTCTGACTCTTCTAAATGTTTATTCACTGATAAGGGAGAAATCACAATTTTCTCTGCTACTGTTAAGAATCCACCTGTAAAACACAAAAGTTGTTTCTGCTACCTAATTTTCAAATAATGAAGACTTAGAACAGTTTAAAGAGCATAAAAATGAATAGGTTCAAAGTATATACAAGGCCTATGCTTTTGACCTTACTAAATCTGTAGAATGTTAGTTTGCTAAGTTCCTAGTACCTTCTGATATGAAAATAATTAATTCTGATGTCAGCAGAACTCTTCCCCAAACTTTCCTTTTAACAGAAGCTCCAAATTCAGTTACACATGGGAATGAAATATAAAAAAAAAGGCAATTTTTCCTTTCACGTGCAGCAGCATGAAGATATGACCTTCAAAATTCCTCATAGAATTCTGCCAGAGAGCTGCAAGAGAAACAAGAAAATGTCCTCAGCATGGTGCTGCTCACGTTTCACAAACACTTCAGAAAACAGGATGTAGTTTTCTCATGGGCACACCTTCAGCTTGTTGCAGAGACCAAGCTGTGAGGACTGCTCACAAAGCAAAATGAGTAAATTAATTATATGACAAGTGTTAATATCTTCTTTGAAAGGAGGAATCCCCAAATATCAATTAAAAGTTTGCTTTAGTGTTGGAGACAGCTTTAAATCTTTAAGGACAAAAACAATCACAGACTTAATGTGAGAGAGAACTCACCCTTTTTTTTTCCAATTACAACACTTTGTAATATTAAAATGAGTCAACATTTTTTCGAGCAGAGAGCTTCAGTGCTAAAAACCATGTCTATATGATCAAGAAGTTTCCATGGGAGTCTTTATTCCCATGAATAAACAATTCTGTCATTGCGATTAAAAAAAAGTAATTTCTAGCAGGATATTTTAATATATCACCTAATCTAGAAACTCAATTTTCAATTTGCGAATAATATGGAGTTGAAAAAAATTGAAGCCACATAATTTTCTTTAGCCTGTTCAAGCAATCAGATCAACCTGAGTTCAATCTCAGTAAATGTTGAAATTGTAAAATAATACCAAACTGGGAACACTCATATGTCCTAATATTTCAAAAAATATTGCACCAATCAAAAAAATCCGAGATCTCTTGTATTGGTTATTTCACCATGGCAGACACTTCAGTAGCCAGAAAAGGCACTTGTTGCCATTTGCAACACATGTGTCTAGCCTGCTCAGCATTACTCTTTCATTTCCAATATTCCCATTAATGTAATCAAAATGAAATGTCATTCATAGGATAATTTCTTATGTTGAGCTTGGATGACAAATCCTTAATAAAATATTTGTTATGATTTATAGTTGTAATACTCTGATCTTATCTTTATGTAAAGGCTATGCTTGCCATTTTTATGCCTTTGACTATTTTAAAATTAAATAATCCAAATAATTTTTAAAACTCTCTTCTAATAAAAACCTATAATTTTCTTTATGCTCATCAATGTACTTATTGCCTGTCCCTAATCTTGTCTAATTTTTCAATTTCCTTTTCAAAGCAAGGCAACTCATAATCCAAGCAGAATTCCATTTTAGTCTGAATCATTGATTTATATAGAGACCTTTATAGATTGTTTATTCACATTAGAAAGCAAACAAAAATTAGTGTAAAGAGAATGAAAATAAATCCATTTTCCAAATCAATCTCATACATTTTTTGCAGCATTAGCACAGGGGTCTGGCTGAGAGCTTCCACTTCCATTGTCATTCTATAATTATCTGAAAAAAAAGGCATTATTTCACAATGCAAGTGGAGCAGCAATCTCCCTTATTGAACAACACTGTATGTCAAGTAGCGTGCGTACTCAGCTGATGCACTGATATAAATCTGAATACACAGTTTGAAAATAACATTGGTAGGAAAGCATAGATCTTGTCTCTAGTGAAACCCTAAGTGCACAAATTTTGTTTAGTTTAACATTCTGAGATTATAATCACCCACTCAGTTAAGGTATCTTTATATACATTCTATTGGGTGAAAAAACTGCTTGCTAAAATATTTATGAAAACAAAATGCCAAAAAAATAAAATAAAAAATCCTAAACCTGTGGTATTTGTGAGTGTTAAATATTGCATTTCTTCATTGATGGATTCGCTTTCATGTTATGCCAACTAAATATAGCAGAGGAAAAAACTGTCCTCTTTTTCCATTGCATAAGAATTGTTACTGCTTATGGGCTCCATATGCATTTCTGTATCGACTTCAGAAGAAACTGTTGAAGAAATTGCCTGAGACAGTTCCCATCAGTCTTGCAGCCCATCCAGGGAGTGCCAGAAAGTGATAGCTCTGTCTTTTATCCTGTCAAGTTGATAACATAAAACGGGCTAAGGACTGAGGAAAACATCTCTGTTTTCATCAGACTATACCCCTGCTTTCCCTATTTTTTTTTTCCTTGTGTATGTTTAGCTCCATGTATACAGGTCATATATGTCACATGTAAGCATATAAATGTATGTATATATAATACATATACACATATTGCATCTAAGTATTTTCTGATGAAAATGTTCTGGGAAAAGCATGCTGCACTGGGTGCTTTGCAGTACTGACTCCATGCTTTTCTTGGCTGACGTCTGTAGACAGTATAGTGTATTAGTACATTTATTGTATGTAACATAATATACACGTTATTAATATTTTACAGATTTATAAAGTCCATATTGGATGCACCTTTATATTATTGCTAGCCAACGAATTTGACACAGGTCACCTTCTTCATCTCAGGCCAAATTGCTCAGTCCGATGCAGTTTCTGCATCACTACTCCCAGTTTCACTACAGAGAGTAGCAGAAGGAGCATCAGGCAGTCACTGTACTCCTCCAGCACTTGGCTTATTTTTGGAGGTCTAAAGGAAGGTAAAACTGTCAGACTTATAGTCAATTAAATCAATTTGTGAAGAAATTTAGGCTAATACCAGAAATTTTCTTAGATTACGAACTGCTAAAATTGGCACATCTTAGTATATACTATCAATCTATAAGTTAAAACAAATTATCAGCAATGGGAGTCAATCAGTTCTTAAGATTTCTATAACAAAAGGAGACAGATAGGGCACTTCATTAGGAGACACCTCTGAAGACAGAGAATTATATGAAGATTAAAGAAATTGCTCCTTTTTTGTTCTGAATATACCCACAATTCTCTGGAATGTGGCATAATATATTTGTCTTTAATCAGTGAGTGGGTAAAGTACAGTGGGCAAGCTAGTCACAATGTTTCTCTGCAGGCAAACCAAATCCCTTCATAAGCAGAACAGGAAAGAAAATAGGACCTAATCATGAGCAGAGAATCATAAGTTGAATATATTGTCAGTTTGTTAAGTAACCCACCAAAGTATTAGAAGCTATGTCATAATTTCTTGAAACTTCATATCAGTCGACTCAGAGCTGAATTGATTTCTTGCTGTAAAATGGATTAGAGGATATAGGCCCAGAATACTTTTGTCTTAATCTAATGTACTGATAAATGCAATAATCTAAATTACCGAATAATTTCATTTATTAATGTGCTTGTTGAACAGAGTTATTAGACGGTAAAAATGCTTCAGTATCTGATTCACAATTATCCAACACAAGGACTGAAGAGAATGATTCATTTGCTTTCAGATAGATTGTAGTTTTCCCTTTCTCAACTAAAGGGTATGTCTCTACCTCATTGACTTATGTGATTTAACCAAGATAAAATGATCTGCCTACAACTATAAAAAACATTTCTGGAGAAGAGCCCAGGCCTTGTAACTCCACGGTTCCTGTTCTTATCAGAAACCAGCCTTCTGTTCCTTATCTAGATTTAGTCCAATCTCCTGAGGAGTTCAGTCTGGCTTGATGAAGTGTGTGGATAGAAGCCTCAGTTTGGTGGTGCTTTCGTTCAGACCACATTCACTTTCAGCTGCACATTCAGTTGAAGATTTTTTAAGGAAAAAAAAATGCCACTCCAATGACAGACTCACATCTGTCCTTTCATTATTAATCTACCATCCAGCAGATGACATGTGTTCTGTCTGTAATTGCTCATTTCATACATTAATCCTAGTGAGGTCTTTTTCTCTTGTGCCTTAGTCCATCTACTACTTTCCATCAAGAATTCTGCTTGCAAACAGAACAGATTATTTGCATGATTGTAGTAGACCAATATTACTGAACTATGGTAAAATAGTGGTTCAGACAAAGTCTGGGAAAAGGCTAACAAACACAAAGTGAAAGCTTTCTGACAAATAGACAAAGCAATAATTACCTCTCTCTCTCCAAACAGCTATAATTAGCAGGAGCAGAACTAATAATTTTAATTCATGCTGGTGATCTTTTGTTTCANGCTCACATAGTGACTTCAGTGGTGACTTCTTATATAATATTAATTGGATAACAAATACCTGCTTTTTCATCTACCAAGAAGGAGGTTTTTTCTGCCATTAACTTTTCCATCCTTATAGCTGTAGAAATTGATACATCTGTGTTTCAAATGAGAAACTCTTCCACTCTACCTCTCCATTTTGAGAGACAGTGTTACTAAATTCACAGCATCCCATTCCCCAGAAAACATTAACATATCCTATTAGTCTAATCTAAAAATAAAAATAAATATTATTTAAATAACTATTTAGATTAAATATATAAATATATATGATATATAAATAAATAAAATAAAAAATCCTAAACCTGTGGTATTTGTGAGTGTTAAATATTGCATTTCTTCATTGATGGATTCGCTTTCATGTTATGCCAACTAAATATAGCAGAGGAAAAAACTGTCCTCTTTTTCCATTGCATAAGAATTGTTACTGCTTATGGGCTCCATATGCATTTCTGTATCGACTTCAGAAGAAACTGTTGAAGAAATTGCCTGAGACAGTTCCCATCAGTCTTGCAGCCCATCCAGGGAGTGCCAGAAAGTGATAGCTCTGTCTTTTATCCTGTCAAGTTGATAACATAAAACGGGCTAAGGACTGAGGAAAACATCTCTGTTTTCATCAGACTATACCCCTGCTTTCCCTATTTTTTTTTTCCTTGTGTATGTTTAGCTCCATGTATACAGGTCATATATGTCACATGTAAGCATATAAATGTATGTATATATAATACATATACACATATTGCATCTAAGTATTTTCTGATGAAAATGTTCTGGGAAAAGCATGCTGCACTGGGTGCTTTGCAGTACTGACTCCATGCTTTTCTTGGCTGACGTCTGTAGACAGTATAGTGTATTAGTACATTTATTGTATGTAACATAATATACACGTTATTAATATTTTACAGATTTATAAAGTCCATATTGGATGCACCTTTATATTATTGCTAGCCAACGAATTTGACACAGGTCACCTTCTTCATCTCAGGCCAAATTGCTCAGTCCGATGCAGTTTCTGCATCACTACTCCCAGTTTCACTACAGAGAGTAGCAGAAGGAGCATCAGGCAGTCACTGTACTCCTCCAGCACTTGGCTTATTTTTGGAGGTCTAAAGGAAGGTAAAACTGTCAGACTTATAGTCAATTAAATCAATTTGTGAAGAAATTTAGGCTAATACCAGAAATTTTCTTAGATTACGAACTGCTAAAATTGGCACATCTTAGTATATACTATCAATCTATAAGTTAAAACAAATTATCAGCAATGGGAGTCAATCAGTTCTTAAGATTTCTATAACAAAAGGAGACAGATAGGGCACTTCATTAGGAGACACCTCTGAAGACAGAGAATTATATGAAGATTAAAGAAATTGCTCCTTTTTTGTTCTGAATATACCCACAATTCTCTGGAATGTGGCATAATATATTTGTCTTTAATCAGTGAGTGGGTAAAGTACAGTGGGCAAGCTAGTCACAATGTTTCTCTGCAGGCAAACCAAATCCCTTCATAAGCAGAACAGGAAAGAAAATAGGACCTAATCATGAGCAGAGAATCATAAGTTGAATATATTGTCAGTTTGTTAAGTAACCCACCAAAGTATTAGAAGCTATGTCATAATTTCTTGAAACTTCATATCAGTCGACTCAGAGCTGAATTGATTTCTTGCTGTAAAATGGATTAGAGGATATAGGCCCAGAATACTTTTGTCTTAATCTAATGTACTGATAAATGCAATAATCTAAATTACCGAATAATTTCATTTATTAATGTGCTTGTTGAACAGAGTTATTAGACGGTAAAAATGCTTCAGTATCTGATTCACAATTATCCAACACAAGGACTGAAGAGAATGATTCATTTGCTTTCAGATAGATTGTAGTTTTCCCTTTCTCAACTAAAGGGTATGTCTCTACCTCATTGACTTATGTGATTTAACCAAGATAAAATGATCTGCCTACAACTATAAAAAACATTTCTGGAGAAGAGCCCAGGCCTTGTAACTCCACGGTTCCTGTTCTTATCAGAAACCAGCCTTCTGTTCCTTATCTAGATTTAGTCCAATCTCCTGAGGAGTTCAGTCTGGCTTGATGAAGTGTGTGGATAGAAGCCTCAGTTTGGTGGTGCTTTCGTTCAGACCACATTCACTTTCAGCTGCACATTCAGTTGAAGATTTTTTAAGGAAAAAAAAATGCCACTCCAATGACAGACTCACATCTGTCCTTTCATTATTAATCTACCATCCAGCAGATGACATGTGTTCTGTCTGTAATTGCTCATTTCATACATTAATCCTAGTGAGGTCTTTTTCTCTTGTGCCTTAGTCCATCTACTACTTTCCATCAAGAATTCTGCTTGCAAACAGAACAGATTATTTGCATGATTGTAGTAGACCAATATTACTGAACTATGGTAAAATAGTGGTTCAGACAAAGTCTGGGAAAAGGCTAACAAACACAAAGTGAAAGCTTTCTGACAAATAGACAAAGCAATAATTACCTCTCTCTCTCCAAACAGCTATAATTAGCAGGAGCAGAACTAATAATTTTAATTCATGCTGGTGATCTTTTGTTTCAGCATTTAAAAACAAACACAAAGGCTTTCTCATCAGAAAATATGTTTAAAGAACCCTTTCTCTTTACCCTTATTACCACAAAATGTCATAGGTTGTCATCTCATAAAAGAATAGCTGCATGGCAGCAGCACCACACATTTAAATAAATCAGCAAAGAAAGCTTTGTCATTTACAGCCGTTATTTGGCTTCTGAGTGGATGGGTTGTACCTCTATTTTCTAATTATTTTAAGATTTCTGTAGCCATTTAGGTAGGAAGGAAAGTGAGAGAAGGGGACTGTGAAAGGAAAGTTGTTTCATGTAAAGAATTGTTAGGGTACAAAATACAAAACATGACTAAAATACTGCTGTGGAATCTGCAGATAGATTCTTATTACCCACTGAAAGTGTTACTGATATCTTACCTGTCTGCATAACAAATGCGACATGCAGGGAAAGCAAATTCATCAATTGTTTTCATTTTGTGATTTCATGGAGTGAGGACTGTGTAATATAGCATCAAATAGGCAAAAAAAAAATTAAGACCATCCATAGAAACTTTACTCATGGCTTATCAAAGGCAAGTGTGTTTCCACAAGTAATTCCAAGACTATATTAAAAAAAGAAGTATCCATTAACTTTGAGTAGATTTTCCAAATATGAAATACACTAACGATCATGGCATGATCTCTACCTTCACTTTGTTTTCAAGCTCACATTGAAAACTAATAGATACCTAATATTTGTGGGAGGAAAAAAAGTCACAGTATTTTTATTCTATTTGAAATAAGTGCTCTTAAACAAGATTTTATTAATGGTACCAGGCATTGATCCTCCCAACATATGAAGTTCTCAAAGGTAATAATCATCAGGAACACAATACTGTCTCATTTTTAAAAATGCTCCAGTGGCTCAGAAACTTATGAATATATCCTTCATGACTAAGAGAAAAGCATGAAAAAAATATTTAAAAGTGTTTGAGTTTTTTCAATTTTTGTTTTAAATACTTTCTTAAGGAGGGTGTTTTTCTTTCCTGCATCCAATATATTTTTTCTTCCCTTCAAGTGTGTAAGGGAGACTAAAGAAGTGAAAAATAGACTCAGGCTGGATATAACTGGGCTTAGGAAGGGTTGTTCTGGCTTTTCTTGAGAAAGCAAGACACTCCTTAGGCAATTGCTTGGATAACTACGTTGCAGGCAGAGGGGACATGGATGAGGAAAACACGTAACGGAAGTCTCAAAGAAGCAGAAGATTAAACACACGGGAAATTCCTAGGAATATCAGTTTTCAGATGGATTGGTGAAGAAAGTGTGGTGAGACAATAATTATAAGGCATTTGGAGAAGGGTCACAAAATTTGGAAATATTCTGGAGGTTACTGATAGCTCCTTCTCCACCGAGCAGAATAGCCCGTGATGGCAGATTAATCTATTCCATTGTCATCCATAATCATTGTTTCAAATGTCTCTGAAGACAAGTGGCTGAAAAATACCCACCCAAGAGGATATGAGAGAGACAAATGCAGTGAGGTAAACAGAAGAGAGAGGTAAAAGGAGAGGGAGAGCAGGTAAAATTGGAGGGGCTTGTGCCAGCATGACCCAATATAAACCTACACAGACACACAAACACACACACACACACATACATACAAAAGTAGATATTTGATTTTTCAGGTATGAAAGAGCCAAAAAGAAAATTGTGAACTATGGGCATTTTATGATGTGTGCATTATTTGATGTAGCTCAGGTGGTAGTCCTGAGACCACCTGTGTGCTGCAATCTGACTACTCTGAAACTAAATTTAGGACAGTGTTCTGAAAGTGTGACTTCAATTTTAAAGCTCAACAGGGGTACAGGGTGTTATTGGTTATTGTCCTGCCTACATAACACGAAGTCAGCTGTACAAAATTAAAATATTTCCAGGTACCGTCAGAAGACCACTGAGCACACTACAAATCTCTTGGACTCCATAGAGCTTCTAAATATAAAACCTGTAGAAGAGTTTGGTGTTTAGCAATGGCATATATTAAAAAGGAAAAGAGACAAAAGAGAAGTCACTCATATAGTTATGTATTTGAATTCCATTTTAGAACAGGTGGATATGTTTGATGAAATTACCACTTTAAAACTGAAATTTATAGAGTACAAGGAGTAATAATAATTTTTAATGGTAAGTCTGCTTGAATTTATAATGTTTACCAGAATAGTTATTTCTATCTTTACCTTACTTCCATCAGTCTTACAGGCATTTCTATTTATCTGTTTTATAAATTAAAATTTTTCAAAACACAATTTCTGATGCATGCATATTCTTTATTGCAAGGTGGCATTTGTGTAAGTATAGAAAAACCTGTTAAAAATGAGGTGCTGATTAAACATTGCAAACCCATTTTAGTTTCAAATACTTTTTAGGTGAGTTGAACTTTCCATATAGTTTAGTGAGTTGATGCTGGCTGGATGCCAGAATCAACCAAAAATATTCTGTCACTTCCCTCTTCAACTGGACAGGGGAGAGAAAATATAACAAATGGTTCATGGGTTGAGATAAAGGCTGGGAAGGAGCACCCACCAAATACTGTCACAGGAAAAGCATTAAAATTAGAGATATTAATTGAATATATTACTAGCAAAAATAGAGCAGGATAATAAGAAAGTTTAGCAAGACCTTAAAAACACTTTTCACCCACCCCTCCCTCATTCCCAACTCTGCCTCCTACACCTGTCAGGTGCTCTCACCCCGCTTTATCCTGGCCACAATTAT
Source organism: Rhabdornis inornatus (assembly GCA_013397075.1). Classification (NCBI taxonomy): domain Eukaryota; kingdom Metazoa; phylum Chordata; class Aves; order Passeriformes; family Rhabdornithidae; genus Rhabdornis; species Rhabdornis inornatus. The sequence goes on from VWZS01005568.1 coordinate 195,717, forward strand.
AACCACACAGTTTTTCTAATATTTTTTCTTATTAAATATGTTATCACAGAGGTGTTATCACAATTTCTAATTGGTCCAGCCTTGGCTAGTGGCACATCCATCTTGAAGCTGCCGGGGATTGGCTGTGTTGAGATGGAGGAAGATTTTGTCAGCTTCTCACAGAAACCACTCCTATAAAGCCCCCAGTATCAACACCTGGCCATACAAACCCAATACAGATTCAAAGTATTTTTGCTGAAACAACAAGATTGCGTTTCTGTGGGGAAAAAGAAAAGACATATTTCCTGGCAGACTTCATTAAGAAGTCAAAAATTTTAAAAAAAATCTTGTTGATTTTGTTAATAACTGCCTATGTAAACACTGGAATAAAGTGTAATGTTTTCTTTGGGAGTCTGAAGATTCTCTTTCACTGTGCTGCAAGTGAACTACTTTCCTGAAATACAATGATGTGGACTAGTGACATTCTTGATATGTGACTTTAGCCCTTTATTTTATTGAAATACAAGAAATTTAGAAAAAGTGATGTTGAAGATCACAATTGTAGCAGTGGAAATGGGTATTAACCCTTCAGATGCGACGGAAATAAGACACAGCTACGTGGTCGTCCCTCAGGAAAGCAAGAAGACAAGTTTTATTCAGAAACACCCGTGCTTAAGTACAGTCTCCCAAAACTCAAAGGACAGGGTAAAGCTGACTAGCGCAAAGAGAAGACACCCCTTTTCCAGGCCGGGTCACACACCAAAACAGCTGTTCTATCTTTGTTGTTAATTCCTCTCTATTTTGACCAAGTTATCATCCTGGGAGAAATTTTCCCTAACTGAAACTGAACCAGCTTATCGACCTGGGAACAGAGCTGAGAAGCTCTGGCCTGGAAGATTTTCCAGGCTGCCATCCTCCTAGCTTTCTCAAGTGTGTGTCCACACACAATACTTCTGTATGAAAATGAGAGCGATGTAAGCACAGAAAAGCAGAATACTCAGGAAAAAAAATAAATAAAATTAAAAAAAAAAATAAAAAATAAAATTATTCTATATATGGCATTAAAGGGAAAAAACTTTGCAGTAGACATAGTAATTGCTGAAGGATGAAGGCAATACTGTTAAACAGAAAATCAATTGCAACATTTGTACACAAAGTGACTTATATTACATCCTGTCATTGAACCTCAAACCTAATTGACACTCAATACATCTGTCCTGTCCAATTCTCTTTTCTAGCTTATTTCTGTGTTAAAAAATGACAAGTCCTAGACAGCACATTATCCAATATTCTAAAAAGCTTTTATTGCACAGGTCAATATTCTAGCATTCCAAAGGGCTCTGTGCCCATTTGAAAGACAGGCTTTTACCTTGAGTAAGTCAATATGAAATAAAATTTTGGCGAAGAAAACGGAGACAGTGAATTAACAAGCTACAACAAATTCAGGGAAGGCTTAAGTCAATTCATTTTTATCACTGAAAGCAGTTTTTTAAATGTGCTGTTCTTGTAGCAGCTGAGTCATGTATTTAAACTCCCCACATGTTACTCAGAGAGCGATAAGTGTCAGAAAATAAGTTTCTTGACTGCTATAATATCCTGTGTCAGGAGGAATTAGTAAAGAGAGATTGTATCTTGACTCCCTCCCACCCTGAGTCTTCAGGCTACGCACTTCCATCAGACAAGGGGCAGGTCACAATTGAATCTGGAATTCCTCTTAAATGAAGCAGCAGATCATTGTTCTAAAACTTAACGAGGAGAGGGGAGATGTATAATCAGTTACATGTGCAGCTGGAAGACACTCAGGGCCACAGAAACAGACCCACTACTGGTTTAATTTTACTGCGGGAAACAGTCAGACACCGTTCTGAATAACATAATAACTAAGAAGCTGTTATCTAGCAAATGTCCTATATAGATAGGTCCTCACAGGAGCACAGGCCTGAGACAATTCTGAATATTTGCTTACTGGTGAATGTGTACACAGACAAAAAAAATTAAACAGTTTTTTAATGGAAAATGTTTGTTCTTACTCCCCAGAAGGAAAACTAAAATGGTTAAAACATAGTCAGGCTAGGCCCTAACTGGATGAAACCAAAATATCTAGTTTCAATATAAGGCAGCTCATTTAGTTTATTCTTCCACCTGTATTCTGTACAACCAGATAGAAAACTTTTACTCTTCCAGCTGTATCCCTTACGACCCACCTAAGAATGTGAGGGTAATCCAGGTTCTTGTTAATAGATCTCTTGGGCCAGATTAGAATAAAACAACCCTGAATGATCAGTGTTCGTAAATATAGACATCTATGTAGGTTTTATTGTAGAATAATTTATTTGCAAAGGAAAGAAGGGAAGTAGCCATTTTGGTTATTGTATATTGTAGTGCAGTGATGCAAAAGCATAAAAATGTAAAAATGTACACTTAAAAATGTATAAGGAAAAAAGAAAGAAAATGTAAGACTAAAAAGATATATAATCACCACCCATGGATCCAGAAATAAGAATTAATTGTTAAAATTTCAATATATGTTGACATTGTCTGTTGTATCACAACGCCCTAAGCATACTAGCCAAGAAAGATTGCTTAAAGGTGCAAACTTCTTAAAAGTAACTTTTTATTTAAGAAACAAAACATCAGAATAAATGGAAGGGAAAAGTCTGGGGTTTTTGTACTGCTTGATGGGAAATACCCTCTTTAACATGTGCATTTCTGTCTTAATTTAACACTATCTTGAAGTTTACTGAATTAAGTACCCTAACTCTAAAATATTGTTTGTAAATGATGCCGAAAAGCTTCTGGGCAAGTTTGCTTCTGCATCCATAATTATATATCTATATATCTCATAGGATCTTGGTAGCCATTTACCTTATCTAAGAAGTTGCAGTATACATGCAATTCTAAATTACTTGAAAATTGAATAATGCAGGGAATATCTCACTCACATAACCATATCAGTCTATATTACTGTTAGAGTCCTACACTTGCATTTTTTATGTATCAAGTATATTTGTTTAGGTCTATTATTAAAGCATATGTAATAAATGATTTACTGAATTCAATAATGGAAATCTATGCTTAGGTTAATTGATATTGATTTGTAACTAGCACGACATTCAACAACATTGAGATCACGAGAGGTGATAACATAAATTAGTGAAATTATTCTGTCAGATCTAACGGCTACACAAAATGTAGCATTCAATTGTCCCAGAGAACTTTTTCTACAATACATGAATCTACTCCTAGCACCATTTTACAGTCCAGTTCATTAGTAATCACAAGATTTTAGAGAAGCAAATGTATCAGTGTGAGCGGCAAGAGGAGTTTCCAACCTGTACAACAGATCAAAAATAAGAACCAAAACATGGCTTCACTGTAGTGTACAAACACACATTCAGAAGGATAAACTTGTGGTTCATAACAACATATCTATCACAGCAGCATAATCAAGGAACCTGATACACTTAAGGCAGAAATAATGTGCTTGTCTTTCTGGGAAGTGGGATTAATTAAAATGAAAGACCATTCCTGGCAGTCTGTGCTCAGTATGCCAACTTTATTTTAAGAGGCTGTACTTATTATTTGTTCTGGTGTATTATGTTTTTACTTCAAACAATGGACAAAACCATCTGATTTGAAAACACTTTCTGGACAAAAAGGACCCGAAGTTTATGACAAACGGCATTCAAGAACCAGTTTGCCAATACACAAATGTCTGTGTGTCCAAATGCAAGTTTATTTTTCATGTATCACTTTCAGCATAGTGGAAAATAAGCACCTTCCCATAAATATTTTTTAGAAATTTTGTTATGTAAAACACAGAAACAAAAATGTAAGTGAAATATCTGAGCTGAGGCATCTTCAACTACACTGGATTAGTCAGAGCCTTGTACAACCTGACCTTGAATGTTGCCAGGGATGTGGCAACCTGTGACAGTGTTTCATCCCCCTCACTGCAAATATTTCTTCATTATATTTAGTCTAAATCTACACTTTTTATTAAAAAAAAAAAAATATCCATTGTCCTATCACTGCTAAAAAGTTTGTACATGTCTTTCTTACAGGCTCCCTTTAAGTACTGGAAGGCTGCTATAAGGTGTCCCTGGAGCCTTCTCCAGGCTGAGCAGCACCAAGCCTCAGCCTTTCCTCATAGGGGAGGTTCTCCCACCCTCTGATCTTCTCCATTGCCCTCATCTGTAATGGATCCAACAGGTCCATGTCCTTCTTGTAGCAGGAGGCCCAGAGCGCGACTCAGTGCTCCGGGTGGGGTCTCACCAGAGCAGAGCAGGGCAGAGGGGCAGAATGCCCTCCCTCCTCCTGCTGGCCAGGCTGCTTTGGATGCAGCCCGTGTGCTGTTGGCTTTCTGGGCTGATAGTGCATGTTCCTCGATCACATCCAGCTTTTCACCCAATAGTCCTCCCAAGTCCTCCTCAGCAGGGCTGCTTCCAATCTTCATCCATTCAACAATCCATCCATCAGATCCATGTGTCTCTAATTTAGAGTGAAGGATGTTGTGGGTGAACCATGTCAAAGGCCTTTCAGAATTCCAGAGAGATGACTTGGTAGTGGGGTATATGATACTTCATTCTTTTCACACCGTAACAAGCTTTCAAGATGCCACAGGAATTCTTGGTGTTTAAAGAGGCATCTATCATGTAAAAGTGTTTAAATACCTGCCAGAGGACACTGTGTTGTGGTAATCCCTCATTTAGATTCTAACACCCTCACCAAAAGTAGTATTTATCCGTTAGGCAGTTGTCTTGATCAGATATTATCAGAATAAAGAAGAAAGAAAACAGGAAAAGAAACTTCAGTAGGATAGAAGAAAAAGAGGAAAATAAGGGGGACTGACACCTGTAATGCATAAAAATTTTGGTCCCTTTCAATAGTAATTTTTCCTACGGAATTTAGCACTCCAATTAACACAAAAAATAAAAAAAGAAATAAAATGAAAAAGAAATTCACTATTACTGCAGTTCATTCCAGTATGAGAGGAAAATGGACAGTTATCGTATAATAAATTGAAATATTAAATTGCCTTCTCTGGTATCTTTCACCTTGTAGTGAATATATATTCAACTGTCCTCTAGTAACTTCAATAACTCAATATTATTAGGATACTCTTGTTCACCACTATTGGACTTTGAAATTGGTTTTGGTAATCGGTAAATAGTTGCATGTATAAAAGAAACCCACAGACATTCCCATCTCTTATAAGGGAATCTAAGGAAAAAAATTAATGTTTAATGGTGTGCAAAAAGGGCCTGTTTTAGAAAAAATGCTGGTATGGTTTAAGCATTTGTTAGCTATTCTTCAGATGTACTCACTGCATCTCTTAAACAGAAGAATTTAGTTACACTGAAACACAAGATAAACTCAAAAAGCAATTTAAGTTCAAGAAGAAACGGAACTTTCTTTTAAAATCAAATACATTTTATGACTGTTGATTTCATTTTCCCCAAATATTTCTTCAAACACAAAACAATCATAACAAATTTCTCCAAATTGTAAAGTAAGAAGGACCAAAGGCATATGGAAATACATACAAAAAGAGATTAATATTTAATTTTGTATTCCTTTGCCATTCAGATATAATGATCATAACCTTATTTTAATTTAAATCAAATCACACCTAAGAGAAAAATCTCTGAGATTCATTATCTATTTACAGTAAAGAAAACTATGCATTAATAATAAATAATTTGCAGCAGCTTACAATAGGATCTTGCCTAACCAAGAACAGTCTCCCTACAGCCCTCAAAGGGAATAATTAGTTCTTAGTCTATCAGGATATTCCAGATTTATTTTAGCATTAAAAAAGGAAAAATATTAATGAGTGAAATTTCATCTTTAGTAATCATGATGAGAGATGGATTTCTTGCACACTTGAGTGCTCCTGAAAACCTGTATAAGATTTATTTCTTTCCTGCACAAATTACCAAACTCAAAGTCCCAGATATTTGCATACACAATTGAAAGTGATCAATGTGATCCATATTCCTGAGATGCCTGTAGAACTGATGGAAAATCTTATAATCTTTTAGCTACCATAAATTTGATTATATTTTATATTCAAGCTATTTCTAGTATAGAATTAATATATTTGGTTTTCAAGATACATTGGTTAATTAGCAGATGCTCAAGTTTCAAACCATTCACACTTCCTAAGCATCAAAACAATTGCCTCAAGTTTACAATTAAGCACTCAGAAACCAAGGGGAAAGAGAGGACATAGGGCTGTCATCAACAGGTCAAAAGATTGGATAGCTCCAGAAAAAAATGAGTATTTGAAATGACCACCCTATGTTAAAAGTAAGATATTTCCAGTGAGATTAGTTTTAAGATTAAGAAGAAGGACAAATTATATGTTTAATTCCTCTTCTTTTGCAAACATCTTAGATTGCCTATATAGAAAACAGGGTACATCATATTGGTTCGTTAAAAACTAAAATGGACTATTGGGAACCATAGTCTCTAACTGGATCTCATGTTGCTGGAATGTCTTTTGGTCGAAACTTTTCCAGGTCCTGGCAAACAAAGGGGACATGGGTCTGCAAGAGTGTGGACATACCATCATTTTTCTAAATTAAACAGAGGGGATAGACTGCAAAATAATTCTCAAATATACCCTGACTGACAACGTGGTCCCTGCAGCACTGAAATATCCATCTCACAATCTGCGTGAAGCTCCCTGTATTATTTGTATTTCTTATTGAAAAGACTGGGGAGCAAAAAATCTGGATGCCATGGTTTTATCGATCACAGCCGTGAAAGACAACCTATTCTGTGGTACTGCCCGTGTGTCTGGCAAGGGAGGAGAGCAGCCTCTTTGAGGCTTGGGTATGTCCAAAAAATGAAAAATGTGGGAAGTAGACAGGCACAAATAATTTCAGATAAAAACAGAAAGATGTTTTCACAAGTTATTTTACTGGTAGAGATGAAGACTAAAACATGTAGAGGCAGATGTGCTTGGATATAATAGCAACAAAGGTACCTGGAATAGAAAAACTAAGGATTAATCAGAAATAGGAGGGAATGTTTTACAAAGATTTTTAGGCTCAGGATCTTTATCGATATTTATGATGAAAAACTGGACAAAATATCATGAAGTAGGCATAGATAGCTGACAATCTGTACAAATAGCAGCAGGATTTCCTCAGCCTACTGAGAAATTTCAAATAAATGAAAACTTTCCAGGTTTTAGAAAAGTTTTACATTTTTCTGAAGCTGAAGGAGAATTTAAGCTGTTTGCAAAGGACAACCTAAAAAGTCAATTGAGGATTTTAAAGGATATGGAGGAGTTGTTACCCTCACTTGATCTGTGAGTACTAGCTTAAAATTAGCTACGATGCTGCAAAATTCTGCAAAATTAAGCACTGTCACTTAACAAGGTCATGAGGAAAAGAACTTATAAAATAAAACACTAGTGGTTTCTTCCCATATGGGTAAGACACAAAGAGTGTAGTAGACATGAACCAGTATTCTAAGGACTGGCACAATAAACTAGTTAAATAAAAGACATTTGAAACAATGACTTCAGTATCTAACACTATCATTTTATCTGTTCATCAGGGAGATGGCTTCTTAAGGAAAAACTGTTCACACAGTAAATATTTTTCTAAATGTGTTTTCTTAGTGACCACTGCCTATCCAGTATTGCACAAATCTCTAAAAGCATCTTGAACCAACCGCTACTCCCCAGACCTCTTCCTTTCAGATACAACCCGCACAGTAAATATCCATGTGGCAATATTTGTATATCTGTTTATATCCAAATCTTAAGTGATATTGAAGAAATTTTCCAGTGTAGATCAATTTAAATCTATATTCTCTGTAAATATTTTTAACAATGCAATTTTTCTCTTACTTGTTGAATAGAATAAATGAATAAAAAGAAAAAGTAGACTTGTAACTGGAAATTAAAATAGTCCATAAAACAGTGTTGATAATTATCAGACTAATACAAAGATAAAAGCCTGAAGCATTAGTCTTAGAAATGGATAGAAAATTCTGTATGTTTCTGTAATCTTACCTTTGAGAAGCACTGCATCTTAATCTTAAATGTTGCACCGCCTTCAGTTTGTATCTTAAAGTCATCCAAAAAAAATCCCTATAAATTATGCTTAAAATTGTTCTTGATAAAGAGTTAACATCAGGGGTGGGGGAAATTTCTTTTTCTACTAGTAATTTAAGTTCTGATAAGGAAAATATTTTTGGATATTCAAAATTTGCAAATATTTTGATGACAAAAAAAAAATCCACTGGGAAAAAATATTTTTAGGCCAATGAGGATCAACTCTTTAAAATTTTGCACCTTTTTAATTTGATTCAAATATTTTTTGTTGTTTTAAGGAAACCACACGTATTGTATTTATAAAAAACATAAATGGTACTAGTAATAACTAGACTGTTCAACTGCAAAGAATTCCATATGCAAATGAAACCCCCTCTGTACTCAAATAAGATAAACTATGCCTCGCATTAATGGTACTTGTTTTGTGTACTTTCTTGCCAAACACCTGCTGGTCGAGCAAGATTGCTGACTGGTTAAATTGATTAAACTCCCATGTGGGGATACTGTGTTGTTTCTTTAACTCACTGAAATAGAACACTTCACTTGGTGAGTGACAAAACGTTTTTGAGTGGATTATGTGTTTAATAAACAGCTATGTGTCGCCCTAGGAAAAAGATTACACTTGAGAAAATTCCCCTTTTAAATGTTACTTTGCTTTCACCTTTTACTTTCTCTACTAAAGGAAGGGAAACTACATACATAGAATTTTCTATACTGATTATAGTAAAAAGAGGATATCAGAATTTTCTACTATAATATACAACAATATTTCACAGTTTTGCATTTTAGTTTTTGTGCAATTTAAGTTGCGCACATGCCATGAGGATGTTCATATTCATGTGATAGGGAAAAGCATTTTTATAGGTACAACATCTTAATCCATCAAAAAAGAAAGCTAATACTGCAGGAAAACTCTCAGTAGATGCAAGAGAAGTAACAGTAACTCATGGAAGTCATCAGCTAGTTCACAAATATAGAAAAAAAGTGTTGATGTGCCTTCGAAAATTATGCAATAAAAGAGTTATAGATCCATGTGGGAAAATGCAGAAAAACAACTAAAAGAAGTTTTATTGATCTGAATTACAAATGAATAATAGATGAAAAAAGGTTCATGGTGTGCAGGATATAAAAGTGCGTTTCTAGTATTTGCATTACATACATAAGTAATATATATTAATAGTTGATTCAATCTTGAATGCTATGAAAATGATATTGAAAGAATAGATAAACTTCTTATACTAAAACTGAAGGGAAAGTTGCATCATGCAGACGTCAGTCCTGATTTATCAATTATGCAGATTGCGAACCTGTCACAGAACCCTATTTTTCCTTCCTCCCCATGAAATTAGGGGTCCTTTTTATTTAAACAGCAGTAGATTCAAATACTTTCTATTGGAGAAAATTACAATGGCAGCAGGGGGGATGGTTCATATATCAGTTTCATTCTGACAGGAAGTTAAAGAATTGCAAAAGCCGAAAAGCATTCAGAAATACCACAGTTGAGATACAAACACATCATCTTTAAAAATCTCAGTAATGTTTTTGCACATCTGACTTATTTTTTTCCAAAAAAACTATTAGTCTATTTTAGAGGAAATATCTGAAATTTCTTTATGAAAATTTTAAAATAAAAGCCTTTTTTTCTTGTTCTGTTCTTACTAATAACTAAGCTAATAGAACAAACAGAAGAAATATGCAGCCTGCTCCATAGCTTCTTAGTACCATTGCTTGCATACTTCATTCTGTAAATATAATTTGTATTGTAATTGAAACAAAGAAAATGTCAAGAAAAGGAATTTTCCTTGGTGAAATATTTCTTCTCTTTTTGTATCTTCAGAGAGGCCTTGAAGTGTACTGCTAACAAAAAGAGAGGACAGCCCTAAGTGTTATACTTCATGAAACCTGCCTCTTCCCTTCAAAACAGAATGTTAAATCCAGGTAATTGTTCTTTAGCAGTCTTTTCAATTTTTGACGTAGTCAAAGAGTTCAGAAAGCTACGAGTGCTTCAGAAACATGAAGGTCTGTGAGGTCTGAGGAGACCATATATTAAATAGGCAAGGGGACCCATGTGCTACCAGAGATCTTCTGAAGTGCTCTTTGGTAGAATTTCTTGCACTGGTATTTGTCTTATCAAAGTCACAATGTATCCTCAAACGAATAAGACAAAAACCCCTATGTTACTTTCTTAAGTGGAAGGGGGTTATAGTATCAAAAGCAGTCTTACTGAGGAAGACACGGGGGTGTTGGTGGGTGACAGGCTGCACATGACACAGCACCCTGCACTTGCAGCCCAGAAAGCCAGCTGTGTCCTGGGCTGCATCCAAATTGGGGGTCCTCAGAAGGACATGGGCCTGTTGGAGTCAGCCAGAGAAAGGTCAAAGAGTTAGAGGGATGGAGCACCTCTTCCAAGAGGAAAAGCAAAGAGAACTGGAATTGTTCAGCCTGGAAAAGAGAAGGCTTTAGGGTGACCTGATTGCACCCCTCCAGGACCTGAAGGGAGCCAACAGGAAAGATGGAGACTGTTTACCAGAGTGTGTAGGGACAGGGCAAGGAAGAATGGATTCAAACTGAAAGACCATCAGTTTAGAGTAGATATTGGGAAGAAATTAGTGACTGTGAGGGTAGTGAGGCACTGGAACATGTTGCCCAAAGAAGTTGTGGATGCCCCATCTCTGGAAGTGTTTAAGGCCAGGCTGGCTCTGAGCAATGTAGTCTAATGGAAGGTATCCCTGCCCACACCATGGCAATGGATTTGGAACTAGAGGATCTTTCAAGTTCCCTTTTGATACAAAGCATTCCATGCTTCTATAATATCATGTTCTGGGTTACTATACACAGTGAAAGCTGATGTCCAGGCCAAAGATAATAAAGTTCAATGGCACTACTCCCAGTCCCTAAGTATAGTAGACTATGTAATACCAAATTAATCCTCATCTTAAATAATCTCTTGAATTTTTTTTCTCTTCAAAGCCACTCCTTTGGCCATGAAGTTGTTGTCTGGGCTGCATTTTAGAGAGCCTTACGAACACCTCTGAAAGAGCTTTACAAGCAACTTTTTCTGTGAAAGGCTTACTTGACAACCCGCTATTTGGCAGAAAGTCATTGGCAGCAAACTGCAGACTGATAGATGTATAGATATAGCAAGGCATTGAAATATTAAAGGGATGTGTGCGACTCATGATTTGAAGGCTGGCATTTAAAACAAAGTTCACAAATGTCTTTTCCTTTCCATGTGCAATTTCGACCTGTGACTGAGTTCAGTGTTTATTAAAGCAATCACTCAGTTAAATGGGAGTTAACAAAGACAGCAAGAACAAAGAGGGGGGAAAGGTAGAGCTGGGGATCTCCAGAGAATTAAAATAATTTAGGAAAACTGCTGATTTCTAAATTCTTAAAAGTTAAGGCTAGGTTTTTGATAACATTATTTTAAATACTTAAGGAGAAAACAATCTCTTCTGTATATAAGCTGTGTGAAAGACAAGGTGAGACAAAAATAGGTGTAAGAAATTTAAAGGTGAAGAATTATTTGTCTGCATTCTAATTATCTTTAAAATAACATTTCTCACCCTGGACAATTTTCATAATGAAGCAGTAAGTTCACAGCCATGAAAAAGCAATATATGCATATCTACCCAGCTAGCTAGCTGGCTATTTGTATATGCACACAAAGCACACATGCAAACATGCACACAAACAAAGGTTTTCTAATTTCCAGTTTGGAATGGATCACAATGAATGGCAGTATCACATTGTACATTTTCAGGACCTACCTGGCAGTGACGTGATCAGATTTTTTATAAAAATTGTTGTTCGTGCCAACTTTACTAATAAAGTTTTTTCATGTTAAATAAGCAGAACAAAATGCTCCTACTGGGAAGAAGAAAAAAAAAAGAGGAAAAGAGGAAAAGGAAAGAGGAAGACTATCAGAGGAAATCTAGTAGAAACTAATTCTACTGCTGCAAAGAAAAAGCACTAGAATTAAGGTTTGTTTTGTTCGCTTAACTGAAAGCCTGGTAGTGAGTGTTGTAGATGTTTTGCAGCCACCATCTTCTGGGAAAGGTACTGGACTGTAGCTTGGAAAGCCATGATAATGGTGATGATGATGATTGATGATGATGATGATGATGATGATGATGATGATGATGATGATGATGATATGGATAGCCAGAACAACTGTTTCCCTACAGTGCAGAATCTTTCCATATAGAAAACTATCATCAAAATGCTGGCAAAAGCTTGTTCGTTTTATGTGGTGATGTTAAAAAATCAGGCTTCTTACAGGGATTTCAGAGAGCAACTTCTAGCCCTGCAGCTGCCCTGTCCCTGCTGCGTCTCCCTACTCTGGATATGAGTAGATGAAGGGAGCACCAGCCACCTCCATTCACATTTTATGTGAGTAAACTTTGGACACACCAAGGAAATTTGTAGCCAAGCAGGAACAGTTAAGGAGAAACACAGACCGGGTCATAGAGGTGGAAATGTCTAAAAAGCATTTGTCAATGTATCAGTGATTTTGCCCCTTTGGTGTTCACCTGAAGCTGATGTCTCTTATTCAGTGACACTACAAATAAGCTATGTAGCAATGTGTTGATACCAGGAGAGGACCCATCTATGTAACAATATTGACATATGACTTGTGATGGAATGACTTTACATGGATGCCTGAAGACATTTTCATTGAAAGTGCTGCAGAAGGGCCATGGAATATGAATTTCCTTCTGAATTGTTGTGTCTCATTCATAACTCAGCAATAACTGGGGAGTTTCTTTGATCCAGATTTATATCATACAGGGAATATATGATGTAGGGAGTAACTCAAAGGGCTGAAAACACCTGGATCTCCTGAGAGCAGAATACAGATAATTGGTTCACCACATGAATCTTAATTCCCATTTTTTTAGTGGTAAATTTTGTTCTAGAATGTTTAAAACAGACTGTAGGTACTTTCTGTTTGGCAATGACAAAAAGCAGGTAAGCTGGAAAGATGCCTCCAAGATATGTTGTCTACCCTGCCTGGAAACTCAACTCAGATCTGTTAAAAGGAAACTAAAAGGAATTGTTCAACATTTTGTGTTCAAGATCTGTGAAGTCTGAGCTTGGCAAATAACAAATTCATGTTTCATAATATAAAACACAGAAATTATAAGAGCAGGTCAGACCAAAGGTGTATGTTTATATTTTTTCCCTTCTGTTTCTCTTTTATTTTTCCTAAACAAGAGAACAAAATCCACATCTGCAGTGTTTCACAGCAGAGATCATTCAGGCAGGGAGACAGGGCTGCTTATGATTAACAACCTGTTTTTCTCTTCGAACAAGGTATAGAGAGGTGCCGCATTTTGATAGAATTAACATAAATTAGCTTTCCAACAGAATCCTCTTCCTTTTTCTCTGACTATCAATAAGCAGAGTCTACTAGTCAGAACAGCTTTTTTTTTCCAGAATACAGACGTAAGACACACAGTTTATAATTTTCTAATTCTCCCAATTCTAAGTCTGTGCTGTGATTGCCAACATGCGTTCTCGTTGTATATATGTATACAGCACATAAAATAGAGACAACTGAGTTGGAAAGTGCAATGGGAAATAATTTGCTTTGGCTGGACTCTGATGTGTGGCCACATCACCTGATTAGGAGCACTTCTGTGTAGTCTATCCACATCTGAAAATGTTACCACTTTTAAGAAGTATGAATTTTCAGGGACTGGATGTTGTTGAACACTGAGAAGCTTCTCTTTTCTTAGTGTGGCTAAATAGCTAGCAAAAGGTTTGTATATGGATTCATGTGTTTTAAAAATGGAATTTAATATATGTACCATTGGGTACAAATTTATACAGAGAATGAAAAAAGGGCATAAAACTGAAAGGATGGGAAAGACACAAGCAAGTACAATGGAAGACTTTCATCATCCCCAAAGTTATGGGAACTAATTTTCTTGTTGCTCAAACAAAAAATCATTAACTTTGCTTGTTAATCTATTTGATAACTGTAATAGTATAACCAGTCCTGTTGAATCAAGCACGTTAATATATATTCCAGTCATAACTTTCTTCATGCACTTTTTGAAAATAGCTCATAAATCTTCAGTTGTGACACCTTGTAATTCAAAATTATAAACCAAATATTTTGCAACCTGTAAATTGCAAGATGTTTCTGAAATTTACAAATATTTCCCTTCATATGTTCAGTTATAAACCTTAAAAATAGAATATTACCCAGTGGTGGGATTGGATTTTACTACTGGAAATAGGCAAATATTACAGGAAATAATAATATCCTTCATTATGGTGATTCCAAAGACTGCTGGATATTATTTTGACACTGTTGCAACGAAGTTGAAATGCAGGTTTCTCTAATCTAGCCTTGCATAACAGCTTCCTAAAATCTAGAATTGTCATAGCATTTTGCATGTGCTACACTGTACCACTTCTTCTCTCCAATATCAAAGGTGTCATATAACTTGTCAGAGTTAATAAATAGAAAATTTTCTTACCATAACAAAGGTCTTGTTGTTTTAATCTCTTGGTGAGCTACTGGCATGTTCCAATACGCCTATTACAAACATTAGAGGCCACGAATACATTTGTTTGTTCTCTACAAAAAAGCTCATGCAGAGCTCATGGATTGCAGCTGTACTACCCTCATCCCACAGAATATATTCTATTTCAGCACAGGTGAAATAAGGATAAAGTTAGTAACGTTATTTCACTGAAACTATTTCTTACAATCACGGTTTATTTCCAGCTTTTGTCAAACAGATATAATAGCAGTGCAATATAATTGTATAACATAACAACTTCTGTATGCCTATTCTGATTTATACACTAAGTTACATAGGTTCTGCGAAAGAAACAACATTTTTCCCTCTGAGTCTTATTCTCCTTGTAATGTGACTGTAATCAACATGCCACATCAAATCACTGGAGTCACTTGAATCTAGTGCAACTACAAAGTCAGATAAATTTGGAAGTTCATTTTCCTTCCTGGCTGCTATTGCAAGATAAAAAAGCAAAATGGGGGCAGGGGGAAGTTTTGAGTGACATGAAGAAAAATGCCTACAGACTGTTGTAAATTACACCTCTTCTACAGTGCACTCTTAGCCCTTTCTGAAGAAATGTGTAAATCAGCTAATTTTTTTGCAACTGACCTTGTTAACAATAGGATTCTTTTCCCTATTTCTAAGACTGTCTTAAAAAATACTAAAACCTGAAAGTTTCAGGTATTAAAGAAATTTCATATTTACAGAACAGTATGGGTCTTTTTTTCTGAAGCTCTAATGTGACACACAAAATCAAGATTTCATCTCTGGAAATGTCACAGGCTTCACTTCTGACATTGAACAAGGCATTCTTTCTACACAGGTAGATACCTCAGCTATCTATAAATAAAGGCAGAAAACTAATTTTACATTTGCTCTCCTTTTTTTTCTTTACAGATGTATTTATTGACTATCATCTGGGATCTCTACATTCATCAGTGATAAATCCTTGAAGCGATATAAATCCTTTGTTTTTTTTTCCCAAATACATTCTTTTTCAAGCTGGCTTCCTCTCCCTTGATTGATATGACTAAGAATATGCAATTACCTGATTTGGGAGCACTGACCTCACTTCTATGAACACTCTCTGTGCTGTACTTGCATAAAAAAAAACTCCACAGATAATACTACATAGGGGGAAATTCAATAATTTTGTTTGATAGTGACTATTCTGGGTTATTTTTTGAGCAGATATTTATAATGACATTTCTATCATTCATTTTCTTCTAAAGCTTGACTACCAGCACCAATATCCATTAAAAAGAAAAAAAAAAAATATATATATACTTGTTCAATTTGATTTCTTTAAGCTCCATCTGCCATCCAGCCTGCATGGCAATGCATCACATACCTCTACAGTTTGTTAACGAATCTAGAGTCTTTTTTTCTTGTTTTTGGAGCTATCACTGCTACCTCTCTGCTGGACCACAACTGGTAAATTGTTTCTGTTGCAAAGAAGCAAGGTATGACCAAAGGTTCCAATTTTTTCTAAATACTTGTTGAAATTTCACCAGTTCTTTGCCATCTCCCAAGGTGCTGAATTTTATACTCTAATTATTTTTCATATTATAACTCCAACCCCAATAGCAGCAATGTGTATTGGATTTGTTTTTTGCCCCCTCCGGGGAGTATCACTAATTCCCTTCTAAGAGGAAAGAGCCTTGACTGTGATCCTAAAAACTGTGGTCTGACCTCCAGAAATAAGTCCAAAAGAAGAGTAAGTTGAGACAGCAGGTTTCTCTTGAGCAACAGTAGCAGCTGTGGGAGCTCTGACAATTCTGAAGAACTGATTCTTTTTTAGGTTGCCATGGTGAGGCTTCTAATTTATAAACCATTAGTCTTATACTTTTGTTCCTCAAAGTCAAAATTAATTGTTTAGCAAATGTCTTCCACAGGAGGTGAGTTAATGAAATAAATCAGCGCAAAAATCCTACAAAATAAATTAGTAATCTATCCTTTCAGAATCTCTTCTTTTGAAATTCTTACTTTTTAAATTCCTCATTAAAAGTGTGCATGAGTTTTCAGTCATCCATACATTATTATTTTAGCTAAAATACTTTTTTTTTATTTTAAGTGTCCTCAATGTTATCTCAGTTCTCAATGCAATACATGGATCCTGCAGCCTGTCTTGTCAACAACTTTAATATATGTTGACTGAAGAAACTCTTCTGATTATAAACAGATCACTTAATGAAGTTAAAAATTTCAAAGCAACAACTTTATATCATAAAGCCTATTTTTTATGCAAAATTGGCAATTACATCACGTGTGTCTCAGTTCTATTCTTTATACGTCCTCTTGGCATACCTTTAATATCTATTTGCAGTAATTATTTTGTTATAGAGAAATCCTGCCTTCAGTACAATGATTGCCACACTAAGAAATTTCAAACCTACACCACTCTTGTTTCAAATAAATATCACAGAGGCAAACCCATCATATAAGCTGTATTAAAATGGTCCAAAAAACCAACCACAGCGACAAGTATACTAATTAGTACCATTAGTACCATAGGAATATATTCCTTTATATTTTGGGGCAACCAAGAATTATAAATTATTTTAAAAGCAGAATTCAATCACTTTGTTTTCAGCTTCTGAAGCCAAAGTGTCTGGACACTTTGATTTATATCGAATGGCCGAATCATATATGCACCACTACAGCTTCATTTCGAATGATGCAGAAAAGATTGGTCCCCAGGTATTAATCCTCCAGAAACTGAACATTTAGCTTTTCAGGAGCACCTATTTGTTAAAAACACAAGCATGGCATAGGAATAAGTAGCTAGTGATTTTTAGTGCTAAAGGCTAATCAGTGCTATCTGTAATATGAGAGAGATTTAATTCAGAATGTTTTTATTGATGTCAGCATCTGAAGGGTTCATCTGGAATGGTGAAGCTGAAGACAGCAAAATAAATGGAATGAAGTGTCATGTGAAAAAGACATTTGAAAAGGAAAATAAAACCATGCAAAATCAGGTGTACATAAAAATGAAAGAAATATACACTCATCAAATTGAAATGGCATGAAGTAGCAGTACATGGAGAAATTATAGGTAGAGAATAGTCAAACAGCCAGATAAGGAATCATAGCTGGAACACAGCTGCTGCAAATGGCCAAGCCTTCATCCTTCAAGCGTATTATTCTGATAACAGAGTGTGCAACTTTTCTGTACAATGAAGAAACTGAAATTATGTACAATGAGAATACTGGAACACAACTCAGCTGATGGCCTAAGCTTTTGAACAACTGCTGTCATTTAATTCTACATATTTAACGTACTGAAAAACTAAAGTCTCCAAAGAAAATTAATTAATCTGTAAAAATTATGCTTTTAAGACCTGAACTGCTGAGAGAAAAGTAGAGTAGACAACAGTTCCTGTCTAAATCCCATTGAAATGAACTTCTAGTTCAAGCATCTTTCTCTGACAGAATTTACAGGTTCCCATGATAAAGGTATTATGCTTGCAAGGAAGCATATCTAAGTTCTGTGGCAATATTTATGTCTCTGAGAGTATCTTTTATCTCTGTCTCTCATATCTGCATTATTGTAACTTATGCTGAAAGTACACATTGCTGAACCGTTTTAGCCCAATTACATCTTTATATTAAATGCTTTATCTGGAGTTCAATGGTTACAATAGACACTCCAGTCAGAATTCAGAATCTCCTTACCTCTCTTCATGGGTATTTGAGAACTGGAACACTACTCCCATCATCAGTCCACTTTCTCATACCCTTTGCTGCTTATTTTCCTGAATTATCTGCCTGTGACAAGAATCCTTGCCCTTTGTCTTCTCTCATGTTTGTTTCCAGAAATAGTGAAGACATATGCAAGGTAGTCCTCCTTGAAGAAAAATGGATAGCAATGAGCAGGCTCAGGTAAATTCTCTGAAAATGGAGTGAGAGAAGATTACACTCATTAGCCTGAACACCCAAGGGCTGCCTGATAAAAAGTACCCATGGAACAGGGATACCCTCCACAGGTACCAACTTACTCCTATAGATGTGATGACAAAAGCCTGTTCCAATGACAGATTTTGAAGAGGATGAAGCCATAGCATTGTGAACACCTACTTGGGACCTCTTCCAAGGCATGAGTGACAAAGATCAAGAACACAACCAAGTATTTGTTTGAAAATCATAAAGATTGGGCATAAAGACGGAATCAGCATCTCTTGCAGTTTGGGGTTTTTCCCCCCATCCGTTGAAATAGTGAGAAATATCTAATTCCCTGACAAATCCATCAACATCTATCAATGAAATAGTCTGAGGCAGTTTATGTCTCATGGGCTCTTTGCACACAGCTGAGCTTCTAATACACATTTTTAATCTCTTACATTAATAAGGGTTGGAAATGTTTTATTCCCCCAGATGAGAGCTCTGATTCTCCAGTGTAATGGGGTAATAAGTTTTTAATTTGTAAAGCAATTTGATGATTGCAAAATGCACATTACATTGTGATTATATTATTTTAAAAAATCGATGTTTCTAAATAAAAAACACTAACATTCCTATATTCATTTAACATTTTCATTACTCACAGACTTTTATATTTTCTGTCTAGTGTCAGATTGCTAGTATTAATGTGAAATGGAGTTTACACTTAGTCAAAGTTACCAAGCTCATTGTGCTAGACCAAGTCATATTAATCCATTCACGTTCATTGTACTTTCTTGTGTTTCATGATTTCATAGAATCATAGAATGGTTTGTGTTGGAAGCAAACTTGAAGATTTCTGGTTCATTGCTATGGGCATGGACATCTTCCCCTAGACCAGGTTGCTCAGAGCTCCATCCATCCTGGCCTTAAACACTTCCAGAGATGAGGCATCCTCAGCTTCCCTGGGCAACTTGTGCCACTTGACCTTCACAGTAAGAATTTCCTCCTTAATCTACCTAAACTGATGCCCTTTCAGTCTGAAGCCATCCTCCCTTATCCTGTCTCTACATGCTCTTGTGTAGAGTCCTTCATCTTTCCTGTAGGCTCTCTTCGTGTACTGGAAAGCCACAATTGGGCCACCCCAAAGCCTTCTCTTTTTCAGTCTGAACAACTCCAATTCTGTTTGCATTTGCTCTTGGAAGAGGTGCTCCATCCTCTAACCATCTTGGTGGCCTCCTCTGTACTCACTCCAATAAATCCATGTCCTTCCTGCACCAGGGACCCCAGAACTGGATGCAACATTCCAGGTGGAGTCTCATGAGAGTAGAGTAGAGGAACAGGTTTTATGCATTACTGTTTGCTCTGGTCTTTTTTGAAACAAACGCAAAAATAAAGGCAACTGGAAACATTAGCAAATGAATTTTTTAAAATATTACTGCCTGTTTTTTTTTTTTAATGCAAAATGCTCCAATTAGATAACCTCATGGAAACGAGGACTACCATCTCCTTCCACATATCTCTTGAAAAATTAAAGGATTTTTTTCCTTCCATTCTGACATGGATTTAGGTCCTGAAACAACCATTGTCATTAATTCAGAAGATGCTCATAGTATTTCAATGTCTTGGGCAGTCAGATTGGAATAGTTTGCTATGTACTGTATATCTCCCTTAAATACCAGTGAATATATCCAAGAACGTCCTGAACTTAAACAAGAACACTTTCACATGTTCATACTAATACTTGAGTCATGGTAGTGATTTCATTATTAATAATGTAATAATTATAATGTAGTATTAATGTATATGTAATAATGTTGATTACAGGAAGCCCAAGAAGTCAGCTTTTACTTCATTTTCCATAAATTTTTCATAAATCACAACTGTAGTTCATAATCTGTTTTACATCCATACAAAAATAATACATAAACACACCATGAAATGAAGCTCAATAGTGGCTGTTGTAGCAAGATCTTTCCATAATGATATTTTTTCTTGGCCAAAAAACATGTGCTTTTTAAATCAAAATCAGAATTAGGAAAAGTTCTCCAGGAATGAATTTTCTCCTAGGGTTAGCTAGGAAACCAGAGCTCCCACCCTTGTTGCACAGTTAGAACATGAATAAAGACTATGCTGCAGGGAACAGGTAGCAACTGTAATTCTGATACATTATTCTGTAAGAGCAGCACAAGGCCATGACTGCAATTCTTTGAATGTCTGGGTAAGCACTATTCTCCATGTATTATTAATGTCCATGGGAAGTTTGGGTTCATGCTTGGCGCTCATTCTGCCTTTCTTTCCTGCTGCATGCAATACACAGCACTGTGGCATTCATATCAACACCAAAGAAGGTATTTATGTTGACCCAATTTTTACTTTTATAATATTATATTTTTTATTAAACAGTTGAATTTTTTGAGTGAATTAAAATCAGGCACTGGAGACCTTTTTTACAAAAATCCCTTGCTGAAAATATTTGCATGAAGAATTTAAATTAAATTGTAGCTTATGCGTTGAATATATTAAATACCAGTCTTTCTATTTTATCAATTTTCTCTTTTCAAAATCTTAATATCATGTCAATCTGTAAACTAACTGAAAAACATAATTTCTGCTCTTAAAAATTAAAATTATCATATCTATATCTCTCTCTACCTTGGTTTACAAATCCTACACACTGCAAATTATACAACTTTCATGTGCTTTAAAATCCATAAATAATGTGATGTTATACGACACAAATTGAACCAGGAAAAGTTGTTTTAGAATGCTTTTGTGCTGTGCTCACTTTTGCTGTATCATTTGTGAAAAGATGTGCCTACCAATATATGAAACAAAACTTTTTTTCATGTAAAATATTATAAGAGTGTAAGAGAGAGATCCCAGCAGTAATAGAACACACCATTTTAAAATCAGTGTATTTAAAGTGTATTCAGCATTACAAAACTGTGTTTAATACATAAAAGTATGAAATATATATAAACAAATAAATCAGTTCTGAGCTATTTTGAGCATTGTGCAACATATTTACATTTTAAAAGCCATGAATGTTATATGAGATAATCAAAACTCAGAAAGCAAAAAATACACACCACATTTCCTTGAAAGATTCTATTTACTTCTGTTTCACTCAAGGACCATTTTCCCAAGGGGTTGTTTTAATATATGACATATAGGTGTTGTATAAAAATTATATTATATTCATTATCCATAAAAGTTTCTTTTAAAGTTCAGAGCCATCTTAGTCATAAAAAGATTTCAATCAGACTTTTTCAATCAGACTTTTTCAATCAATCAAGTTTTTACCAAAAGCTTTAGGCAGAGAGGTGTTATTAACTATCTGTGTTCTTTGCACTTTATGTTAGGCTGTCAAATGAACCTGTCCTAAGCAAAACTTGAGTGGGGCATTAAAAACTTTTGGGCAACTGAATGAAAAATATCTGTAACTATATCTAGTTAAAATATTTGTAGCTAAATATTTTGTTCATGTAGCCCATTCATAGCCAAAATGTTTCTTCTTGCGATTACTTGGAACTTCACTAGATCCTCTGAATTCTGTTTTCCTTCTTAGCTGAAAATGAGAGTTTATCTACAAAATGGCATAGGGTATGTTGTTTGCGCAAAGATTTCTTTTTTTTCATTTCGGCATAAAAATATGAATATAGAAGAATAAATATATTGAAAAAATCATATTTTTTCATAAACGGGATTTTGCAAAACTTGCTTTCTCATAGCTATATCTATTTCTCCTAAAATAGAGTTGGGATACTATTTTATGCACCTGTTCCACAATACTAGCCTTTAAAGTCAATCAACATAGTGGTAACTGTTGCAAAGAAGGCTTGAAAATAATCGAAGCTTTAAAATCTTCTACACAGTGTTGCTACATTGAAGTAAGTGGGCCTTCCCTAATTAAATTGCTAGCTATATTCCCTCCTAACTCTGAAGCATCAAGAGTAGTGTCAAAACCTGCAAAATACTGTAATATTTTACACAATAAGACATCAAAATTAAATTAAACCAAATTTCATATTTCAAAACATGAAATTCCTAGTAAGCTACCTTAATTCTGGCATATAAAAGTATTTATGCTATGATTTATAAATATTGTACTTTATCTATATTTTTGATAGAAAATGTGTTTAAATACTAAGGTTTTCATAAGTAGTTTCATTGTAGGCTGATTTAAGCATGAACAGTACTCAGAAATTCATCTCTGCTTCTTCATCCATTGACCGCCATTCAGACACATTAACTGGAAGACAGTATTAGTTATCTACTGTATGTCAAAACAGATAAAATGTGTTTAAATTAATGGGAGTAGAGCTGCCTCTGTCCATGAGATAATAGAGTACTTTGTGAAAGTGTCCTGCACTGATTTGCGCTGAGTGTGAGACATTGAGCAATTTAACAAAGCTGTTAACAAGAGCCTTTCTACCTTGAAGGTCCACCACAGCAGAAAGTCGAGGGAAAATGGAGGAGAAAATAATGCAAAGATTAGCTGTCAGGGGTATTAAAACAGTTATTTACTGGAACAAATCAGGAATTCTGTTTCTATGGCCATTAAATGTTAGTTTAATGTGAAAATACACCTGCAGACAGTGTGTGAGTTATTAAAAGACATAAAATATATTGAATGCACCATTTTTCTAAAGCATTTCAGCACAGGTTTTATGATTCATCAAACTTCAGTCTCAACATGTAACCCAGAGTCTTCCCAGAATGATATACCCGAAAGCAGCACAATAAAAAAGAAGTATTTTTCTGCAATATATATCAGGGTTCAGACACTTCTTTTGAAACAGGCTTTTAACTAGATTAACTAGTCAGCCTGAGGGCACACCTAACATTCATCCTGGCTGCATCTGTACAATCTGGTCTACAGCACATCCTAAATATGAGAAATTATACAATCAGAATGTTTAAGGATGTGGCATTAAATTTCAAAAGCTGAAAAAGAGTAAAGCCATATTATTGTTCTAACTCTAAGGGTCCCAAGCACCTAGCATGAGAATCAGGCCCATACAAATAGACTCCTCAGAGCCCTAAAAATAGGTATTAGGAAAGGCATTCTCAGTGCAATATTAAGGTGATGAGTTTGTGAATCCACATCAAAGGTAAAGCCTCTGCATGAGAAATACAGACTTAAAGTCTTATGGATCAGTATTAACCTCTCTCCATGCAAGCATAAAATATTTAAAATTGTATTTGCAATATGCCTCTTTTTAAAGACAAGGAGATTAAGCTGATAGCAAGGTTCAACATTCAAGCTAATCACTGTGAAATTCTTAGAGATATATTGAATAAGCTTTTCTTTTTAGACTTAGGTCCAGCTCAAAATTTGTGTTTGTTCAATGGTTGATTTATGTTTAAATATTCCATTTGCAGTGAGACAATATTAACACTACAGGCCAAATTCTATTCTTGCTTTCATGTGGAATAGATGGACTTATTGTATATTCATCCATAATCATTAAATTAAACAAGAATTTGGCTTTTTAATAAATACTCTTTAAAACTATACTCTGATGTCTCTGAAGCTATTTTGCATGAGGTTTACATCATATTTTTACAAAGATGACTTTTGTCTGGCTTTGGAAAAGTTTGTCAAGGGAAGTGGTGAAATCATCCTTTGAAATGTGCAAAAAATAGCTGGATGTGATGCATGGGGACATGGTTTATTGGGGAACTCAGTGGTGCTGGGTTAGTGATTAGATTTGATGATCTCAGAGGTCTTTCCCAACCTCATGATTCTATGATTCAAATTCTGTTATGAGTTTGATTTAGAAATATCTTTTTGTGTCAAGATAACCTAAAATATTCTACCACTTACACTCATGTTTCCTAATTTACCATTAGACCATTTCTAGTGGTTTAATTTAGCATTTCTAATGAACAGACTTAATTAGAAGTTGAACTTTGAGAAATTTTCGTTGTTTGGTGAAATATTGATGCTTTTTCAAGAATAAATCAATCTGGATGCATTTTCAATATGAACCAAAGAAACAAAATGCAGCAGAACATAACATTTTAGGAGAGGCAAACAGCTTTTTATATGCTAAGGGAACTGCTCCTTTCTTTACAATGAGCAAGGTCAACCTAGAAAAATAAAAATACTTCATTAGGCAAAAGAAACATTCGTACGTTAAAGAAAGGTTCTGTGATTCTTTAAACGATGTGTCTTAATTGAAACGTGTGTGTCTACGGGTAAGAGTGAAGTATGTGAATATTTATACATGCTCATATACATTTTTGTAAGTACCTCCCCTGGAAATTAGGTGTTTTTATTATTGATACTATTATTTATATCATTAAGGAGGCAGTTCATTTCCTGATTCTCAATTATTCAGCATTTTTAAGTGACTGAGTCACACACAGTGTAGCATTAACTTGACAAGGACAACTTCATCCAAATTTGACATCTTCCTGTTTTTCATATGTTCTTCTTCCTGTATTTCTTCTTTCATATGCTGAAGATTTCTATTCTAAATTCTCATTTGGGAAGAAAAAAAATGTCAAAACATAGTCAAATTATAAAATAAATACATTGATTATATCCTCCAGAATCTACATATTGCATATAAATTTGAATAGGTGCTGGATGCTCCAGTAACAGAGTAAGGTCAATAGAGATACGTGTATGTTCATTTTAGAGGTATAACTGGCATCTTAAATAAAGATTATGTAATAAATCAAGAGATGTGGAGTAAATGTGACAATTTATCCTATCCTGTGTTTAGTATACATTTCTATATGTACTCACATGTGATTTCTGTTAGGTGTCCTTTCTTATGATTCACTATTATGTATTTTTTACTATATTGCTCTATCACATGTCTCTTACAGTCCTTTAATTTTCTTTGTTTTGAAGACAATTCCATTTTATGGGTTCTGTTTTGCTCATCCTTTCTTTAAGTTTTTCTTCTTTTCATGATAATTTTAGTAGGATTCTGCCATACTTTGATTTTGATTTTGTTCTTTCCATTAACCAAATCACATTTTATCTCTCCAAATCTTTTCCCTTGCCTTACCTGTTATTTACCAGGGATGACTGGGCAGTCTTTGCACAGTTTATCTGCTTTTCAGTCTGCCTACTGCTCTTTTGTGCTGTTTTTCATGTGCTGTTTGCTCACACTGCTCTGGATAAGAAGTGAAAACATACTTGATAAAGTGAACCTCCAAGACTGCTGAAGGACAACAGACCTTCTTCAGCTGAAAAAAAGCTGAGCAGCACAAAACGCTGTTGCACCAAAATACCCAGAATTTCTAGAGTCTGAAACAAACTGCAGAAGCAACTATCTCTATTTACGTAGTCTGAAGACTTCCAAACCCATTGGTTTACTAACACTGTCCAGACTTTTCCTCCTATTTTGACAGAGAAGGCCTTATAACTATGACCCAATAAAAGTAAAAATAGTAGTCCATTTTTATGTTTGAACCTTCAGGGCTTCCTTTTCTCTTCGTGGACATCTTACCAAGGACCATGACAGATTTTCATACAATTAAAGTATTAGAGCACTTTTAAGAAAAGCTAAAATCAAATCAGTTGACAACTCCTTTTTCTTCTACTTATTCTTCTGCTATTGAATCATCTTTTGCTCATTGGAAACATATTATTTCCACTGTAGTTCATATCCTTTCACCACTTGTCTCTGCCTTGCCTTCCACATTTTTTTTAATTGATTTTTTTCTTTTACCAGAATGGCAACCGAAAAGATAGTTTGTCTTTTCCAGGACTTTAGGGAATAATAAGAACTCTTTTGTGGGTTAATCTAACTACATTGCTTCTAACATATAGTTAAGTGGTACACAAATATCTGTGACCATTTTCAAGGGACTCTTCTAGATGTTTCTAAATGTAAAAGAACAAGCCCATTATCAAACACTCTAAGTTCAATAATTTGTTGGTTTATGGTCCTCTGTCCCATATAAAAGGGCCCACAACCACAAAAGTCTGAATACCACATAGTTTAGAAAGTGAAAGTATTTTCTAAATATACAGAGAATCTCTCTCAAAAACAGAACTCAGAATCCTGAATCAGAGAGAAAAAGGGAACTGAGTCATGATAATAATAATAATAAAAAACCCTAAACCAATTAAAAAAAAAAAAACTAATGTGGAAAAAAAAATCACTTTATATAAAGGAGGCATTTTTATTGACATGTGGGGTGTCAGATGGATGCACAAGCTCTAACATGATTTCTCATTGAAAGAGAAGTAAATTAATCAGCCAATAATCCCAGGCTAAGTGGAAAGAATAATCAAACTATGTAAATTATTTAGTCATGGGGGGAATACTGGCAGTCCTTCTGAGTGGTAACATTAATAGTGATCTCTGTTAGGGATGTGGGAGTCTGTGCAAATGCCATTCACCTTTACCTGGTCTTCTGCAAAATCCCTGTCTTTCAA
The DNA here is from genome assembly GCA_013397075.1 of Rhabdornis inornatus. Lineage (NCBI taxonomy): Eukaryota > Metazoa > Chordata > Aves > Passeriformes > Rhabdornithidae > Rhabdornis > Rhabdornis inornatus. The sequence continues at coordinate 222,595 of VWZS01005568.1, forward strand.
AATTTTAGCTTTCATAATGTAATACAATATACAAAGTACAGAGAAAAATTGCACCAAGTCTTGTAATCTTAATTGATAATACTTACTAAGAAAAAAAAATTAGAAAATAAAATACAACTGGGAAGAAGTTGAAGAATACAAGTTACCTGTGCTAAAATAAGGACAAAATGGATTTTCTAAAAAATAGAGACATCAGGCTAAATTACCCGGCTAAAAGTGAAGTACCTTAAGAAAGCTGAAGGAAAGTTACTCAGGAGCATTTAAATAGAGTAGGTTTTCACCACCAAATGCTGAATCAGCTGTTTCATCACTGCCCTCTCTCTCGAAAACCAGGAGAATCTTGTCTAAGCTAATGTCAGTTTTTTGTGCCATCTTATGCAAGGTCTGCTGGTCTGAGCTTGGCCCTGCATGTACACTGCCTTGGGGACAGGGACCTGGTGCTTTCAGAAACTGCTGCTCTGGAAAGAGCTGCCAGGTGGACAGCTTGGGGTCACAGCCATGAAGGCTTCCAGATTTCCAGAACAGCTGGTGCTCAGCACTACCTGGCATCCACAGCTATAGAAAACATCTGAGCAGACTCGGGAGAACACAATTGCACAGATCCCTTGCTACAATGCAATCTTTTCTGTAAAATCCACATTTAAAAGTTACAATTTGAGCCAGGCAGGTAGAAGACTTTTGACCCTTTGAGAATGTGGTAACAAAAATCCCCGTAGGACATGGGGAAATGGCTTTTCCAATCCTATACTGTAGCCACACTCTGTTCTCCCCGTAGGTAGCCCCTCCTTGTTGTCTATCCAAGGTATTGCTGCAATCTTTTCATATATAAATGTGTATCACAGAGAGATATTTTCTTAAATTTCATGCACATAACACAAATATGGACATAAAGGCCAGTATTGAAGCAAATAAAATATGCCAGAGATATAATACCTCAAGTGATAGTGCTCCCTTCCATAGGAATTCATTAAGTATTTTTAAATTCTGTTAGAGGTAAAAGGTCAAATTATTAAATCTGAATCCTTTTAACCATTAGCCAATGATGTATGTATTAGATTTTTTAGAAAACCATTCACACAACAGTTTATAATTTTACTTTATAGCTTTCAAAAATTTTTGCACTCTCACCTATAATCTTTCACCTGCAAAATGCTAAAAATCAAAAACTGAAAATTGGTTCCAATTTCTTTAATTTCTGTTATAATTCCATGTCAACAGAATTAATCAGGACCTTATTTATCAACAAGAATATCTTTGGTCACAACAAAGTCCTCAGACAAATCAAGAGTATAGAACACAATTGCAAAAAAACAGCGCGGTTTATAATTTTCACTGATGTCAACATCTGTGCATGTTTGGAAACAGGGGGGAAACTAAAAGCATATAAAGGAGGCATCATTTGTAAATATGCCTATTTAATTAGATATAGAAAGATTTTAAAGTTCCCACACAACACAAATTCATCTCCGTTTCTGGAATCATGGCAAGCAAACATGCTTTATGTCTTGTAACAAGCCATAACCTCTGAAAGTCAAGGTCTGTAGTGAAAATGTTCCTGCACATCTGTGGAAACTCTTTGGTTTCCAAAAGTTTTGACAAATTGCAATCTGCCATTTTAAAAAATCTGTATAACATCCAAAAACGTAACCTTCTTTTATTTGACTGTGCATATCTATACACAGGTCTCAGAGTCCTCAGACGTATTTTCAGTAATTCAGCCTTGGTGAGTCTCCAATTTGGCCTGTGCACACACATCCAACATACAAGTACAAAGTTAACAAACTCAATGGACTTTAGATCCCAATTCAAATGAAAAAGCTTAAAGATATTAAAAAATTTCTTATAACTGAAGCATTCAATATGTCAAAAACATCTTTGATGAAAAGATGAACTCTTTTTTCATGTTTTGTAGGAAAAAAATACTGATAATAGGAATGTTTAGATTTTCAGTTAAAACTCCCTGTACATCACACCATTAGCAAAATTTGGAATTCTATTTGATGCTAGGAAGTACAAATTTCTGAGAAAAATAGTAGGAAAATGAGAAACAATAGAAACACAAAAACATCTTCAAAGAAAACACAACAACATGTACTGCAACATATTTATCTTTTAAATCAACACATAATCCTCCAGGCATCTTAACAAAAGAAAGTACTTTTTAGTTATTAAAATACATATGACATTGCATGAGGTTGTGTAAATGGAGTAACATTTTTTTTACATGCATATAGTCAAGGGAAAAAATTTAATTATTTTCCTTCAGTCAAAAATGTAATACCTGATTTTTTTTAAAATTTTTTAAATAACTAATATTTTAAAAAATATAAAAATAAAACCCAAAAAATGTGATTTCCCGGTCCGAACTCAGCCATATTTGATAGCTGCCTTTACATGCACAGCAACTACACTACTATAGTTCTTATGTTATCTTATTTTATATTTTGTGCTATGCTGTTATGTCATGTCATGTTATGTTATGTCTTCTACAAAATTCTAAATACTTTTTCTTTTTTTAAATAGCAGTCTTTAAAAGTTTTGAAATTTGGATTATGCTGCCCTATCTCTTACAACCTTACTTCTGCAATATTCCACCAGAAGGAAGACTTCTGAAAACTTTGTTTGAAAAGGATAGTTTATTAAAACTAAAGTTTTCTCAAAAGAAGTTTGAGGAAGAGGATAGGGAAATTTCTGGGTAGAAGGAAAAAATATCCTTGAGAATGTATCTCTTTGGTTAGGAGTGTGTTTATTTGGAAACATTGAAAAGCAAGGACTTGAGGGGTTTGGTTTTTTTGTTTGTTTTGTTGTTTGGGTTTGGTTTTTTTGAGGGGGGCAGGTGTAAGGGGGTTCTGGCTATTTTGAGGGATATGGAGTAACGATATTAGCGCTCAGGTCTTCCAGTTTTAAAGTGCTTTTTTATCAACCCCCTATTCGACCACCTAGATTTCAGTATGTATCTGTTTTCAGATCAGTATTTCCCACTGAATAGCTACTCAGTGTATTTAGTAAGTGATACAGGGTCCCTTGTTTCATTTTTTTGTCTGCATGTGATCCTAAATCCTAGTTATTAATTAGATCATGCCTTATTTCCCTATAAGATTTTTACATTTTGGTCATCAATAATTACTCTTTCAAATCCTTCCTGACAAGAAAAATTATGTTCCATGGGATTAATGTAGACTAAAATGTCCATGGTAGAGCATCTGTGTGAGACTGAGAGATAAACTTCTCTTGCTCAGTAAACAACGCCTGGGACTGCATTCTGTAACAATGCAAATAATTAGGAAATTGCATGAAGAGCTTTTATTCTCCTCCAGAAAAGAAATTAAAATAAACTACTAGCTCTGGGAAAGGAGTTCAATTCTTTGTAACACATTAAGACAAAGAGCTGCTCAGAAAAACATAATGATCACATTTTAAAAACAGCAGAGTGATTTCTAAGTATAGAAGTGTTCCACCCCTAAGCATTAAACTATCTAAAAGTCTGAACCAGATTCTGTACATGCTAAAGGTTAATTGCAAGGTAGGAGTTAAAGGGAAACGGAAAATCATGGAATACAAAATATCAATAATTGGAGTTGCCTCAGTATCAACCCAATATCTTTAGTTTTGACTGCAATGAATTCTCTGGTATCAAATCGATTCTCTGTACTCCTCCATATAAGAGAAAATAATTTTTATGGAAAAATCCTTTTTGAGCACCATAAAAATATAAAGAATATAATCCTTCAAATATAAATTGGAATTTGATATAGAAACAGCAACGAGAGCTTAATTTGGTACAATAAAATGTCAGCTTAATTCTTTGAACTATTAAAAAAAAAAAAAGAAAAGAAAGAGAAAAAAAGAGAAGGAAACATATACATGCAATAACCTAAAGAAAACAAAGGGCAGTGAGCCACATGAATGTGTTGTGATCCATGACACCCATAACATTAGTCTAGACAGAAGACAGTAAATGACTAAATATTTTATTCTATGCAATCTAACAACAGCAGGCTTGAAAACCTCCAGAGACATGAATTTACAGTAAAGGGGAAATACCTCTCATGATTTATTTTTTTTTTTTATTTTCTTGGATAGCTTCAATATGGCCCACCCAGAAAGTCTTTCCTAGAAAATATCTACATTCTGTTTGCTTTCAAAAGCTTGGTGAGACATATTATGTTCTTAGTGTCAATCTTATTACATAGTTCCTTGAGAAATCTAGTCCATGACAGCACAATGCAGCTTATGAGGGTATCAGGAAGTAAATGTAAAGGAATTGTAGAGCATTACCAATGCTAAAGGGTGCTAAAAAGGTGATTATTTTGAAGCTCAGGATAAGCTACATTTCTAGCTATCTTTCTTACTTTCCCAGACTTCTAATTTGAAAGATATGTTTCAATCACTCTTTGCAAAAGCAGATTTTGAAGCAGCCCTGGGAGGGAGAGCTGGAGCATTTATTGCAGTCTGTCCAAGGAATAGCAGGGTTAATAATGTTTGATAAGCCTACGCAATGTAAACAGTGAAAAGAACTGATGCATTTTTAAAGGGATTGTCAGTCCCACTCGAGGCGGGGGCAATAGTCACCCAGAGAACTCTGTCAGTAAGCAATGTCATTAATAATGATTCATGGGTATAGATATTCACAACAGCTGTGTCCTCACCTTTAAGTACCTCATGCAATATTTAGGAAGTGCTGGGAGATATTGCAGCAGGAAAGCAACTAAATTGCTAGAAGGCAATGCTGGTTTAAATTGTTTAATGTTCCTCCTCAAAATGGGTGTACCGATTCTTCAGAGTAAATCTCTCTTCCTCTGTCCGATAAACCTGTGGTGAGCAAAATGAGCAACATGCTAATCATCTAGTCAGTGAAATCTTAAAATGAGTTGGCATCAACACAAATATATATCATCAGCTTATGAATAAGTTGTCTGTTACCAATTGTCCTTCCTCCATCAACATAGGAAAGAAACATATGGAGCAGTTTCCCTGGAATACCTTGAATTTTAAAATTCAGAAGTACATACTTAATGTTTCTTTTTTTTTACTCTGAGCTGTTGTAGCTCAAAAGCATGAATTCATTGTTTTCATGAAATAAGATGTATTCCATCATCAAACTCAGCAAAAAAAATAACCTAACTGCAATCTAATTATTCTTGAAAACAGGATGAATTACTAATAAAGTACTCCTCTTGTATGTTTCTCCTCATCTTTAAGGAATGTAAAAAATGAGCCCTAAAATTGCAAACTAAAACTGCTTAAATGTTAACAGTATTTCCTAGATTGTGATTTCAAAAGAACAGAGTGAATTTTTGTAGGAGGGAATCACCATGAGGTGATCCACAGTTCCTGGATCCTTCCCATCCTAATTTCCTGAATGACTGCATTTTGGCCCCAGAACTCACTCACGGATGGCATGCAAGTGACCAGAAACGCAAAAAATTACGAGTCCCTAATTTTTGCAGCAATTCAGGACCACCTTCAAGCCAAGGTCTGATTCAATTTACCAGTATAGATCTCAGAAGGTATCCTAAGCACACTGCTGCTGCTTCAGAGCCCTAGAATAGATACCTTCTCAAATTTTGTTCTTCCTCTGCTCGTCCTCAATGTAGCAAAACTGACAAACTTTGGCATTGTCATTGTTGGCTTTGCACTGACAGTGCATGGCTGTCATAGGCATAGGAGCTTCAGACCAAGCTGATTAAAGAAATCCTCCCACTGAGTCTCAAGGTGCAGAAAAAATCAATTTATACAAATATACTAAATAATTTATTTAAATTTATTCAAATCATTATAATGATTACCTAAAAATACCTTAATCAGAATTATTCACTATACAGTACATACATTTGTAACTACTAGTACAGCAAAATCTACTTTGAAGCAATTATATTAAAGCAATTATAGTGACACAATTATAATAAAACTAGCAAAACAATTATTAAGTAGAGATTGATGATACTCACCCATACCAATGGGTGTTAGCAAATATCTTTCTCTCAGTCTCAGGGAATAACACTGAGGGGCATCCCCACTCAAGGGCAGGATCTTCACACACCTTAGGGAGACATGCTAGAAGTTCTCACTGTGCAAAAGTGGGACTGGCCTCTTACAGTATAAAGTGATCATCAGTCATATGCATTTTTTAGCTTATGTGTTGTCAGGTTTACTCAGAAAAATGAGCTTTGTGCTGAAAAAAGTGTCAGCAGTTCTTTGGTTCATTCTGAGTCTCCCCTTTCTACCAGGGCCTGCACATTCTTTGTTGCTGCCAGGCTCAGTCAGGGAGCATCTGTCTTGCATGTCCTCCTGGTGAATTGATAGTTGGTCAAGCTTGTCTCAGCATTCTTCAACATTAAAAGCAGCAGAAAGACCTCTTTGCTTGATCTTATCACTGATCAGCAGATCTTCCTTGCTCCACCAAGCAGGAGACCCTCCTTGCCCAAGCCACAACTGATAACCCATAAAAAATATGATGCTCCACTCTTAAGGAAAAAGATCAATTTCAAGCTGCTGTGTCTCTGCTTAGGTAGAGCACCTTGCTACAATAGCATGACATTAATGGTGTGCAGCAACAGCAGGGCGACTGCCATGAAGGATTCTTTCACCCTGGCTTAGGCCTCTTGCACCAGAGCCAATCCAGCAACAAAAGCTGAGTCACTCTTGAAGTGATGACTGGAAAGACTCCTCTGTGCATCACAATAATTACAGAAGTAACTCTGCCAACTAACCCACCTCGAACCCAGGCTCCATGCCTGTAAGTAACATTCTGCACCAGTACCTGGAACATCAATTCTGCCAGTGCTGGTTAAGACCAGGGGCGTTATTGCCAAGTGATTCCTCTCTCCCTAGCTTCCAGTTATGTAAGAGCTTGGAATGACAGCACCTAATCAGAGCATGCTTTTCAACAGTTGGTGCCTCATAGATGTACATATCTGATGATGCCACTTGGTCTCTCAAAGCTATTTTTCATGTCTACTCAAGCACTCACTGTCTTCCCACCTCATTCTTTTCCCATTTTCATACAGGCATAAAAAATTCTTAAAGCCAGCATGAAAACTTTGATACAGAGAAAACACAGACAGAAGCTGTGATTAAGAAACAAAGCAGTCTTCTGGGGGACTCAGTTAGACTGCTTTTCATTGGTCAATCTTCCTACACTATGCTTTGTTTACTGAATCCATAGAAAGCTCTAAACTAAGTGGTATAAACAATAGTAGTTGTTAGAGCATCTATTCCATTTTGATCCATAAAACATTATAAACGTTGCAAGCTGTATTTTATTTTCCCAGCAAATTCAATTTTTTACAAAACATCCGTTCACAGTCTAAAATGTAGTACTCATAAAGATACAAACACTTGTAAAAACACACATCTGTGCAGCTTAGATTTCAGCTACTAGCATTTTCTGAGAGAAAACCACAAAAATAACCAAAATATAGTTCAATCACCAAATAAAATCAATAACTCTCCCTTTTGCTCCCCTGAAATCTTGTTCAGTATCATAGAACCACAGAAACACAGAATATTAAGCCTTGAAAAGACCTTTGGAGATTATCCAGTTCAAGAGCTCTTCTCAAGCAAGGTCAAATACAACATTTTGCTCAGGGTTTTGTTCTGTCTGTTTTTGAGTATTTCCAAAGATGGAGACTCCACAACCTCTCTAGAAACCTATTCCAGTATTTAAGCACACTCACACTGAAAGAGAAAAAGGATTTGTTCTCTTATGTTTGAGTCCAATTTCCTATATTTCAGTATTAATAAATAAATAGTTGAGGATTCAAATTATGGTAGTCATTTTCATCCGTGACATACATGGACATTCAAATTTCCACTTGCAGAAATGAAAGACAAATGCATTGTCACCAAAACTTTGAATATTTTTTCATAATTGAGTTTTTAATTGGATTGCTAGTCTACAGGGCAACCAAGGGGCAGAAATTTACCCTTTGGCATAGGATTTTTGTCTATTTTTGAGGTAAAGATCAGTGAAATAAAGTAGTTCTTTCATCATACTTCTTATGAGTTTTGATTAAAAAGGGGACAACAGAGAGTTGGCTAATTCAATACCATGAGCCCTATGCTGAAGATCAGCCAGCTGGCACAATGGGCTGCTCCAGGCATCTTTCCAGTTTATGAAGCGGAACATTTAACATATTGGTTCAAAACACCTACCCTCTTGCCAATCATGTAAAAACAAAATTAGCTGTGGTCAATTTAGCTATGTGCAGAACATAGAATGATAACCAGCCATCTTATTCAGCACTATTTCTTTGTCCCCAAGAGTGTATACATTCCATGCCTGTTGAATTATCAAAGGGAAAACACATTTCATTACTACTTACTAAAGGCAGTAAATAATCTAGATGCTTTTAAAATTGAACCACCTCAAAGTCAGGATAGAAAAACTGTAAGAAGGTCTTGGCATGTAAACCTAGTGTTTAAAATTCAGAAGGAAATGTTAAAGCTCATTGCCAGCAAGTCATAAATTTCTTTTCCTGGTCTGTTTTAAATATTTTGTCTCTTGAAGATATCTTGTTTAATAGTGCAGAAATTAACTTCATTGAAATAAATGGTCAAAAGCATTAAGAGTAGTTAGTCATCTAAGTCTCATTGGAGCTCCTACTTCACTTAGGAGAATTTACTTGCGTAAAATAGTTTCACAGAATCACTGAATGGTTGGGGTTGGAAGGAACCTCTAGAGACCATCTAGTCCAACCCCACTGCTAAAGCACATTCTCCTGGAGCAGGTTGCACAGGGCCATATCCAGGCAGGTTTTGAGTATATCCAGAGAAAAAAACTCCACAAGCTCCCTGGGCAGCCTCTTCCAGTGCTCTGACATGCTCAAAGTAAATAATTTTCTCATATTCACATGGGACTTCCTGTGTGTCATTTTTTGCCTATTGACCTGTCACTGGGCTCCACTAGAAAGAGTCTGGCCCTATCATCTTGACACCCATCTTCAAAATGTTTCACAGAATCACGGGATATTCTGAGTTGGAAGAGACCTCCAAGGATCATCAAGTCCAACTCTCAAACCCACAGTCCCTTGGCAATATTAACAGCATGCTCCAACCACCTGAGCTCATCTCAGGGTCAACTGTGTGCCTACAGATAAGATCACCTCTCGGTTATCCCTTTTCCAAACAACAGTCTCAGCTACCTCAGTATTTCCTCATAGGATAGATGGTGTAGATCCCTCACCATATTTGCAGCCTTCCTCTGAATCCTCTCCAGAAGCTCCACGTATCTCTCATGCAGAGGAGCCCAGACCTGGACACAGAATTCCAGATGTGGTCTCATCAGAGCAGAGTAGAGGGGCAGGATTTCCTTCCTTGACCTGCTGGCCACAGTCTTCCTGATGCAGCCCAGGATGCCATTGGCCTTGGCCAACCCACCTCCCTGTCTGCTCACGTAACTCACACTTCCTGAGCCTGCCTACAAGGATGTTATGGGAGACAATGTCAGCAGCCTTGATATCCACACATCCACTGCTCTCCTCTCAGCAATCAGGTCATTCTATCACTGAAGTCTATCAGAATGGTCAAGCAGGATTTTCCCTTGATGAATCCATTTGACTACTCCTGATAAACTTATATTCCTTCACATGTTTAGAGAAGACATTCAGGATATTTTTAACATCTTTCAGGGATGGAGAGACATGTTTTGTATTTTGACTTGTGGGGGAGTTTGCTCTTATGGTTCTTTCCACCAGCAAAAGATGACACAATATTTCTATTTCATAATAGTTGAAATTCAGGTAACCAGATGAATTGACATAATTTTTAAAAATAATATAGTTTTGTAAAATTAACATTTAGTGCTAAGACTCAAAAATCCACATAAAAAGGCAGTCCTAGGTCTACTTATCTAAGTATCAGGAGAAAATTAAGAGAGCTACACGAAGAAGCATAAAATTGTATAGCGATAGTAAAGTTACTAATAATAGAGTAATAACTACAGGTCACAACCTGCTCTTCATCAAGTGCTCAATTTAGGCAGTATTGAAGGCAAAAACAAATGCACATGAGGATATGAATTTCACTCATTTCAGGTTAATTCTCTTTTTTTTTCATCTTATGATTCAATTTTAGTTCCATTGGGGTAATAATTTTGTGGTGTTTAACTCCAGGGCAGAACTTTGAATTACAGGAGTATTTTGTATAACCTAAGCAGATACACAGAATCACAGAATCATTTAGTTAGAAAAAGTCCTCTGAGAATGCCAAGTCCAACATTTGACCAAACACCAAGTTGTCAACCAGACCCCAGCACTATGGTCTGATGGACCATAGTCCAGTCATGAACGCCTCCAGGAAGGGGATCCTACCTGGTGCTGGACATGCAGAAATTTAACAGCCCTTGCTGTGAAGAAATCCCTCCTTATGTCCAGGCTGAACCTCTCCTGGTACATCCTGAGGGCATTTCCTCTTGTCATGTCGTTCATTGCCTGGGAGAAGAGAGTGACCCCCACCTGAGTACAGCCTCCTTTCAGGCAATTGTAGAGAGTGGTAGAGACCCCCCTGTGCCTCCTTTTCTCCAGGCTAAACGAGCCCAGCTTCCTCAGCTGCTTCTCATAAAGCTTACCCTCTAGACCCTTCACCTGCTTCATTGCTCTTCTCTGGACTCACTCCAGCACCTCAATGTCTTTCTTGAAGCTAGAATTAACTACTTTTTTTTTACATTTATTTAATTATATTTTATTAATCTTTTGGTTTATATTATATGAATAACTGACCAAAATAGTTCTTTACAAAGACATGTCTTGGAATGAACCTTTATCATCACACAAATCACTATTATAAATGTTACAGTGAACTTACAGACCAGCGTTAAACAAAAAAGTGCAAATTATTCTTGAAAATAATTGCAAAATATGGGGAAACACTCTCTCTTACATGCAATTTTCCTCTGTATGTTTTCTACATCAACACAAAGAAATCTCGGGTCATCCGTGAACAAGTACAGTGCAAACTACTGTCACTCAGAAAGAACTTACCATTCTGCAACAAAACTTTCATTTCCTCATTAGCAGAAACAGAGTGAACACAATGAATAGAAGTTTCATTATTTATTTATTCATTATTTCCGGATAAAAGCTAGAACCAGTGGCTTCCTTTAAGCCACAGAAGCTTTATTGATGTTAAAAGGTTGTGTGAGTTAGGCAGAAGAAAATGAAGTTGTTACTTTTAAATGTTGGGGTAATGGAGCCAAACTTTCTTTCAGAAACAGTAAAGAAATGTGCTTCTAAGACCTTGACATTTAAATCTATTGTATGATCTGTGGTTTTCCATTGCTCTACCACTATCCATTAGTGTGCTAGGATTTATTTAGGATTTCTCTTTATAACTGAAAGGAGACACAGATATAATTTGACCTGATGAAAGATTATTGAGTTATTTAGACAAAACCAATTTTTCTTCTCTCAGTCATTATCTCTGAGGTGTAACAGGTTCAGATTTTTTGGGGATGCTTTTGTTACTAGAGAAAATGTTTCATAAATCAAAAGTAACAGACTTACAAATATTCTGTACCAGAGTATTTCAGACTCATAATACAATAGAACAGTTTCACATTTAATTTTAAGCATAAATCAAAATTATGTTAGTATCAATAGCATGTATTATGTAATTTAAATAATAAACCACTGGTTTACTGAAATGGGATGTGATTTACTATTCAAACTTCTATTTATGTGTAGAGAGGTGTGTCTCTTTTATAGAGACATGGATCATACCTAGCTCCCAGTGCTGTTCACATCATGGTGTACTAAATCTTAACCAGAAGTACATGTCACCACAGAAATTTGGTAGAAAGAGTCTGAATATGGAGAAAGAAGAAAAAAAAAAACACAAGGAATATCAACAGTCTTGTACTGAAGTAGTGGGCAGGGCATGGCTGGTCAGAGGAAGACCTAACGATGTGGGAATACTGAGTGAATCACTAGAGTTTTTCTCATCTTTACAGCTGAGATCAGATAGGGTTTCTGTTGTGCCCACTGGTGTAACCAAGCAGCTGCTGTTTGCAGTTCAATGGGTTTTGGTCCTTTTTGACTGGTAGAGCTGAGGATAAAGGAAGGGCCATGACAGCAGAACAGAGCTTAACAATGCAGGCACAAGACAGGGTTGCAGAAGAGGTCTTCCTGTGACTGCTTAGCTGATAAGGAGGTAAAGGAGTGAGGGGAAAAATTAAATTCTTTCAGACTTTTCTCCCCAGATAAAATAAGGCTGAAGCTGCGGTGTTCCTTGGGGTACCAGCAGCAGGGAAGTTTCCAGCTCAGGGAGGGACCTCACACAACAATGCCCCATGCAGTATAAATATTCTGCACCAGGAAAGGCTCAAATGAGGGAAAGGGGGAGAGCCTCAATACTGCAGACAATACAAACCCCCAGCAGTCCCTCACCTGCATCATGGAGTATGAATTTCTTTACCAGTTTCAAGATTTTTCAGAATTACAGTACAAGCTGTTACAAATTGCACTGGAATAAATAAAAAGGGTTTGAAATTATAACCCTTCTTCAAGTATGGAGTAAAGTCTCTCCTGGTTGAACATCCAGCCTTTCAATGAATTAGTAAGCCACAACTAACAAATATTCCCACCATCTTGATGCTGAAGAAATTCAAGCCTATTCTGAGCATGTTTTGGTAAATGTTAATATTAAGCCATCAGTTAGCTCTTGGCATGTGACATTTGGCATTTGTGTGTGGCAGCCATAAGTAGATGTGGATTTAGTCTTCGTTCAAAAACTGTAATCTTTTCTTTATTGATTGTTTCTTAGTTTTTGCAGTACATGCATACCACTGATTTAAATCTGCTAGATTTCGAGAGAAGCACCAGCATAATGAGTTCCATCTTTTCTGAGATTGCTACCCCATATAATTGTGGCCCATGTTCAATAAATTCAATTTGTACTATCGGACTTTGTGAAGTCTGAGAAAACAGGCAAGTCAAAAAAAAAAAAAAGGTCTGGCTGGGGCAGAAGGTACACTTCCTGGAAGTGGCAACATGTCTTTTGCCTTGTAGTGGAAGAAGGCTGGAAGGACTTTATGTGAAGCTCCACGTGGATGCCCACAGGCCCACCCAATCAAAACATTCACCTTCCAGGCTGCTTTCCACTGCCAGGTGTCTCACACTGTCACACCTTGTCAGCACCATTCTGCCCAGCGTGGGGACACCACTGAAATTCAGGCTGGCCACAGCTGCCTCCCCTGTTCCACAAGCACAGGCTGGCTCCAAGGCAAACATTCCCTGTCTGTGCCTAAAACTGCTCACTCACACAGCACGTGTTGCTTTCTTCTGTCCCCAAGGATATGGATTTTTGACACTTTCAGGAGGTTGCTTCCATAGCTAGATCGAGTGTCCTATGATCCCAAAAAGTCAGATAATACAAACTAATAATGATTTTTAGATAAAAGACATCACAAAGAAGTTTTTTCCAGTAGTCATAATGCTTCAATTTTTTATTGCTTAGAGATATGTCTTTAAAAATATATCCAGCAGTTGAAATACATCTTGCCAGCTTAATTATAAACATGTTGGGAAAAAAAGTGTCTAGGGACTCCTCACTTTCCTTGTAAATGAACTTAGTCTGGACTAGACTTTCACGAAACACCTAGGTTCAAGCTCAGTTGCAATGCCACCAGCTAATTACACATCTTTCAGTTATGCTTTTTATAAAATTATCTGACACTATTCACTGTCAGTTTCACGTCATGACACATAATATAACTATGACTCGTCAGCAGAGAAGAAAGTTAGAATCATTCAGTTTAATGGAAGGCAGAACAGCTTGCATTTTTTCCCAGAAATGTTGAATTTATGAAAATTGACTTTGAATTAATTGGACATGAAACCCATCTCAATGGAAAGATTTTTATTACATTGTATTACTTGTTAAATCAGCCTATCACTATTTTTTTCTTTTTCCTTGTACGGCTTTATTTTCCTTTCTGCTGCTTTTTTTTGCAAAGACAAATGAAGTGACAATTATTTTTTGAATTGCTGAGAGCTATTTTCATGTTACCTGAAGATTTCAGCAGTGACACCTTGCTTATACAGGCAGTGTTCATCATCTATTGGCAGACAGTGTCAACCGAGAAGCCACACTCATCATTACACAAAGTATTCCGCCTTTTAAAGGTAAATCTTTTTTTGGCTCTCTTTTTGGAATAGGTAGTGCTAGAGCAGAAGACCAGGAAGAAGGAATACCTGCATGTCAGCTCTGAGGACAGCTCCTAGAGTTGGCCCTCCTGAAGGCTACAAGTCCGGGAGGAGCATCCTGTTGCACTATCCTTTTTTTTAAAAAATAGCAATGTTATTAAGAAACAGCAGAAATTCAGGACACTAGTGAACAAAAGAAAAACATTTACCAAAACAAAACCAGTCTTCTTTTATGCCTATTGATTTCTCCTGTCAAATCAAAACGGGGCATGAAATCTCCTGCTTTAAATACCTTTATGTCATTTTTGACAGCACAAGTGGAATATCTCTCTAATGGTGTTGCTACAATCAATTAGTTTCCTGCTTCTGTTATGACAGAAAAATTCTTTTGTTTGTATTCATAGCAAACGTGCAAATATTTCAAATATGCTTAAAATTCAGATATTTGAAAGGTCCATTTAGATAACTTTTTTAAAGCCTCATGAAAACGAAAAATAAATATTCCTCATAAGAAATGGCTAAACAAATCACATAAGGAGTAATGTTCATGAAAATAAGTAATCATATTTTCATCTGTTCTTTTTGTGGCACAAAGCAAAGGCCATAGAAATCTGAGGAACATATTTTGCAATTACTTCAATTGATTTTAAAACAAGCTTTGCTTACATGAAAAGGGTGAATCTGATACTATTCTGAAGTCTACTACTACATATGTGTTCACAGTATTTAATCCAGAGATAATTGGGTGACTTAGACAACGTGGGAACTTTGTGGTACATTTATTGTCATGTATCCAAGGACTGCAAGGTGCTATAGCTCTACACCCACAGAATAGCCCCATTTTTATGTCCCCACTAAAGCTGAATGGATTAATATCTTGTTTGTGAGGAAATAAATAACACATCAGTTCGTGCAAAATGAGTCATTTGGAATTGGGCTCTCATAGCAATTTGAGGCAACAAACACTGTATGCCTATTCACTTCCTGAAGAAGGAGTAAGAGGCCTTGGAGCAAATAGGCTACTGAGATTGCAGGCAATTTAGAAAGGTTTTATTGCAGCTGAACATGAGGTGTAGAGACAAGATGGATTCCAGGAGTCATGCTGGGTCAGCTCTCTTACTGAAGTGCCCTCCATCCTAACTTGATGAGGAATTGCATAAGCTGCTATGCTGGTTTTGGGTGGAGTTGAGTTGCTTTTCTTCACAGCAGCTAGTACGGGGCTGTGTTTTGGATCTGTGCTGGAAACAGTGCTGATAACACAGGGATGCTTTTGATACCACTGAGCAGCACTTGCACAGAGCCACAGCCTTTTCTGCTCGCCACCCAACCAGTGAGGAGGCTGGGGGTACACAAGGAGTTGGGAGGGTACACAGCCAGGGCAGCTGACCTCACTGACCAAAGGGACATTCCATACCTCATGGCATCATGCTCCATAATAAAACTGTCCATGAGGAAAGTCATCTGTGGCTGCTGATGTTTGGAGATTGCTTGGGCATGAGGCTGTGAGCAATTGGGGTTTTTTTGCATCACTTGGTTTAATATATTTTCCTCTTTAAAATTTTTCTCTGGTTTCTGGTATTTTGGTTTGTTGGGGTTTTTTTTAATTATTAAATTGGCTTCTCAACCCATGAGTTCTCTCATGTACAGTTCTCTCCTGTACAGTTCTGATTCAGTGAGTGGCTGTGTGGGGCTGAGCTGCTGTCTGGAGCTGAAGCACAGCTGCTGCATTGCACTGACCAATAGACAATTACTTTCATAGGAAAGATTATCTTCAATGCCATGTTTTCCTTGAACTGTAAATGAAATTTCAGACAGTACAGTTAAATCTGCTTCTTACAGAAATTCCTTGTAGAAGTTCAGACAGACAAGGAAGCATACTTCAGTCCAGAGGTTCAGACATTCAAAAGTAGCTCTCCCATAGAAAAAGCCTCTAAGATATAACACTGAAATCTAATATTAAAAATATGGAAGTGTTGATTTAGATTTCACAGAAATTATATTTAATCAAAAAAGATTTCAGGCTGAAACAGACTTGCTTAGCTCTCTCCTTAGCTGATCTATCCTTAAGCCATCTCCTTTTGACTAAAGTTGTAGTACTTAAACTTTTCTGGAATAATAGCTTCTAAAAAGCATTTTTCATTAGGTGATATTTCTGTATAATGCAATCATCCTAGAAGAAATTTCAGTATAAAATTATTGAAATACAAAGCTCAGAAGCATTGTGATGTCCTTGCATCCCCAGCTAGATTTTCACTGCAAGTAAACACTGATCAAATCTAATTATATTTTCAGTGTGTGACTTTCTTTTCTTAGTTTCAACATCTAAAACCACTTAGTTTTCAAATTATTCTGAGCAAAGCTTATAGTATTGTTTTATAATTTCTCGCCTAAGGATTTTCTTTTGCTAAGTCATAAATGTAAGTGGAAAACATACAGTGATAATAACTTTAGAATGTAAGTCATAAAGGAAAAATAAGATTCAAATTCAGATTTGCCCTCTGGTTGTAATTGTGGTGTCATTTGGTATCAGAGCAAGGCCTTTGTATACACCCAGTGCACTAAGTTATTATTTGCCTGGTCTGGGAACTCCCCAGGCAGTGTCTGCATAGAGACTGAATAGATATAATGGACTGGCTTGACATAAGAAAAGGTGATTGAGATACTTCCCAGCCTCCTTCACAACAAGGTTTTTTACTAATTGCTGCAGGGACTCTAGAGTTGGGAATTTTGGAAAGGTCTAGAGATTTCCCTAGGCAGCTTCTGGTGTGTATAAACCAATTGCTATGTTGAAATATGTAGATGAATAATCTGGGTGGAGACTTGGACTATCACAGAGAATCTCAGGTAGATGATTCCAAATTGTAGAACTGGCCATATTGTACACAGCTGTAAGTACAAACTGTTACCACAGATGCAGCATCATAAAATAAGTCCTTTGTACATCAATAAATTAGGAAATATTTTGTATTAAGATTAATACAATCAGTAGTGAAGGATTACAGGTGTTGCTGAAGAGGTTATGTATGACCTTGGGCAGCTGGAGTACAAAAATCAAGTAGAAAAGTGATTCAGGGTATCTATTCTGATTCAGCTGAAGATGCTGTTGCAAGCACCCCTGCAATGGAGATTTCTATTGCTATCCAGACAGCAAACAATCATTATTTAGAGGTTTTATCTTCTATGTGAGCATTGTCTTACGCAAAGAGGAGTTTTTAGCAATTTTTCTGTGTCTGCACAGCAGTATAGAGTTTAGGAAGATGAGAACCTAAATTTCACTTCTGCTCATTTGAAAAAAATGATTGAAAAAATATTGGGGGAAAACTGAATAAATTAAAAAGAAGACTGAAAAGCCAAAACTCTACCTTGAAGGGTCTGCCTGCTATTTTTTTTTTCTAAAAAGCTATCTTTATGATAAATGCATTTTCTGATTATAAGAAGCCTTCATTTTATTTAAAATCCTTATTAAAACAAATATACTAAAATTCTTTTATAATAGCTCCCATTATGGTAGATGTATGTTATAGGAAATTTTATAACAACTTGCCTCAGAGTCCCTTATCAATACTCAGGTGACTTCAGTTAATCATTCAAACATTGCTATATATGGTATTCTAGCTGTAGGGCAAGTGAAAAGAGAGAGGGGTCTGTCATTTCATTGACCTTCTCAACAACTGGATAAGCTTTCATCAGCTTTCTCATTAGCAACATCTGACTTATTGGCTAGGTTAACCCAAGCAGAGGAGCAAAAGCCAAGCAGACCATTTGCATATTATATTAATGACATTCATAAAACACCATTTGGCATCCCTATGGGAAGTATAACAGCATAATCTGATTGCTTTTGCATTCACTAATTGTTGCAAAGAAAATGGCAATGTTTACCTCTAATATTTTACCAATACAGTTTATTTCTGCCTTTCTAGGAATGCAAATCATTACTGCAAAAGAAATGCCTCTGGTCGATCAGTGAAGAAAAATAAATTAACTGATGCAGAAGGAAAATCCAAAATTATTCTAACTCACCTAAAACTTTAGGTTAAAATACCCATATTGAACAGATCTCCAAAGATCAAGCAATGTGTCCTACCTTGGTCAGAGGCAATAAAAGCAGGCAATTCATTTTGAAATCACAAGCTCATAAAAAGCAGGGTGAGAGGTAGCTCATGAAGTTCCCCTGGTTATACAATCATTGTATAACCAAATATTAAAATGCAGACTGTAAGGGGCATTATTATTAATTACAGCACTGGGTATAATTTTGCAATCTCAGTAGCTAAAGATTGGGAGATTCAGTTCTATCCCTGTTTCTTTTCCCCCTAAAAGAGTACAATCTGCAGCAAACTCTGCCCTATCATGCTTCATTACCATTCATTTAAGAGCTCAGAAATGCTGCCCAGTGTGAAAAAAAGTGAGAAAAAGAGAAAAAGTGAGGGAAAATAAAATTCTTTTTCTTTCTCTTTCTTTCTTTCTTTCTTTCTTTCTTTCTTTCTTTCTTTCTTTCTTTCTTTCTTTCTTTCTTTCTTTCTTTCTTTCTTTCTCTCTTTCTCTCTTTCTCTCTTTCTTTCTCTCTTTCTTTCTCTCTTTCTTTCTTTCTCTTTCTCTCTTTCTCTCTCTTTCTTTTCTTTTTTCTTTTCCTTCCTTCCTTCCTTCTCTCTCTAGTACAACAAAAGTTAAGTAGGATGTACTAGAATGTAAAGAAATGTGTATTTTCTGATATAATTACTCGACCGTGTGCAATCTAAAATTAAGTCTTACATTTTTTATGATGTTCAAGCAGATCAGTGAGCAACACCAGCACTGACTATTCCTGTTCAGACCTTCCAGAGCCTCTACAACCCACAACCCCTACGTGTGTGTATAAATATATACATATACATATACATATACATATACATATACATATACATATACGTGTACATGCATGCATATGTTTGACATATTCCCTGGATAACCAAGACATGTAACTGCATCTGGGAGATTAATAGTGAATGGAACTGAGTCATTTTTTTCTTATTATGGACCTTGCAAAACACGTTATGGATCTTTCCCTTCAAGGAAAGTTCTTTGTAAATGCTGTCACCACTACATTCCACAGGTGCATTGCATTTACCACTAAAACACACTGTGCCTTGGAATACCATCTGTGTAAACATAAATAGAAATTCTGGGCCTTTTAGACTGTGCTGAATTCAACTGCAGGCACAACATAGGATGCTTGGGAATCAGTACATATGTGTTATTGCCCTCCACATCTATGCTGTCTTTCTACAGGAAAATTATGGGAAATGAGGAGCAGGTAAATAACTGTTTCCTGCTGTCATGATTTAAATCCAGTTGGAGACAAAGCACCACACAGCCACTTGCCCAACCCTTTTCCCTCTTCCCCCCCTGGCCCCAGTGGGATGGGGAGGAGAATCAGAGTAAAACTTGTATGTTGAAATAAGAACAATTTAATAACAGAAAATAACCGTAAAATGCAGCAATAAGAGTAAATAATAGAAAACAAGTGTTGCATGGTGCAATTACTTTATGGTCCTGCTGACCAATGCCATACCTCCCTTTCATCCTTCTTCCCCCACTTTATATACTGGCACAATGCCATATGGCCTGGAATATCCCTTTGGTCAGTTTGGATCACCTGCCCCAACGGTCTCCTCCCAGCCTGCCATGAACCCCCAACTTCCTAGCCAGTGTGGCTGAAGAAAATCAGAAAAGGCTCTGTGCAAGCCTTGTTTAGCAATAACAAAAGCATCTCTGCATTATCACCCTGTGTTCAGCACAAACCCAAAACATATCCCTGCTCTAGCCACTGTGAAGAAAACTAACTCTGTCCCAGCTAAAACCAGCACAACTGCCTATGACAGCACCTCATATGATGTGTTTTTCTTTTTCATTTTTACAGATCTTGAAGCTCTTCTGAAACATTTTACTCAAACAAAAAAAAATGCAAACTAGATTAAGGAGTAGATTAATGTTTTGGGTGAAACATAAAGGTACTAAAAGTTAATTGCTGCACATTAAATACATGCCATGTATTGTGTGGCCTTTTTCCAAGCACAGATACACTTAAGAATGAGAGCACAAACCCCTGCTTTCTATATTCTGTTTCATACATAGTACTCAAGATTTTTAGAAAATGTCATAGAAAACAAAAGTACAAAACTGCAAAGAAATTTGGGGAAATCCCTGAGGACATGATCTTTTACTGCTTATAGAACTTTGAACTGATTACATAACTACTGAACTTGTCATTTGTAAGCACTATACTAATGTTCGATAGCTATACTTCTACCAATCTATGGGTTTCTAATTAGCAGAGGAGATGTCTTCCTAAATTTAAATTAAATGCTTATTGGAGACATTTATACTCAAGTTGCTTAAAATGTAAGAACTCATACTTAGTGTTAAATATGCATATTGATATTTTACTGATTATAGCTATATTTTCGTATGTCAGTTTGAAACCTAGACTCAAGAGATTAAATTAGAAGAATAGAATAACAAAAAGGGATTTACATATTTCACT
Organism: Rhabdornis inornatus; assembly: GCA_013397075.1. Lineage (NCBI taxonomy): Eukaryota > Metazoa > Chordata > Aves > Passeriformes > Rhabdornithidae > Rhabdornis > Rhabdornis inornatus. The sequence continues at coordinate 243,265 of VWZS01005568.1, forward strand.
TTTTATTCAGTCTAGCTTGTTTTCCAATTAAGTTCTGTTTTTCTTGTATGTCCTTAAGCTTTAGAGGAATCTCTGATAGCAGTATCTGAATGTTGAATGCTGTCTTATTTAAATGTGGATTATCTTTGTAACTGGCGCCTTTGTCTCAGTAATTGTTAATATTTTTATATTTTAACCTGTGCTTCCAAACAGGTGTTCCCTGCAACACACAGACTAAAATAGCATGTGTAATGCTATGCTTCTGATTAGTGTAATTAATATCTGTAGTATAGAATTTAAAATTTCCTACCATGATGCTGTCAAAAGAAGAAGACTAGGAAACCACTGTGAAAACACTAGGAAAACACTGTCAAAGATTTCATTATGGATTCAAATTTGAGGACCTACATTGTATTCATAAAATGCATCTGCTTAGATAATTGTTATTTGTTGGGTTTTACACCGCTGTCAGACACAAGGGACATCTGCAGTACATAATAGTATATTTATGCATCAAGTGAAGTTTTGAATACATGGTCACATAAATAAATTATCCCTCTGAAGGATGAATTAGCATAATTTATATCAACCTGCACTGAAATCCATATAATTTTTAATATCCTGTTTAAGTAGAGCAGGTGAACTTTTTGTTGTACTTGTCATGCCAGCATTCTGTTTTACAGAATTAAACCTCTTTTACACAGGTTAATCACAGCCAAAACTTATGTAATAAAGATTTATTCTGCTTTCAATATAAATAAGGTTTGGTTTTCTTAATGCTTAGAAAAGTGTTTCTTTGATACCTTTACTTGACAAAGTATTTCTTAAAAATGTTATATACTTTCCTTAAAAGAGCAAAATAGGAGGAATTGTGAGACATGAAAAATTACAATGAAGTTATTTTCCAAGTTTTTTATTATAAGCCATATTTTAGGCTGTGAGAATAGTTTCTCTCTACTTAACTTTTCCAGTTCCTGGAAGTCATACCAAAGTAGTCCTATTAACAGACAGATCTAATGATAACTTCTAACTAGCCAAGCTGAGAGCTGTTTGGTGTTTTAAAGCACCTGAGGAAGATTCTTTCAACTGACAAGGCAGTTCTTGTGGTTTCTACATATTCAGTGTGTCACCTTGCCAGTTTGAGAACCCCTGCACAGCCTGGATGGCCAGAAACCCTGTGGCAAGAGACAGCATTTTCAAGCTTCCTTAAACATATGGGAAGTGAATCTGAAAAATTAAAACATACCTATGTAGGCAGGTTCTATGGGTGATGCTTCTATACAAGAAAGGCATGCTTTGTTTTTAGGAAACATTTGTACTTGTGGGCGTTAAACCACACCAGTTATAAGGCAGCGCAGGGTCACCTTAACCCAGTGCTGCTTTGTGCAGTCATTGGACACTAAACCATCAGTTTTGCTATCAGCTCTGTTTTGTATTCCAGAACAGACAGGGTTTACACTCAGAACGTCTCTATTTTGTACCAAAGATTGTCTTCTTTCAGGAAACACTTTGATACTGAGAGACAGCTGCCCAGTAAGGCTTTGCACAGAGACAGTGTCCTACAGATTGATTGACATAGCTGTGCTGCAGCTTTGGATAAAAGGATTCAGTAATGGTTTTAAAACATATCAGAATTGCCCAGCAATCACCTCTCCACCGACTGCTGCTCTCTCAGCTAGGCTAAGAGCCTCTGGGATAATAGGCTGTCATGTGCAATGCTCAGCACATGCCAGTATCATCCAGACGGCCTGGCACTCTGGTTACAATGAAGTCCTACTAAATGTGGGGCTGACTCCATGTAATCCTCCTTTGTAGCTATTTCTTCATGCTCTCTATGGTTCAGGGAGGCCTTATGGTCCCCCTGCACTCCTAAACTCCCTGCACAACACAGAGCCTTACCCTGGCACCTACAGCACTTCCTCTCCCTCCTTCTTCCCCTGTTTAACTGTTATCCCAAAGGTGCTAGCACCATCACAGATGGATTCAGGCTTGGCCAGCAGTGGGTCTGTCCTGGGGCCAGCTGGCATTGGCTCTGTCAGACCTGAGGGAAGCTTCTGGCATTTCTTCACTGATGCCATCTCTGGAGGTCTCCTCTACCAAAGCCTTGCCACGCAGCCCTGATACACTTCTCTCTTGCAGTTTTCAGCATTTATAGCACCAGACTTCCACACTGAAAGTTAAAATTTGGTGGAAAGCTAGGCAAGGGAAGACAAGGCTGATATTGGAATGAGTAAGGGGAGAATAAAAATACCACTTACGTAGCTTCTGTCATTTAATAATGAAAAAGGCTGCATCTACAAATTACCATCTCATGCTATAGAAGTGTTTCAACATGTTTTATTGAAAAAGAAATTATTTTGCTCTGAGTATGTAGCTGCACCAAGTGTTAATAACTTTATCTGTTTGTGGGAATTTTTTTTCTAAACAAAAATTATACATAAAGTTCCATTATAGCATAAAAGAAAAAAATTTAATTGGGAAGACACAGACACAAACTTTCCACTGCTGCCTTTTCCCCATTAACACCCTTGTAAACAGTGTCAGCAAATGTACCCCACAATCTAAATTATCTCAGATGCTAAGATTCTGCCAGTATATTTTCAAAGTCCACTTCTACTTTAAATGAAATGCAGGCCTTTAGTACCTTTCAGTATCTGTAATTCCACTCCATCTAAATCAGACATGTGCTTTCCATATTTGCTGGTTCCGTTGAAAAATTGCTTTCATCCACACACAGTCAATGTTGCTCATGAAATGTAGATACTCTACTGCCAATTTGCTTGGACATCAGCAAGATCATATGATCACCCCTCTTTAGTCACAAAGATCAGTTCAGATAATACAGTATATGCTATTACACGATATTTAAAAAGAAGATCTAATTGAAAAAATTATTATTAGTCTTGAATGGAAACTGCACTTTTAGCTACCAAAAATATAGGGCTCTTCCTGGGGATAAATTTTTAAGAGTCAATGTATATGCAACATATATATACACATACTTTTTTTTTTTGTTACAACACAGTTTCAGTTTTACAAAGAACTCTTAAGATAATTCCAGTGTTCATCTCTCAGACTAGCATACATACCCAGTTACTCTGGAAGCAGAACAGCTCAAAGCCCAGAATGGCCACATGTGATGGAAGTGCACATACCCACTCTGACTTCTCAAGAGTGTAAAGAGTAGACTCGAGTAGTGACCAAATCACCTCCTGTGTAATTCTACTGGTTGCTTAATCTGCTATATCATAGCTATTTTATGCAACACTATAGCACCAAAAAAATGTCATATTACTAGTACCCAAATTCTGGCCATCACATCTTAGTGACAAAATGCCCAGTCTTCTGCATTTCATATTAAGCTATCAGTCTTCTTTAGTAAAACTATTTCCAATTCTTTCTGTAGGTCTCAGAGACAGTTCATTATAGAGCAGATCCTCTTGTGTAACAAGCTGATTAATGAATGAAACCTTTTTTTTCTTTTTTTTCTCTCTCCTTCTTTTTCTTTACCCTTCTCATGGTAGACACTGAAATGAATTCTGTCATTCCCATCAGGAACCCACTTCACAGGTGATATTCAGACAAGCCTCTGGAAGTCCACCCACACAATCACTTTCTTGTCAGAAGAACATTGCTGAATCTCATATTTTCTCTCCTTCACTCTTTGTCTTCCCACATCCACCTTCATAATGACTGTCTAATTTTCAGTCCACAGCCAAAATATTTTTTTTTAAATTCTGATCTTTATTAGTAGCTTCTATTACAACTGAGTGGCATTTGGAACTGTTAACAGTCAAAAAAGTAGGAGACTAAGATGTCTGAATAAATAATATATAGTGGTCTAACTTTTTGATGAGTTGATAGAAATTTTTTTTTTTTCAAGTAGGAATATATTCACAGATATACTCATTTAGAAAAAAACCCTTGGGCTTAATAGTAAACTACTGTATAGTATGTATATTTTACACCCATTTGGACATACTAAAACAGACAAAAATCTTTGGGCCAAAATAAATAGTAATACTGTATATCTGGAGTCTCGCGAAGCTATATTCATGTTTCCCTTCCTGTTTCAAACTAAAGAATCACAGTTTATTTGATCTCTTTTTCTGGACACCAGGAACCCCACCAAAGTCATTATATCCCTCCCTTCTACAATTGGGCAGGGGAGAGAAAATTTAATGCAGGGTTCATGAGTTGAGATAAGGACTAGGAGAGGTCAGGCTCCAAATACCACTTTGGGCAAAACAGACGTGAGTTGGGAATATTATTTGAACTTTTTATTAAAAAAATCAGAGCAGGATAATGAGAAGTAAAACAAATCTTTAAAACACCTTCTCCCCACCCCTCCCTCCTTCCCAGCTCTGCCTCCTACCCCTGCAGTTTGCAATGCAGGGAGAGAGCGATTGGAGGTTATGGTCAGGACATCACAGGTTGGTTGCTTCTCTTGCTGCTTAGGGAGAAGAGCCTTTCCACTGCTCCAGAACAGTCTACAGGAGACAGTTCTCTATGACCTTCTCCAGTGTGAGTCCATCCCATGGGATACAGTCCTTCAGGCACAGCCTGCTTCAGCATGGGTCCTCCATAGGGTCACAAGTCCTACCAGGAAACCTATCCCAGCATGGCATCCTCCCTCCACAGGTCTGCAGGTTCCTGCCAGGAACCTGCTCTGGCACGGGTTTTCCACGGGTTCACAGCCTTCTCTTGAGCATCCACCTGCTCCAGAGCAGGTCTCCTCCACGGTGGTTTTCTGCATCCCTGTGGCTCTCCATGGGCTGCAGGGACACAGCTGCTTCACCATGTTTTCCACCATGGGCTGCAGGGGGATCTCAGTTGCAGTGCCTGGAGCACCTCCTCCACCTCCTTCTCCACTGACCTTGGTGCCCACACAGTTGTTCCTCTCACATGTTCTCACCCTGCTCTTCTCTGGCCACAACTACATCTGCACAACATCTTTTTTCTTCTTAAATATGTTATCACAGAGGCTTTAACCACCATCTCTGACTGGCCAGTGGCAGGTCCGTCTTGGAGCCAGCTGGCATTGGATCTGCTGGACATGGAGGAAACTTCTTTCAGATTCTCACAGAAGCCACCCCTGAAGCGCCCCCACTTCCAAAACCTGGCCATGCAAACCCAATACATGTCACAGTTCTTAAAGCTCTGCCCATTCTCGCTTGCTGAACAGGACAAAGCACTCCGGCTCAGGCATTGCCAAGGCTTCCTTGAACAGAGGTCTGTGCATTCTAGGGAGAGGTTTTCCCTTCTCTGCAGTGGTATCATACTGACTCAGGCTCCAGACTGCCATCCAGTGTCCCTGGCCTCTTCTGAAGAACAGGTTCCTGCCATGCTGCTGCCTTCACTTGCAATATTCAAGGATGGCATAACTCTTCAGTAGCTGTCTAGGCAACCTGGGGAAGGAGTTGCTGATGTTACAGTGGTACCTTGCCTTCTCAGCATAAAAATTCAGGTCATTAATCTTACCTTTAGTGTATTAATCTTAGGTGCATTCATGTTAGAGAGAGTCCTCATTTTTCCACTACCAGAGCACGACAGATTTCCATTATGGCTGAAGCACAGACATTATTCATGTTTGTTTATTTTCAGTCCAATATATAAAACTATTTTACTCAAAGCAAGAGTCCAAGAGTCTTACCTAGTGTAACAATAGCACCTGTAATAACACTGTGATGGCAATAAAAACTTTAGATCATATTCACTGTTCTATACATGTGGAGAAATAGAACTGAAATTAAAATAAATGGAAATATTAAATGTTGTTTTGGAAAAACATACAGAAATCAAGAAAACTGAATAGCTTTGATGATTAACAACTGAATTGTAAACCTAAGGAATTAAGTTCTTTATGTACTTTTACTACGGACTGATTAAATACTGAATATCTTTACCCAAAATACATTGCTTTCAGTCCCTCCTGTGTAAATTCCAATATGATATAATACAATTTTTACTAATTAAAAACACAAAAACACAGCTTCAGTGAACAGTAGCAGACTCATTTTGGCAATATACACAGTGACACAGTAAAAAGCAATATTTCAGTAAACATAAAGACATAAATCAGAAGACCAGAACCCAGGAAATATTTTTTTAGACAATTTTGTATAGCCACGTCGCTTGTCGTTAGCAAGCTGTCTGTTGCAGGTCTTTGGTTTTCAAAATTAATTTTTCAATCATTGCAGCAAGTGAATGCAAAGTGAGTGCATCTGGCCATATGCTACAGGTTCATAATCACTGGCAAAAGCAAGTGCCTGTCAAGCTCTATTACCACTATACCTACCTTTTCACTGGGAAAGTAATCATCTGCAAGCATTTTATGTAAATCACTCCAAGGCAAATTTCTTAGGAATTCTTTCCTTAAGCCTCGGGATATCCTGGGGCCAGCTCACATGTTTGATTGCCATGATCTGTAAGAGGTCCTCAGTCATAGCCATTTCTCTCAATCAGATGTGCAAATGGAAAATGCATGTTACACAAGGTCATTTCAATTCTGTGTCTGGACTATGATTAGTCTGGCCCATGAACTCTGAAAATGTCTATGAGACACCATAAAAATAAACAAATGCTCATGTTGCTTATTTGAGGAAACAAAGCAAAAATAAATAAACAAAAAACCCCAAACAAGAACAGAAGCAGCAGCAACAAAAAAATAACAACAAAAACAACTACAACAACAACAAGAAGTGTTTAGGACTCGGTTACTACAGAAAAAGAAAAGAATATGCTGTAAGAGTATTGACTTGCATCATCCAGACTCACAGCATCTGCCTAGCCTTTGAAGGAGGAAACTAACCTTTACATCAGAACCATGAAAGACTTTTAAGTTGCTAGTGGGGAGATTTCCTGCTAAGTGAGGCTTAGACACAAAGCATCAACTATTCTACCCAGAACAAAACAAACCACAGCTAAAATCACTCTTCATTTACTGTCCACTTGCAGAAAATAGGAAGAGTGTACTTTTCAATCAATATATACCCTGATTATTTTCTAACTCTGAAAACATTGTTTTAGCTCAAAGCAATGATGTTGCACAGAAACACACACAATGGATTAGCTAATGAATAAACCAGCACTCAGGAAAAAAAACACCAAATGACAGACAAAATGGCATTTATAACTATGTTCTGCACCCAGGAATTAAGAATTCAAGTTACTATAAATTTTTAAAGTACAGACTTGTCAAGAGGAAAAACAATAAACATAAAAAGGAGGAAGGAGATATTTTGAAGAAAAGAAAATTATACGTATAAATACACCTATTGAACAAATTTTTCACATTAATAAATCTCTGGAATTTCAATGGGAATTTTTGATGCTTACTCGTGAATATTTGGCTATTTAGTATGTGTATCATTATGACAAATAGAAAGACTGGACATCATCAGCAATATCCACAGCTGTCCAGACACAAAAGCTAAAGCATGTTCCCTTTGTACCCATGCCAGGTACCTGGAAGAGGCCCAAATAGCTAATTTCAGCAGGGAATTAGAACTGGTTTGTGTGAAACCACTGTTCATCATTTAGAAACCTCAAAATGTATAAGAATGGGAAGAAATTGATGCCTTATTTTCATGTAAGAAACAAAGGTGACATAAAGTTAACCTATTTTCATGACAAAGGGTAAAACAATCACATAAATATGAATTAGGATTAAATTGACTATAAATGCAAGGATGCAATAGTACACCGTCAGTGTTACATTTTGAAGTAGTAATGTGATCATGCCTTCACTTTTTTCTATTATATTAAAATTTATATTAGAGAATCAGTATTTCAAAATCTTATTTAGTCTTATTTAATCTGAAACTCTCTTTCCTTGGATTGCAGATGTTGCAAACATATTAGTTGCTTTACTCTTGATTAAGAACTCTTGATTGCTGTACTTTAACATCAAGTCAGTGCATTTTGGCTTGATAGCTATTTCTGATATAGCTATTATACTTGAGATAAAAAATGATTTGACATTATTTTTTCTTCTTTATATGTAATTATACCAAACAAAGTACGTTACAGAATAATATGACTGGTTATTGTACTTTCAGTGGAATGCTGTGGGGCAAATGATGTCTTTAGATGCAGCCACAGGTTTTCACATCACCAAAAGACACATTTTTATACCCAAGACAAAATGGTTCTATTTGTTTCACAGTAATGTCAATTTTTTTCACGTTTTCAAAAAAAATTGACATGAATAGTTATGTTTTAAGCAACAAAGACAAGTAAAATTCCTATAAAGTTATTTGTTTTTTATATGTAAGGATTAAAATGTAAAATGTCTCTAACATGTGAAACTTAGAATAAAAGATTATGTTCTCATGCAATTTCCAGAGTATAGACCATGTATTTCTCTGATACTCATTAAAAAGCTGAAATTTAGGTGTGGTAGTCCGGAACAGAATGGTTAACACATTTTTAATACAACTGCACAAAGAAATGCAGAAATACCAGCACTGCATTTCTCACTTCTGTTTTTTGGTTTTCGGTTTGTTTGTTGGTTTGGAGGTTTTTTATGCTGGTAACAGCAAAGCTGAAAACAGGACTGTATTCTCTAAGGAGATATCTCTGTAAGTGTAAAAGTAACAGTTGACTGCTATTTTAACCTCTTTTTTTTTCCCTTTGGTGGCAAGGAGGTTTTCAGCTAAAATTTCCAGAATCCTTAGTGTTTGACTTTGTCCTTTCTGAAGTACAACTGACAGCATAGCTTATACCAGTCAAAATTTGCTAGGTTACTTTTCAAATTGATTTTGCATTCCTTACTCCCTTCTTGAAATCTCTAGTATTTGAGTTAATAGTGTTTAACTTTTTTCTAGCGATTTTTACTTAAAAAACATCAGGAATGTCATATTAGCTTTTAACCAGCTTATGCAATGGAGTTTAGATAAGTCACAGAAAAATGAATCATCTAGTCTCCTGCTTTCTTTAAAAGAGCAAGAATAAGAACAAGTTGTCTCTAGAAGATTTCTCTAAGAATAAGTCAGGAAGTGCTACTGGAAAAAGAAAGCAAAACTTTTCCCAGAAATTTAAAATTCAGATGTTCTTTTCCAAAGGATAATTTGGAAGAAAGAATTATCTCATTCTACAATTTATTGTAACAGTACAGGGTGAACCTTGGTGTTCTTTTTTGTGTCTTTTTAAGATCTAGTATATGTCTTTTAACAAAAAGGGAACAAATAGCATACAATTTTCAAGATGGGGCCCTGCCGAGTATACTCAGACAGGTTTTTTGCTTTGTGACCTATTGCTTTCTGAATCACTCTAACTTGTTTTACTTTTACAACCATTCTTGAGCCATTGTTCGTGTGAAACTGTATGTCAAAACACCCAGAACACTCTGCAGAGAAAAAACACAACACCATCACTGCATGCATAAAGGTAGACTTGGAGGCAGGGGGAGGTTCCCCTTGCCTGCCTTATTTTATCTTTGTACATATTGACCTTTATATTCCCTACTACCACCCAGCCACTCAGTTGCATAACATTTCTGCAATCCTTCATTGTCAGTTTTCTTGAATATGAATTTGAATGCTATACTGAAGGGCTTACCATTAACAATATGTTGTGCCACACAGCTCTGTGGGTTTCCTTTCCAGATTTTTCATGAATATCTACCATTCTGTAGTAAATGATAGGATGATAAATATAGGCTGTAAATGATAGGCTGATAAATATAGGCTGATGACTCAGGAAATGTTTACAAAATTTGCTAAACTATGTCACACAGATTCAGGAAAAACATGGGATTTAACCCATTTTATTTGTCCAGTGTGAAGTGAGTCTTAATTTTATCCTGTAGGCTTTTATATATAGATATAGATATTTTAAAATGTGTGAATATAGATATTTTCAAATTATTCTCAGTCTGTGAAGAGAGAATATATATCATTTTGAGTACTTAAAGTACTTTCAGTCTGAATAGTGTCATATTCTTCAGACTAATTATAAAATAAATATCTTGATTTGCAAATAAATGATAAAAAATACAAAATTTTATGTTTTAAACAATGCTCTATAGCATAAAAGTCACCAGAAAAGGAATTTTTAAAAGTCTAGACTTGTTAGATTTCTAAGTTGCATTGTGATATGAGACAGAAGGAAACCTCTTTTTCTGGCTCTTCCTGTTTTCTGTAGACATAGATAAACCAGATTAAAAGCTGTGATTCTTGACTGCTGGATTTTTTTTTTAATTTCATCAGTTTCCTTTTTCCTTTTTCTGTAATAATGAGCATCACAGAGCAATTGAACATAGAAAAGTGAATTAGACACTCAAGTCTTCTCTTTTTTTTCAGGCTGAACAGCTCGAGTAAAGGAAGCACCAATATTTCAAGTCTTCAACAGCCGACATGAGTCAGTTACTGTTTGTTTCTCCCATTTTCCTGCTTATAAAGAAAAGTAAATTGTAGCCTGGGGTATAAAGGAGTGATCTATAAGCATGACGTTTTTCTGCTTGCCAGCAGGACTTAGCAAAAAATGAGTGACAGTAATATCTACTAAGATATTTAGATCCCTGCATGGTTGAGCAATGGGTCATTTCAGTGCAGGTGTGACTGATGGGCTTAGCAAGCCCTATAACTTTACACCACTTTATTGTTTTACTGAGAACTGCATTCAGTTCCTGGCACAAATGTATGCCTCTCTCAGGGAAAGTGATAGAAGCTATTCTGCAGCATTCAATTTGGTTTGAGAGTCTGAAAATTCAACTGTTTACTGAATAGCTCATTAGCTACCTAGTCAAAACAAGCCAGTTGGACAAAGATGTATTTTTTAAGTTGATCAGCCAGCAAATTGTGGCTGAAATGGATTACAGAACAGCTCAGCTGGTAGCCTACACTGCAAGGATATATCTCCAGTGAGAAGATCTTTAAGGTAAGTGTTTTGTGCCCATCCAGCCATGCACAGGACCTGTGCACACATAGTTACAGATTGTGTAGACTGTCAGTCAGCATATAGAAATATTCCACCACAAAATCTATGCATATCTTTTCCCCATGGCATTTGTAAGAAATTTTCCACTTTTTCTTTCTTGTTTTTTGACTATTGCTCACCAAAACCTTAATTGAAATAGCTTAAGGCATTTTCTGTAAAAAAATCAGCAAGCCTTACTGGAATTGCTATTCTAGTTTAACTTTGACCAAAGAGAATAAGCGGTTGGCTTAGTGATGTCCTTCATTGTCAGAAACAGCAAAGATTTTTTCCTGTAAAAGTTTTTCCTTACAAAAAATTACTTTTAGCTGCATTTCCATGTTGAAAATAGATTTTCAGCCATGATTTTTCAAAGTGGTGTCTGGCAACTGATGTGACCGAACCAATCGCTTTCCCACCTGTGAAAATATGGTTCATGTCAGCACAGGAAGGGTTGTTGATATGTATGCCACAGTATCATCAGTGAGTGTCATTATTTGCATGTCAACATCTGGAAATATGCTAAATTCATGATTTAAAAATATTGGAGGAAGATAAATAAAAAACTATTCTACTTTTTAAAATAGAAACAACAATAAATAGGACTCCAGTTAACCCTTTTATGATTTATGCAGGTTCTCTACTTTGTTGAGTTAGTCAACCGACATTTTCTAATTCTCACTTTTGTTCATAGGATTGCTCCCTCCAGCTGTGTAAGGCCATAAGATTTTCCATCTTTTAAACCTCCCAGAGGTGTGCAGCATCACTTTCTAAGTCCCTATCCTACAGAATCACCTTGGTTGTGGCACAAGGGAACAACAGGATGTTGTGGATGGGGAGCAGTGGAAACAATGCATGACTACTACAAGCAAGCTCCCATCTACCTCCTGTGATAGTAGACTACTGTGAGGCCTGATGTCTGCTCAATTGTAAAAGATAATTTTACAGAGTCCAAATTATTCCTGAAAGATGAGACAAGATCCAGTGACTAAAAAGTTGCAGATGGCCTCAAGCACTCTTGCAGGCCAAATTCAACTTGCAGCTTTTGAGAGCAACCGCTTGCAGAACAGAGTTCTTTGCCAATGGATTTACCAGATATAAATTACTTCTTCGAAGTGCTGCCCATTTGTTTCTTACATCATTTCAGTTGTTAAGCTTGAGAAAATGTCAAGAAGATTATGGATCTTGCAAGATTTTTTATTTGAATGGACCATAGGTGCAAGGGTATTGTGCTGGTAAAGCTCTGCGACCGTAGCAGGAATATCCGTCTGAGATCAACTATAAGTTTTCTTACACTTTTGTTATTTGCAAGACACTCAAGTTATTCATTTTCTTGATATTCTGGATATTCTTACTGAAACAGAATTTTTACTTCCCAAGTGCTGAAAAGATAACCTAAAGCAAAAGAAAAATACTTTTCTTAAGTCTCTTTTAGAGCCTAGCATTTTATTTGGAAGCTCCCATCCTAAAAGTAAACATAAGCTGAGTCTCAGACTTCTCAACCCTCATGAACAAAAAAGTTCAGCAATTCTGATGGGCTTTTAGACATTATTAGTGACATGCACAGACTGAAGATTGTCCTTCCAGGAAAGCCATTAACACCCTACTTTATATACATGAATCTTCCGAGATGTTTTAGTTTCTCCCTCCCCCTGTGAGAAACTCCAGGAAACAAACTTCTAGGACTCATCACACAATCAATATTCAGTACATTAAAACCTCAACATATCTCAATGTAGATGCTGAACATTTAATCTCTGTCACTAGCCCTGTGTACTTTCTTGAGTACACAGAAGGAATTTCAATAAATATTCTATAGATCTCTTTAAAGGCTTATTTTTTTTACTTTTGTCATCCGTGTTTTATGACTCCTTTTTACCAAAAGGTCTAATAATCATATGGACAATTATAATGATATTTTTTAGGTTCCATAGCTTGACAATAACGCCTTAATGAGGTCCTTTTTTATTTTAATTTTATTTTTCCTGAAAAAAAAGCATCAGATGCTTTCAATTGAAAGCTCTCTGGTTTTAGACTTTCATTTTCCTCATCCATAATTACCATTAACACCTCTCTGAACTATCCTTCTAATAGTTTTATTTTTCAATACTTGCTCTTTCACACCTTTTTTAAGCTGCAGTATTGATTGTGGTGGGAATTATCTTTCCATTTTAAGAATAATTCTTAAAAGTTTCTCGTTTAATTCTTGGGGGTTTTTTAATAACTCTAGGAGAGATTCAATGTACTGAATTTGTCTAGATGTTCTGCTAGGATTTTTCCTTTATTTTTCAGAACGACTACCTTCCCAAATTTTCCTCTGAGATGGATGAAACAAATGAGTAAAGGTATTAGATCTCCCCTGTATACACCACCACCACCACCACTTTCATGAACTTAGAAATCATTCTAGCCCTTCCAAATGTTAGAAATATAAGTCTAAACTTCATGAAGTACAAATGAGCATATGACTAAGTGTTTATTGCTGCATTTCATAGATTTTGCTTTTTTATTTTAAACAACTTATGCTTCAGTTAGTAAACTTGCACCTGAAGAAAACATGGGCAAGCCTAGGGAAGTGGGGTTTTAGTGCTGCTGTGAAAAGGTATCATTAATTATTGTTCCTATCATTCCTCAGTTATTAATAAACATTTTCTGTTTCACTAAATTGCAAGTGCTTTATTGTTTTTAAAGACAGAAGAGAAGAATACAAGCAAACACAATCTCTTAAGCACTAAACATCCACTGAGAGACCTGAATTAGGATATTACAGCAATGACTGAGGGAAATTTTACTTTTCAGCTTTATTCACAGTTTCCTGGTATACTCTACCTCGTCCCCTTCAGTCAAGATCTCTCCATTCAGTAGTTTGTCTAATTAAGTCCAGGGAGCTTGTCTCAGGGTTCTGATTAATTTTCTGTGTATTTCCTCTGTCACTTGTACCTTGTTCTCTTTTGTTTTGGTTTGGTTTTGGTTTTTTTTGTTGTTGTTTTGGTTTTTTTTTCCCTGAGGATAGTTTGTTTGCACCCACAGTTGTTTAATATACAAAGTAAAATAAAAGTCACAACAAACAGCTCCATCCAGTGGTTCTCTTCATGACTGTATTTCTCATGTTCATTTTGAGCAAATAATTTAGATGAATGCTTTGGAAAATGTGTGTGAAGAATATAAATATCAATACGAAGTAAAAAAACATTTGCCATAAGTTTCATTTTTCTCCCATAACTTCACCTTTTTACAACACCAATTTCCTGTTTATGATTATGAGAGGCAACTGCAAAACACTTGTAACCCAAAGATAAGAGGGAAATTTTTTATTCTAAGCAGCCTGATATGGCAAATGCTGTAGACGGCTAGAGAAGAGGCACTTCACTATATAATATTTTTGCTTTTAACTTGGAAACTTAGAAGCAAAGATATTTAGTTTTATTTTGATTTTGAGTCTAAAGATTTTTTTTTTAATCAAAGAAGACCAATATCTAGATTTTAGTAAATAATAGGCAATATTTTTATCACCATAGACAGTTGTGTGTGCCTTTCTGCAGCAGTATTACAAATAAAATCATGAAAAAGCTTCAAAGCATCTTGAAGGGGAGATAGCTGGCATTGCTTAGAGATTAATCTGAAAAAAACAGATTTCTAATTTATAAGCCTGGGACAGCACATGTCAGGGAACCATCAGGAGGGATTTTGGGAAGCCTCACCTCTAACTCCATCCTTTTGTCCCATGGACCCTTGTTTATTGAGAAATTCAAAGAACTGTGCTTAAAGACAGGACTTGTAGAGCAATTCTTTCAAAATGAAGGCATAATACATGTTTTGAAAACTTGTGTGTACCAACCCATTTGAAAACCTTTATATATCAAATCTATCATGCTACGTATTTTCTTTTATGAATGAAATAAAACTGTTATGAATAAAATATATGCAAGAAGACATGAATATTGCTCTGAGACTGAGGCTCCTTCCTTATTGCTTGGTCATTTTCTTTTCAGGTTAAAAATGCTGAAATATTCTTTTCTGTAAATTTGACATGAAAATTACAAATAAAATTACTGTGGTTCTAGTTTGCAACAATAATTTTCTGAAATTATCTGCCAAGTAATGTTTTAATTATTGAAGAATTTCATTTTGACTACTAAAATACTGCCCAAGACTAGGAATTTATGCATCTTCACAAACTCTTATTATTGCTCTTAAGCTTCTATTTATACATTTTTTCTTTGCCATCAAGTTTTGTACCCACTGCTATAGATTCATATGTATTCGTTTCTTTTCCTTAATAGAAAGTACTTGAATATCAAACTGTTCTGAAAGTTATTCTTGGATTGCCACAGAATAAATGTAATTAATTTATTAATAAGCAAGGCATAACTATTCATTATGTCTAGATTTAAATATGGTCATAATAAAAATAATCCTGGTTACTCTAAAAGAAGTTTGGCCAAATTATTCTCTGAAGTATAAAAAAAAAATTAGACAAGCAAGTATAAAACTGTATCTTTAAAGATATCTTCCTCTGGGTAAATGAAGAAATTATCCTATTTTTAAAAAATACTATGTTGTTTTATCTTAATTCCATATTTTTAATGTTCTACTAATATTGAAAATAGCATTTGTTCACTCAGAATACGATATTGAAGTCAGTGGCAGAGAAATACAATTTAAACCATTAGGGTACTGTAAGGTCAGAAATTCTAGGAACACAATACATTGTTATTACAACACAAGATTGGGCTAAAATGCAAGCAAAATAGAAAGACCTGTAGGTAGTTCAGCTACAGGTGATAAATTCTCCAAAGATCAGCACAGCTCTCCATTGAAGATGGATGTGGTAGTCTGGGATCTGATATTCAATTTGTTGCTATTTTTCTTATAATAATTTTCCAGATTGAAAATTTTTTTAACCAAAATTTACTTCCATTTCTGCACCATACTGTACACAGTGCCAAAACTACTGTTGTGGAACAGGTCATGAAGTGAATGTGGAAAAATGCAACTTAAAATGACAAGGCAGTAGTACTTTCCAACAGAAGAGTTATGCAAATCCATGACACAGCAATAAGTCTAGAGACAGCAGCTGGTAGTTCCAATTACATCTTACACAAGAGAACTTCTCTTGTTCTAAGTCAGAATTTTTCACAATTTAGGAGCAACAATATGTGATAAAAGCATATAAACCTGCACAAAGCAAGTCAACAAGAATCACTAGGTATTTCATCATCAAAAGAAAAAAATCTACAAAGTATTTATAATATACTTAACAAATGTTAGTAGACAACATTCCATGGCTTTATTTAAAGAGAAAAAAATCCCACAGACGTCTGATTTTTCACTTATATATGCATTATCTAATTAATTTTTATGTTTGGACTTGTTCATATCTAAAAGGAGAACAGATTTATGTTTTAGCCATCAGACAACATTGCTGCAGTAGTAATGTGAGCCTATTGTTTTCACCTTCTTGGGCTAGAATCGGAAGGCCAAATATTCAGTCTGAGTTTTACATGACTGCAGAGCAGACAAAATATCAGTACCAAGACTGCTTGGAAGAGACACGTCAGGACATGGCTGCATGCTGTCCTAGTCATACCCATCACAGCAGCCAGTCTGACACACCCCTTAGGAGGTGGTGAGCTGCCAAACTTTCACCATAGCATCTTGTTCAGAAAAGATGAGCGATTGTGACACTAAAACACTACAAAGAAAAAAAAAATCTGACCAAAGAGGTTTTTGACTTTTGCTTCGGAACATGTGTATCACCTGAAGTACTCTGCACCTGAAGTACCAATCATAGCTACTTAAAATCGAGACCTGTATTTAATTATATATTCGTGGGTGAATTATATAATTTCCTCACATTTTCTGTGAGTGCCATTTGAAAATAAGAATTTATTTTAGCTTTAATCTTTGAAACAGTAAAAGAAACAGAAAATTAAAATTCCCATTGTGTTTGCATAGATTTTTAGCAAGGAAGTTTACATCTGCTGACTGAAAAATAAAACAACTGCCATTACACTAAGTATGCATTACTTCTCATGCTCACTGCCAACCTTAGAATTATCATCTGAATCATAACACATAATTTCCTAGAGCAGGCACTTGAGGAAAATAGTCACTCTTCAGATTAGATGCTTACCATAGAAAAATGCCAACAGAAAAATAGCAGGAAATTAATATATTACATACACAATTTTCACTTGCAGATCTGAGAAAAGTCTGCAGGAAGAGAGAAAGAGCTCCTCTAGCTTTCAGTGCATGTTAAAGTACATTGAAATGGGTGGAAGTGTTCTTACTGCTCCATCAAGAAGGCATGCTGTACCTGATAAGAGGAGTCATAAATAGCACAGGTTTCCTTTGACTTCTTCAGCTCCTACATCTTTCAGTCACAGGCTGTCTTAGAGATGCAATTCAGATGTTTATCCCAAAACCAAAACATGTCTTTCTCTGCCAACTGCAATCTGGGGCACTACAGAGACTACTCCTCCTGATTCACTTCCAGAGAATATTAATGTAGACTGACCACACTGTAAGATGTAACCTAGACCTGCTAATGAATCAATAGGGCTTCTCTTTCTCTTTCATAGCCACAGACTATTGACTTCTGCAGCAGCCAAATATATGAAGTTAGTCTGTGCTATAAATAGATTTGTTTTGCTGCATTAAATCTTGCAAAATTTAAGGATAGAAATTCAGCATAAACCCCTTATTCCTATATTTGCTTTATATATTGTTTCAATAAATCAAAGACAGAAATTATAAGAGGATTTTACATAATTAAAAAAAAATAAAGGATCACTTACAGTAATTTTTTAAACTTATCTTTAAAATTCTGGTTTTAAGTGTCTCAGAGATCAAGTCAAACAGTGGTAAAGAATCCCTTTTCTCAAAGCAAAGAGCATTAGTAAAGGGTTTTGTTACTCAGAGAAACTGAGATCAGAGAAATTTTGGTCTTCGTAACACTTGTGTGGAAAGTATTTTATAGTGTCTCTGCTTACCCTAGAATATAAACAACTTCCCCCATTTTTCACAATTTTGCAGTTATTTCCTTAATCTCTCTTTGCCTGGCACCTAGTTGACCAGCTCTTCCTCTCTTTGGGAACTAGTCTCAGAGACTGCAAATACAACTACTAAACAAAATAATCCATTATTTTATTGAATTACACATGTTTGAGGTGAAGAGAATGGGATATAACCTTAGAAAACTTTGTGATTCAGCTTAAAACTGCAATTCCTTTTCCTATGAAGCCCACCTTTACAGTTGCTAGGCAGCCTGTTAGGCACACAAACCACAGAGATTGCATGCCAGGTCATTTCAGGTATGTTTGCTGTTAATCAGCTACCAGTGGTCAGAATGAAAAAGTTACATTTACAGAGAAAATATTTCAATTATGCAAATGGATAGGGAGGAACATGCCACTCCACTAGACCTGTGATGCAGATGATGACTTCCTCCTTGTCCTTGCCTAAGTTTTTATCTAGTGCCTCTCAAATGCTTTCATGCTTTTAGTAAAATGAGTCACTTGTCCATTTCACAGATGTTTTTTAGATATAAAACCTGTATGCTATAATAGAGAAACAGAAGAGAACCAGGACACCTCAAATGCACACTGTGTTGTCATTTAAAGAACTTTTCCACAAAGGAAAGAAGGACTGCTTCACAAAGCAGAGAAAATTAATATCCAGTATTACTTTCTGGAAAAAATATAACCAGTTCTGCTTCATGGTTCCCTCAGGTATTCCATAAGCTGAATAGGCATCGAAGTGAATAAACTATACAAAGCTAAAACTTCACAGCCTGAGGTGTTATAAACACAGTTTAGAGGAAGCTGCAGAGACTTGGACAACCGTTACCCATATGGCACAGGACTCCATTCACCTACATTATCAATACAGTATCTCTTCCTCAGAGCTACATTAAAAAAGAGCTGCTTTTCTCCATCCAGTTCATGATTTATAATAATAAAATTAAGAATGTTTCTAACATAGAAATATAATTTATCTCTTAGTCTTTTCTTATTCCTCATTACCTGATGGTTTTATAGCATGGAGATTTATTAACAACAGCAGTTTATTTTTGAAAAATAAAAGTGACTTATGCCCTTATAGATATTTTGATAGCAGCATTGGGAAGCTTATTCAAAAATTAAGTCACCTAGTTTTATACATAAAATAAAGAAATTGATGAAACACATGGCTATTAACTTCACAAAGAGCACTTCCTCTTTGAAATTATAATCATGAATGTAATAAACTCATAATCTCTTGGAAAAAAAGTCCTTTTGAAAATAATTGAAACAAATATCTCAGGTACATAATGACTAAGAAATGCAAATAAACTAGAGAGGTATGCATCAGGAGAAAAAGCATACATTTTATAATGAGACGGGACATGAATATTGTTCCTCAACTACAATTCATAAAGTTAGGCACCTTAGGCAGAGGCAATAGTCAGGAGAGTGTAGCCAGCAGTCAGCAATTTCCTCATTGAGGTATCCAGCAGTAATACTAGCACTGAAAGAAGAGGAAAGAATTAATGTATTTCACCAAACCATGTGATGCCATGCTCTAGCACCAAATCACAACAAATTTGAGTCATGCAAATCTAAAATGAAAAGAAAGAAGAGGTTAATCCATCTTGAGAGAAGTTCTGTGCTATGTGATTCTGGACAGCTGGAGGTGAAAAGATGTACTTTTCTCTAAGGTTTGCAATCAATGATGCAGGGTGTGGAGACTTGATACTGTACCTTACATGCCAATCTCCACACTTGATTATAACTATAACAATTTATACTGTTTTTTAATCTATTTTTGCAACTGTTCCATTATTGCAAAGCATATGCTTCAGTATAAACTTGTTTTTTGGCCTAAGTTGTAGAACAAAGTCTGGAAATGTAAAAAAAAATATTTGTTTGCAGTGTTCAACAAGCCTTAAAACCAAGATGTTGATGAGCAGCACCAATCACCCCATTTACCAAAATGTGGCAGAGCTTCTCTGACCTACCATGTGAATTGATCTAGAAACTGAAAATGTGAAAGTCCATGCAGAATGATTGAGTGACCAGGATTCACAGAGAAAACTGTCCAACTTTCAGCAAATAATGGAACAAACATTCAACCCAAAATATCTTAATAAAAAGCTTTTGCAATACTATGAGAAAAAAAAATATTTGCACCTCTTTTTCTTTAAAATTAGGAATCTCAACTGGCTGCTGCAGCATATAATCTGATGTGTTTTGGATTAAAGCAATTTTCTTTAAAAATAGAGCAGCACTAAAACCTAATTTCTTAGATTTAGGATTAAAATCATAAAGACCTTTCAACTGAAGTAGTCTAGTAGGAGACAAACCTATGCCATGCTAATCTGGTATCTGAAATTGCATCTAGCTAGAGTTAGATCTCAACTATCAACACCCCAGTTCATCCTCCTAACCACAATTCTTTTAAAAGTCTTTTCCACCATACCTTTCAGTCCCCAGCAAAGAGAAAAAAGTATTTCTGTATTCATGTCAACCTGGAAATGAACTCCATTCTCTTTCTCTCTGGTTTAAGCATTAAAAATTTCAAATGGTCTCTAGGCAAGCAAGGAGGCATATTGTGCTGCTCTTTTTATTACATGAAAAATATGGACAAATCATTCCATTGTTAAAAGAACCCACAGCCTCCAGATTCCGAAATAGCACTTCATTCCTCAGACACTAAAACTGTTCCTCTCTGAAGAGCCTTTTGTGACACAAACACGCAGAAAACCCTCTGGCTGTTTTATTATCTTACAGCACCGTGTTTTCCTTTGCAGAGGCCCCACGCCTGCTGCAGCACCAGCACCATAAATAAACAACACACTGCCACGCTGAAAAGGATGAGCCCTTTCAACAAGCCTCCATGGAGAAGGGCATCTCAGAGCTGCCTGCTGCTTGCAAAAGTGAAGTGTGATGAGCAGAGGGAGAGGGGCAGGCACGGACAGCCCCTCAGGAGAATGCTGGCTGGGAAAGGTTTTTGATTTATCTGCTTCCCTTAGCAGTCATCCTGAGGATATTACTGCAAACTGATGGCCTTCCCCTCGTATGCTTTCTCTCTTTGTTTGCTCTCGCCCCTCAGATGTACATGCACAATGCCGGCAATAGATATACTGCTAGGAAGGGTTTGAAATCAGGTAAAGACAAACCTGGGTAACTGGCAGTCTGTGGGAAATCATGAGCAAAACCTACTGTAAGAGGTGGTGGGGTGCTCTTTTGGAAGTCTCACAAAGGTATAAAGTATGCTGCCAGTGTAAGTATTTTTGCTATCTTTTTATGGCTAAACACTGAGCACTTTCTGCTTGCTTGAACAATTGATGGATTTTTGTCTGGTCAGATGGCAAGACTCGTAAAAGTTTAGATCAGAAAAGCTCTGATGTGCTGTCATGCATAGCATCCATATCTCCATGCTGTCAACAAGAGGAGGACTTACAGAGCCAGAACCTACAGAGGTGGTATTTGCATTCTTCTGCATGTCTCAGAAACAGCTGATAGAGGTCATCTGTCTCCTCCACTGCTTAATCAATAGCAAATGGGATTTGGAGATGCTGTCACTTTATTCAAAGCAAGCTGAGACAGGCTCTGAAAGGTACCATGTCAGCTGTAACAGGGAATCCTGAGCTGCTGTAATGCTGAATAATTTCTGGACACCTTCAATAATAATAGAACTATAGAATAGCTTGGATTGGAAGGAACATTAAAGATCATCAGTTCCAACCTCACTGCCATGGGCAAGGACAGCTTTCATTAGACCTGGCTGCTCAGAGCCCCCCAATCTGGCCTTGAATACTCCCAGGGATGGGGCATCCACAACTTCTCTGGGCAACTTGTTCCAGTGCCTTGCCATCCTCACAATCAAGAATAATCCTAATATCTAATCTAAGCCTACCCCCCTTCAATTTAAAGGTATTTCCTCTTGTCTTGTCACTACATACCCTTCTGAAAAGTCCTTCTTCATCTCTCTTGTAGGCCCCCCTTTAGATAAGGAGAGGCCCAATTAAGTCACCCCAAAATATCTTCTCCAGATTGAACAATTCCAATTCTCTAGTCTTGTCCTCATGGGTAATGTGCTCCAGCACTCTAACCTTTTTGGTTGCCCTCTTCTGGACTTGATCCAACAGGTCCATGTCTTTTCTGAGCTGGGGACCCTAGAGCTGGATGCAGCACTCCAGCTGGGGTCTCACCAGATCAAGTGGGAAGACTCCCCTCCCTTGAACAGCCGGCCACACTGCTTTGGATCCAGCCCAGGATCACGGATTAGCTTTCTGGGCTGTGAGTGCATGTTGCCAGGGTGTGTCCAGTCTGTAAAAGTTTATCACTAGCCCCACAAATAAAGCCATTTGTGAGCACATTGCAGCATCCCTGAGTAACCTGATGACATGAGCTCTATCTATGTAGGGCACAGCTGGTGTCCCTGGAGCTATAAATAGCAACTCCTGAAGCCTCTGCCTGACATGAAAGTGCCTCTCTGGTCTGATGTGGTGAATCCCAGAGTCACATCAAATTCCTTTTACTATCATTTAGGAATTTTCTCTACACAAATTAAATATTTGGTTCATAATCTGTATAAATGTCTAAGAATCTTCCCTTGCCAGAGAGTTAATATTCTTTCCAGACCTCAAGAAGAAACCAATATTTGACACAATCTTTCTGAGAAGGCTGGCTGACCTACCTCCAGGGTACCAGTCCTACCTACCTTCAACCCCATATCACTGAGACAAAGAGTACTATTGCAATGCCACTGTGTACAGTGCCAGATGTACAAGAGATCAATTTTAAAAAATCAAAATGGATCCATCCCAGCAAGTAAGCTACACTGAGTAGGACTAAAAAAGAGATATGTCTCCCAGGCAAGTAATCAATGAGTAGAATTTGTAGTATCCCTGGCCATCTTTTCAGAATTCACTTGCAATTATTATTCAGACAGAAACTACCATAGAATGATATTGTATGCTATTTGTCTTCATGCATGGTATTTTTTTCTCTATTCCAGATTTTTCATCCCTATCCAGCAGTCACTTTTCAAAATCATGTAGCAAGCCAGATCTCCATTTCAAGTCTGTTGTATGTTTTTCTACATGGTGACTCTTCTTTTAGCTGCCAGCTTGCAAAAACTGATGTCAAATCATTCACGGTGCACTGCCTCTGCTTCTGTCATTCTGTTAGTGCCATTCAGGTGTCATAATTCCTGATGAGAACTTTGTAGGAATAAATTCAAACAGGTGTTTGAATTTTTTCTTTCAAAACATTAAAAACATTCATGCATTCAACATTCCTAATTTACTTGAAGCAGTATGTGTTCATATATTACTAAACATGAAGAGAATAGAAACACTATCCTGCCTGATAAGTAATAGAGCAAATACAGGGACTGAAGGGAAATGTGAAGACCAAACAGACAAAACATTCTTTCATTGAGCAACTGAAAATTGGAAGAGAAATGATGGGACCATTAAGACACGAGCATACTTTACACATTAGCTAAATAGTACCTTACCAACAATTTCAATTTAATCACACAAGTAGATACCTTAGTAGTAAGGAGATATCAAAAAGGTGGTACTGAATAGTAAACTAAAAGGTAGCAAATAGGCTGCTTGACAATTTTAAAATATATTTATGCTTGCTAGGCCTATTTGTAACTAATGAGGAAAAGTATTCATAGGGAAGGATAAAAAGATAATCAAAATCAAAATACAGTAAAATAAAGGAGAAAAAGCATGGCTTTCTTACTTCTGAAAAGTTTGGTCAAATTCCAGAACTCATAGATCTGTAGAAAAGAGACATAGAACTAGCTGGATGAGTCTTCCAATAGAACAGACTCTTAAATACTAGATCACTTTGAAAGTCTCTGTTTGATGGCACCTTCAAAATTGGTCTTTTGTCTGTTGTTGTCCCTTCAGAGATGCAAAATATGACAAGTTCCTGTTAAAATCTTATTCTTTTCATTATACTTCAGATATGTGTAAAGTTCTACTGAATTTCCTTGCCTGTTAAACATCTTTCCATTACACAGTGATTTGTTCTTAAAGATCTGACTAAAGAAAAATGTTTCTTTGAC
This sequence comes from Rhabdornis inornatus, assembly GCA_013397075.1. Classification (NCBI taxonomy): domain Eukaryota; kingdom Metazoa; phylum Chordata; class Aves; order Passeriformes; family Rhabdornithidae; genus Rhabdornis; species Rhabdornis inornatus. Next base: position 267,235 of record VWZS01005568.1, read on the forward strand.
CTCCTCCAGGTTTTGCTGAGAACAAAATTGAGCTGGGTTTCTAAGGTCCTCTTTGAACTTGATTTCACTGCTGAAGAAAGGCTACAGTTAAATTAGGATCTTCAAGTTTCTAAAACTTATATAAAACACTGTCCTATGGACTTCATCCTCTGTTGAGTTTTAGTTTTCAAATGACATAGTATGTGCTATTTAAATCTTTTCTTCCCGTCTCTTGCAAAATGTGTTATAGTGTGATAGAGCATTTTTTTCAGTTTTTCATACCCATTATTCCAGAAAAATCTCCAATACAGTGATTTTGTGGCCTTGATAGCAATTGTGAATTGTATGAATTATTGTGAATGCTTAATTTATTGTTCCATATAAAACGGGTACCATTAGTTAAGAACAGCACAAAAAAAGATGTTTTGTTCATTTGAAATCAGAATTTATGGAATATCTAACTTCTCCAGGGAAGAAATTCTTCTTTCCCCATGTGCCTGAGAATAATCAATAATTAATGATGCCCATGATATTAATGGCTCTGAACATCCCAATCTCTCTATTTTTAGGCACAGCTGGTATTTGTGGAATGCCACCAAGTCAAAGAACACAAAGAAAGAAGAGAAGGTACAATTTTTAAATAGGTGGAATCTCTCTTCTACTCTGGAAACATGACTGATATCTGTCTGAACTTCAGTTCATCCTCTGACAAGCTGTGTAGCAGAAGTTATTTTGATTTACCATCTCATAACTTTTACCAGGTCTCAAATTGTTGCTCTCAAGGGAATCATTTCCAAAACACATTTCAGCAGTGGTTCATATGCAAGTACTGCCTCTTCATCAGGAAGCCGTCTGCAAGAGAAAAATCTAACACATCTCTTGTCTGTATCCTCTGCAACAAGATCCAGAAGACTTCAATATTGGGAATTGTCTATGTTCTGAAAAGTCAATTCCTAGAGAAGAAAACTATTCTACATTTGACATATGATACTTGGGACTTGATCCAAAGCTTCCAGCAACTCCACCAGCTACTGCTGTGTGCAGATGGGCAACTTGCAGCCGGGTAAAGATTTAAATATTGAGATTTTTTGGTTTCAATTTTCAGAAGCTACGGAAACTTCTGAAAAACTTCTGAAAAAGCTATGAAATTATTTTCCAATCCTTTCCTCATTTGCAATTCTGGACCAGACAGTGGTAAGTATATGGACCTAGAGTTGTGTTTTTCACAATTTTATTCTGTTTCAGTTTAATCAGTAAATGATATCATCCTGGTGAATAAAGTGTCTAGCCAAGTCACCACACAGGTAGGTAAAGAATGCTTTGGAGTAGATTACAGGTGAGCTGTAATATATAGCTGTGTCTGGTGTAAACTTTTTATGGATTTTATTTAACCCCTTCGTGCTTTTACTTCTGGATGATAAGCAAGATGAAACAGCAGAATCCCAGGAGGAAAGAATAAAAACTGAGATTGGAGATTAAAACAGGGAATGACACCTGGTGGAAGGATTTGTTGAAAAGGTATGGCAGAATCAAATTTCATTCCAGAAAGGTTCAGAAACACTGACTCAGAAGGACATCGTGAGACCTGAGATATTAAGTATTTGGACAAAGACTAAAGTGTCTGTTGAGAAGTTTGTACATGAAACTATTACAAAATAAATACTGATAAAATAACACTTACTTTGCAGAAGAAAATAGAATTACAAGTTTATGGTCTGAAAACTGAGTTTGCATGATTTCTACATGAGATTTTGTATTACTCCTCTTCTATAAGTACCTATGGCAAAATCCAGTTGCAGTGTAAGAGATTTGCTTACCTTCAGCATCTGTTCTACACATTCTGCTGGGAATTCTGAAGTGAAAAATTAATTAATATTTTCTCCTTTTCCATTTGCTATGAATAAATAATGCTGGTCATTTGTTAAATATTTTTTGTCTCACACTTCTTGTATGTCACAGAATTAAAAAATTAATAGCTGCACTACTAATCTCCTGTGAAACCTTAGCATCAGTCTTCACCTTTGCTTCCCTGTTACATTGCCTAGTCTCAATAGCCCTCTTTTTATCTGATGGTTAAAACTATTCTAAGCTTCATTTGACCACAGATTATTTATGTTTTTTCCCTTGGTTCATTAATATTTGCTTTTTAATTCTTCTCTCTTTCTTTTTGAGTAGCATTTTCAATCTCTCAAGCACGTGCTTACTTAGCAGAATAATTATTTTTGTATGTGTGTTGCTCTTCCTCTTACCACTGCTTCTGGCTCCTCTTGTATAGGTTAAAAAGTTCTTCTTTTGATATTTTCTATCTTGTTTTTTCCCTCCTACATGACTATATGACATTAGTGTCATATTTAAGCAGAATTTAGTCTCTCATACTTGTGTCCCAGGACTATTTCTTACCTCAGTATAACTGAGGCAGATTTTTATGTTAATCAATGTAAAACTAAGAACTGCTCATTTGTACAGTCTGCAATATCTCTGGTAAAATGTATTTATATTTTATTATATTTCTGACATCCACAGGATAATTTAGAATCACTCTTTATATGTAAGAGTTCACAGTTTATACCCAACAGGTATATCTCATTACAATAGTCCTGCTACAGTAGAAAACTACGGCTTTGTAGGAAATTTTATGGCATCACAAACTCAAGTTAACTTTTCCATGTGTGTCATGAACTCATCTGTCTTCAAATCCAAGCCACAAACTAATAAGGCAGCAAAGAGAAGAGGTGACTAGCTTTTTTCCTGCAGCCACTTAAAGAATTAACCTGTGTCCTTCAGCTGCACTGTATTGTACCCTGAGGCTGAAGTAACAGCCATAGTGGGAACCTCCCCACCTGGAAAACTCCTTCTGGTGCAGGATGATTCTCACAAGTCCCACAGTGTTACTCTCCAGTTCCATTAGTAGTCCTGAGAGTGCTTGACAATCAAGTACTGTTTGATTAGTCCTGATATTCCTCACACATAATGGCTACCCATAACACCCAAAAGCAGATCTGTCATTTTGCACAGCCTGTATTGGCACCATCCTTCATGAATAAACATCTAGCCATCCCTTCCCACTCTCCATGAGTTGAAATTCCAGGTTACATTATAACTACATTTTTATAAGATGTCCTCTGTGTAATCTTTTTGATTGGGAAGCTGTTGCAGTGATGAGAAATTTGATAGACCATCAACAAATCTGCATGTACTAATTGATCTGACATCCATGTAAGGCAAAACTAACTGACCCCTTTGCCAAGGCAAGGCAGAGAGAAAGCTTGTGAGACTTTGTAGAAGGTTTTTCTGTATTTATTCCCTGAGGTGGCTTTAGGAAGAGAAGGGAGGGGGTTTTTGCTCCACACGAAAAAAAATATCTTTATCACAAAAAGCGAGAATGAGGTACAGGGAATGTATATCTTTCCAAACATTTTTAAATGGATGTGATTTTCTGGGTTTCATGATTATTTTATGAAGAGGCAACAAACTGATTCCATAGATTCTATTCTCCCTTGCACTTTTCTGTTCCAGAGGTTACCTGTGCTTCTGTTTACAATTTACACTTTAAAATTATAATGCTTCTTTTACATTCCAATTAACTCCTCCACAATTTCATGCCACTATTAACAATTTCTCGTTTAACATATTTGAGGTTTAAGCCATATTGGTCTCCAGGCAAGGGTAGTGCTAAGCATAACAATGAGTTTTAACTGCTCTTGAATAAAAATACATCCTCACAATTAGGGGGATGGTCTATGTCGCAAAGCATCATGCAGTTCAGTAGCAGGGGTCTGCCATGTGTTGTGGCTCTTTTGCTGCAAAATTCCTAATTAGTTTGTTTTCTCCTATAGCATATTTATTTGAGTTGCATCCATTCTCAACAAAAGACAAAATTTTTCCTTTCCACACAATTCTCAAGGGAGATTTTAGGTCATCTTACTATGTAGCTTCTGAGTTACCTTGGAAAGAGAGTTAGATTTAAGCTTTTTACATTGTTTAGAAAATCCTTGATGGGATTCTGGCCATTGCTGCTGAAATGTTATTTGTAAATCTCTGCTACAAGCCCAGATGAAGCATTCAAAGTTATGCTAATTTCAGCCCATGGTTCTGCTGGTATCACAAGTGAGGTTGTAAAATTCAATTGGCTAATTGTGAATATTTATGTCAAGTTTTTCAATTGCCAAGCAACTGCCAAGCAGATACTGTACAGTTACAAGTCTTCTAAAGGTGCCTACCTGCTCTTACAGAGGGAACTAAAACAAGTTTCCCAGAAAGGATGTGAAATTCCCATCCCTGCAAATGGTCAAGGGCAGGCTGGATGGGGTTCTGAGAAACCTGCTCTTGTGGAATAGGTTCACGTGCAAGGCAGGGGGGATTTGTATTCAATGATCTCTAAGGCCCTTCCAAGGCCATTTTTTAATTCTGTGAAAGACAGTCATGTTATCAAGAAAATAACTCTCAGAAATCATAACCTCTACATAAATATTCAACTTTTAATTAACATATGTGAGAATGGAGTGATCTGAGTAACACCTTTATGAATTGTCAAGTATAAAGAGCCACAAATTCTCGTGACTATGATGTTGGTTTCAGTGAGTAAGTCTTGTTGCTGCTGTTGCAAGGATTAATGTAAATCCTAAACATCAAAAAAGCAAGGACAAGAAGAAAGTATATTCTCCTGGGGATCAAAAAAGACAGATCTTTACTTTTTTAAAAATATTTCTATATACATAAACACACACAGATATATAAGCAATGAAGACATCTAGGGGATGCTATTTCTCCCCAACTGGCTTTGTCCCTACTCAATTAAGAACCTATTTGAAATGCCAATAGACAGAAGGCCCTCTACTGTCTTCAGCAAATACTGAGTCAAGCACAGAATTATCTTCATAAATATCATTAGCTTAAACAGCTCACAAAATGGGACCACTGATATCCCAAACCCCAGGCTCCTCTAACTCATTTGCTCAGTCAATATCTCCTCTTTGACCTTATCTTTTGAACATTTAACAGATATCTCTTTGGGAACAGTGGGCTAAATGTGAAACATTGACATCCTAGAGGCTCACAAAAACTCAGTCTAACAACCTGGGATTTTTATTATTTCTCTTTTTTTTTATTTTTCTGCCCCCAAGATGAGCAATGCAAACCGTTTCAGAAGAGCTAGGTGACCCAACACTCAGCACAGAAATCTTAGAGTTTCATTGTAGTCTTTGTATTGGTATACGGACTTTATTAAATGATAAGAGGTTAAGACAAAACCAGCAAAATCTTACTTCACACCATTTCTAGTCCAATTGTAAATGATGATTACGTGCAGTACAGAAGCATATAGAGTCTCTGACCTTTGTTTTTAGGGCCATAAAACTCTTCTAGTTCTAATGACAAATGCCTCGGAGACTGTTCTATTTGGAACAAACATTAGCTACAAGGTGATTTGAGCCATCTCTTATTTCTGCCTCTTATAGATTTTCTTTACAATGGAATGCTGTGATTAGAAAACTCTCCCACCAGCAATATGCAAGCAAACAGGTTGACAAAAATAAAAGTGACTTTAGAATAGCCACTTGCATCTATGAGCTGATTAAGTGGAGAAAAGACCGTTGTCATACAAACATTTGAAGCAAAAGACAGGGAGGGAGAGAGGGAGAGAGAAAAAGTGTTTCAATTCATCCTATCTGTTTAAAACAACATTACACCATCAGCTGTGCCAAAAGCAATTTTTTCTCTGTTACAGTGTCTGCATTAAAATCTATTGGACCAATTCTCAGTAAAGCAAGTATCAAGTGAAATCAATGGAGTGTCACTTTGCAGGAGTAGATACAGATCCATATTTCAAAGTTTGTCTTTGTAATCCTTGTAGCAACAACATCACTTTCCCTCTGAAATTTACCCATTCCCTTTTTAAGCACAAAGGGATGCTTGCCAGCTGTCCCTGTGAAGAGAAAACTGCTTTAGCCCAGATAACTCATCTAGCTCTAAACCTGCATGTTCTTTTTCTCACAATAAACTGTGACTAACAGTACAAATTCAAAAACTAATAATAAAAAAAGCCAAGTCATCTATTCACATTTATTGCACTGTTGTAGCTGATGTTATGTTATAAATAGTTACTCAAAAGATGCATATTGTCTGCCTAACAGTGCTAATGAATTCAGACTTATGCTTCGTGATGATTCACTGTATTTCATCATAGAATGTACAATATTTCATCAGCAAAGGAAAATAGGATGTCTTTTCAGTTTTAATTTCTTCTAAGAACTTAAGTATTTATAATGAATAAATCACAAAGAAGTCCAAAATTTAGCTTTCTATCTAAATTATATATGAATTTCCATATTATATCAGTATAATATGCAATATATGATAACTGCTTTACTGCAGATAGCATAGGAAGATTTTATTCTTCTAAAGCTCTTTTGAAATAAGTTGAGGCCAATGTAAAATAATGATTCATTAAGATGGCTATTAATTTCAAGAACACAGTTTCTATTCACAGAACTTCAACTGTGGTCCTGGCCAAAAGCCTGTATTCTCTGCTTGATAATACTCAATCCCCAGTTGGTCTCACTGTAAGGACCCTCCTGAGAGGTCTGGACAGGAAACCCCTGGTAACAAATTACAGATTTCTACCTCCAGAGCTAAATTAGTAACCCTGTTAGATGTAACAGTTGAAGTCTGTTATCCGTTCTGGAAATATGGGCTCCTCTGTGGTTCCCAGAGAGAGATGTGACAGCTGAGAGTTATATTACTTTAATGGATTTTCACTTGTATCTTGATCATTCAGAAATCTTCCTCTTCTTAATCATCCAGGCTGTTACAATTTTTTCATTTTCTTTCTCCATTGCACAGTTTTGTTAGAGCACAAAAGTATATGAGGAAGGGAACTCCTGCATCAGTCTTTTTTAAGGTGACCCTATGCCCTAGCATCTTCACAAAATATAACATTAGCAAACTAAGCCAGGCTGTGACTTAGCAAAGTTCAGAGATAATTCAGGCAGTGAAATCACACTGATAGAGTGTCAAATGTTTTCTTCTGCACTATAAAGGAAAACATTCTCTTTGAACTCAGCAAGGGCTTTGTAGGACAGGAGGATTATTTGAACCAATTTTCAGCACACTCTTCTCAAACTGTTCCATGTGTTGGAGGAAAGCTGCAGATCCCTTGGATGTAAATTGCAAATTGTTTCCCCCAGTCAGATAAAGGACACACACAAGGTTCTCCTTGTATTTATGTGTCTGGTGGTACTTGAGGCCGTGGCAAACACTTAGTCAATAAGAGCAAACATCAATAGCAATAAAAAAGGCTTGTCTTTCCTTTTCCTCAAAGTCAATGGAATCTGTCTCATGTGATTTACTTGCCCCCTTTTGCAGGTAAAATGGTCCCAGGGCTGGAACAATTCTGTTTGATAGGCACATTTTACAACTATTTAAATGGCTGCCAATATCATCATCCATCTTCTGCCATCAGAAGGGTTGTCTTGCTAATTTTTTCTTGTTTATCATATTTGCACTGACCATATGCACATAGGGACTGTGTTGGTATCACCTTAGTTTCTGTAATTCAGAAGTTGTATGGCAATTTATATGCCATTAGAACCTATCTAGCATTGCTACATCTTTCTAAGATCAACTAGTAAGGATAAACAATCAAGATCCACATTATCTGCAATGCTCTTTTAGGTTTGCCAATTATTCACTACAGAACTAGTTTCTGTAACTTAGCTTTGTTTGCTTTAAGAAAGGATGATTGTCTGGTAACACTGTGTGGTTAACCAAACACCAGATGCCATCTCCCAGCTTCAAATTTCAGTTTGACTTGAAGGAGGGAAGCATTAGAGAATGAAGGACAGCCAGAGCTAACCAATTTCTCTTTTATTTGTCAAAAAATATGAATGGTGTTATTTTGTGTCACCTTAGCCAGGTCCTTGTCCCTAATATCTTCACACATTTGAATGTCTCAAAAAGAATTCACAAAAGGGAATTTGTCAAGTACAGTCTTGCAGAACTAAATGGACTTTGGTAGTATTTGTGTGCCATATCCTAAGCATCAGCAAGCATTTCATCAAGCTTCTGAGTAGTTCCCTGTGCTAAATTAAAAGCACTGTGTGATATATTTTGAAAAGAAAGCATTAAAAGAGCCTAAAAATACACCAAAATAGGAAAGCACGGGGGCCAGTGAAAACAATAAAGCATTTCAAGAGAAGGTGATATTGGAAGGACAGAAGGGGAAAAAGGAAATAAGTAGGACTATAGTTGCGTAAAAGAAAAGACTCAATGCACTTATGAATATGATGATTCATAAATTAACAATGTAAGTGATGTCTGTTATATTAATTGCATTACTTTTGGGGGTGTGTCTGGAAACACAGACACTAATTTTGTGGGTGCACATAGCAATTACACCAGAGAAAAATTTTGCTCCAAAATATTTTTAACTATTCTGTTATATTACATCGAGTATGTCTTTTCAAGTACGGATCTGACAGTAAAGCTCTCAGTGTCTGTGTTAATCTTGTTTTCCTGTTTCATAACAAACAGATCACACCTCTCACATACAGTCTGACCTCCTTGAAATTTTTCACTTTCATCATCTTTGCCTATACAATTGTTCAAAACCATTCATAGGGCTGTGTCCTCCTTCTGGAATAAGTGTCAGTACGGGGTTTTTTAAAACATCCCTCATCTTTCATCATACACAGGAATGTGATCAAGTCAGGAATTTTCCTTGATCTGAGACACTGCAATGCCTAATTTCCTGCAATGAATCTCAAATAGTTGTATCTGTTTTGTCCATAGAACTGGAACTATTTTTTTATATATTTTGAAGGTGAGTAGATCAAAGCCAAATGTATGGCTCATGATTTCTTAGCCTGTCCAAGCTACAACATAAAATTACTTCATTTGAGCTACTGTGACAGTGATTGTTCAGCATCCTGTTCAGGATACAAGATGGATTTTTTCATTCAGTTTGCAGTGGGAGAAACAAAGACATAAAAATTGCCAGTATAAGATAGAGAGAGGATATCAAGTCATTAATAGATTTCAGTAAAGCTTGAAATCAAACAAAAATTAATCTGATAGTAATCAAAAATATTTCTGTGGGTTTATTGCCAGATGCTGTAAACTCCCTTTAACTGTGAATTTAATTGATGTTCCTTTCCAACATCAATAGATGCTGTGGAAGTTTGACAGTGTTCCAAAAAGGGCTCTGAATAGTCCCAGGGAGCACGACTAAGCCTTCAACTTCAGAGAATGACACATTAGAGCAAGAGGCTCAACCTTAGTAACCAGGCTTACAGCATTACACTGGTTAAAGATCATTACTCACAAAGAAAAGGATTAGAGATTCTTGTTTAAAACAAAAGCTGACATTGTGCTTCATAGTTATGCATCCCCAAGGAGAGAGGAGCAACTGTACCAGCCAACTGCACAGACCAAATGAGCTGAGGTGTTGATGTGGACGACTGCACCTGCACTCATATATTGTGAAAAAAAAAGTCTCTAGAGTCCCTGTCTATAGAGGGGAGAAAAAAAAAACAAAACAAACACTTCTCCACAAAGGTCCTGGCTTATTAACGTGTTAAGACTATGCCTATTCACTTAAACCTGTACGAATACACCAAAATGAGTAGCAATAATGGACCTGCATTGCAATGCCCTATGAAATTTGTGCCTCTCTGTCCTCTAACCAGATTTTTAACAGGTTTTAATTATAAAATAATTGTATTTTTCTAAGTTTTATTATTGTTGTTTTGTTATTCATTAGTCTCATCCTTGATATTACTCAGTAAAGTAGAGCAATGAGTAACAAGAGTAAATATGTACAAGCTTCTGAAAAGTAGTGCAGAATGTGAAATCTAGATAGTATATATAAATATATATATGTATATATAAACTCTTGTCTGGAAAAGAAAATTATTAGAAACAATACAAAGTTTAGTATCACTGACAATCCTGAAAAGCAATTCAGTTTGGAGAAACTGTATGTTTTTGTACAGTCCTCCCAGACTTGGCTTTTATGTCCTGCAGAAAGATATGCCCAGAAAATGCAATAACAATGAAGCTCAAAAATTGTGCATTACCTTTAAATTACATTAGACATCTGCATAGACAGTAGAACGCAGCAACATATTTGTGGATAATTACAATTACATTTGTAATTCCAGTTGTCATGAAAGTGGTGTGTGTAGCAGGATGCTCTGCCTGGAATGTGGCAAAACAACTCAAACAGTGCCCTGTTTGCAAAGCTATCAGTGGTGAACTGAGAGGGGGTGTCATTTTGCTTTTTGTGTTGAATTGTGTTAAAACCAGTCTGACCCATCAATCCCAAAGTTAAACACCCTGATATCAAGGTGAAGATGTGGCAGACAGGATAACTTACCCTTATCAAGAATGCTGAGCTGGTACAGCTGGCCTGAGACATACAACTGACAGTCAGTCACTTTACACCCTGAAAGTCCAGTCCCACTTTGAAACAACAGGTTCTGCTTGGAGTGTGTGCAGGGATTCCTCCCTCAGCTGGGGATGCCCCTCAAGGCTGAGCAAAAGAGACTTGCCCCAGGTCATTGGTATGGGTGAGTAACATCAATCTCTACTTAATATCTGTTTCTTCTTTGCTAGCTTTAATATAGCTGCTTTAATACAGTACACTATACTATGCTGTAATAGTAGTTTTAGCTTCTACACTGTGTAGTAAATAATTCTGATTATGATCTTTTTGTCTAGTCATTTATCATAGTAAGTCATTCCTTTTTATATAAATATGTCTTGTTTGCCATCCTTAATCCTACAGCACAAAGTTGAACACAGGTTCAACCACACCTCTGTAATTCCTTAGATTTAAACCACTGAAAAAGTCTGGGTCTAGGATTGAATCCAGCTGCAGCCAGGCTCCTCTCTCAGAAGGAATTTAGAAAGAAGGGGGTCCTTCCTGCACCTTGTGACTCAGTGGGAGAGCTTCTCTAAACAACTTTGCCTGAAGCTCCCTCTCCACCCACGACAACGTGATACTATTTGCTGATTTGTCTGTGACAGGTTTAATGTGTTGGCAGATACTACTCTTATCCTCATGACTGCTTTGCATGTCAAATCTCAAAAGTAGTTAGTAGAAGTCCTTAGTTTATTGTTGCACGTGAGCTGCTGTTTTGCACTTTACTCACTATATACTAAAAATTCACAGTCTGGCAGATAGTTGTGAAATATATATACAAAGGATTCAGTTGCAGACTCTATTCTGACACAGTTCGGTGCGGGTTTTTTCTACCTTTTCTCTGAACTAGTTCATAGTCTAATATAAATTGAAATGTCAATACCTTGTATGACATTTACCTTGGCCTAGCAAGGGATCAAGAATAAAATAATGAATGGATTTTCCTCCTGTTCAGCCAGACTACAGAATGAAGCTCATATTTTTAGCCAAGATTTATTTTTTTTTTTAATATCGATTTCACTTATTTCTTGAAAGCGCTTTTTCTAGTTTTTGCCACGATCCCCCGGATCAAGAAGCAGTAGCTGCAGAGATGTTGGCATAGCTTCCAGGTACTCCTGGAAGCATCTGCACTAAATCACCTCTCCTGTGATGAAATGCTGAGAGAGCTGGAGCTGCTCAGACTGAAGAGGAGAAGGCTCAGGAGGATCTGATCAATGTAAGGAGGGTGTGAAGAGGACAGAGACAGGCTCTTCTCAGTGGTGCCCAGTGGCAGGACTGAAACACACGGAGTCCCTTTGAGCACCAGAGAACCCTTTGCCACTGTGAGGGTGACAGAGCACTACGCACATTGCCCACAGGGGTGGTGGAGACTCCCACCTTGGAGATATTCAAAAGCCATCTGGACATGGTCTTGCACATCCAGCTCTAGGCAGCACAGCTTGAGCAGGGGGGTTGCACCAGAGCACTCTCTTCCCACCTCAGACACTTCCATAATTCTGTGTTTCTGTGGAATCTGTTAAGATGGACTGTGTTTCATAAGACATCCAAACCAGCACAACAAACCTAAGGTCTTTTATAGAACCTTTACCGATAGACCTGAATATCCTCAATTGTATGCATGAGAAGAAAGACCAGAAGAAAATTAATAAAGGAGGCAAACATTAACTGGATTTTGAGTCATAGTGGAAAAAATGCCATATGAAGACAAACATCAGCTCTATAAATTAGAACAATATAATTTATAAATAGTTTTAAAGTATTTTTCACCATTTAGGATTTCTTTTTTCAGGATATTAGTAGTAAATAGACATCTGTGGATATTAGGAATGCCATTTTATGACTTTCAAGGACAAAATAAAGTTTTACTTGCTAAAGAGTAAATACATGACTATTGCCTACAGCTTGGTGATATAACTCCTATAAATGTTCTGCATTTAAAATTTCATACATTTTTTGCTTTGTTTTGTTTAATTACCAGGGTGTCAATTCCTTATTATAGCATCCTACTAATGATGGATGATATATCCTTTATTTATCCATATTCCTTTATTAACCATACCTATGAAGTGCTACATTTCAAGAACTTCAATGACCAGTGAAATAATGTACCTATTTTAAATTATTTACTTGATTTGAAGCTATATAAGTCCCCAGAAAAGCAACCTGCCTAACTGAAAGCTTGCAGCTGCAAGATGACACTGGGCACACCCTTCAGTTACATTGAACTGCATCTCTTCCTCCTCAGTACACATTTGGAGGACTTATTCTACAAAACATGTAAGGATGGTTTCAGAGGGTGTCCCAAGGGCTAAAGTTGATAAATTGTGAATTAGTTTACCTGGTAATATTTCATTCCTGATCTGTGCTGTCTGTGAACCTCTCCTAGCAAAAGCAGAGCTTTTACGCTCCCTAGGCAATCTGTCTGCTGCTGAGCCCTCTGAACTCACATTTTTCTTGGCAACAGGCAAGAAAATTTGTGTGAGTAAAAAAGAACATATTCCCACCTCTACCAGGCAAGACTAGAAAGCACTTTAGCTGGTCCACAGGAACTTCCAAGAGATTTCATTTTTAAAACCAATTAGGAAGTTTGAAGTTTGGGGAGACTGGGGAAAGCAGTGGAACATGCAAGCAGAAAATCACAGGTTTTAGATTCTCATCAGCACTACAGAAGCATAGGGCTACAAGTTCATGGTGTGTATTAGACGATCTTATGAATAAAAATGACACGCCTTAAGACATATTTGCAATTGGGCATGCTGCTTAATGATTTTTAATTTTGTTAATATCTGTAGTTGCTCGATAGAACGTATTTTTCGTATTACTGTTTGGATGGGCTTTTTCACTCTTTCTCCTATTCGAATCCAGTATTTCTTGCCGTGTGTATCGTAGATGGAGCTGACAGCGCCCAGGCTGAAATAATTTGGAATCGTTCCCGAGCGAGCTGCGCGCTCCCGGGGCAGCCAGGAGTTACTGTCAGTGCGCAGCGCCCTCCTGTGACCGTCTTCCGGAACTGCAGGGAAGGGAAAAGTGATGCTGACGGTGAGGATCCGCACGAGTCGGCAATTTTAAAACCTCTGTTTTTCACAGCCTTAAAGAAGCATTGATACAAGAGTAAAGCGCCAAAACTATTAAAACTATTTTTTTATTTAATGACATATTAGTACAGAACACAAACTGGCAGGTTATCCAAACCTTGCCCAGATACTGCTTTGTTATGTCCTACTAATCACTCTTCTTGGTAAATCTGATTTACAGCCACAGTAGATAATAGAAACATTTTCAGAGCTCTTGTTTCTTATAACAAGAGAAGGATTTTTACTAAGAAATAATACACGGGACATGCTATTATAAGGGAAAGTAATCAGAAAAAAGCTTCATGCTCTGATCTACATCAGCAGGGCAAGACTACTTTCAGGGAGGTATAGGCAAGGCAAGGGCAAGTTGTCTGAAGGCTGCAGCCACGCAGCTGCTCAGGGAATTGCTTGGGTTATGTGGTTCCTCAGAAGCTCTTTTTTGGCCTTAGTTTGCTGTGCAACAGAGAAAGCAAATTCAGTCACAGCTCAGCATAATTACTTGAATTAATGAAACAATCCCACTACTTTAAAATGCACAAATACACAAAAGAGATGTTTATTTTAACCTAATATATCCATTTAAATCAAATCCTGTTAAGAATCTACTTACAGGGCACCTGCAGACCCCCTGGCAGGGAAGGAGAGGGTGTGCTCAGGACACATCACATCTTCATCTGTGCAGGCACCTCTTGAAATCAGCCTCGGTTAGGAACTTCTTTAAACAAGATCAAGCAAAAACGACAAGAACACTCCAGTTTCCAATATTCTCACACTACTCATCCTCTTCCTTTTACTCTGGTGAGAGCAGCTTATTTCTGGTCCAGCTGTATTTAGATCTAACTTGTTCGGTGGCACGGATGATGAACTCTGAAGGGGTCCAGTTCCAATAACCACACTATCTGTCTGCCTTGATGCAGACATGAGCAAAACAGCACTCAAATGGAAAATATACTCAGGTTTTCAAGGGAGTCAGATCTCTCTGCCGAAAAAACAAAACAAAACAAAACAAAACAAAACAAAACAAAACAAGCAAACAAACAAAGAATACCACCTTAATACCACCTTAATTCATCCTTCATTGAGTGCACAGGATTTTAAAGAAAAATACCAACCACCCAAACACAAAAAAAGCAAAACAAAACAAAACAAAACCACCTGATCAAACTACCTGAGAAAGCTCCACTGAGTCCCTTTTCTGCATGTTTTTCTGGTCCACATTCTCTGTTTCCCATTCTATTTATGCTCTTACTACACATACTTTGCCCTTAATTACTAGCACAAAGCAATGCAGAAAAAGGAAGGAGAGCTATATAGGACATCCCAGTTATGTGTGGTCCTGCTTTCAGTCACCACAAGCAGAATTTGCCACCTTACAGAAATGGTGAAACCCTCTAGTGCCAGCAGAATTCAGGCACCCCCATCAGGCTCCCCTCCACTAAAACAAGTTTCTGCATGTAAGTCAGGAGAACCTTGTGAAATTTGTCCATTGCTATACCCACGGAGATGACCAGAACTTATCAAACTGCATTGATCTGAAGACTGCTGCTTCATGCAGAGCATCATGTAATCTTCCTAGAGGTTGTGTGGAGTGGAATACCAGTAGCACCAAAATCAGACACAATTCCTAGTTTTTTTCATTAATAAAGTTTTATAGAACATATAAAATTCCTGTTTGAAAAAGTACATTTCTCCATCATTCCTCACTTTGTTGTAACATTTATTACACATATAAACCAGGGCAGTATCCTCAAAAACCTACAATTTTTACATAGTGTCATGTTATATCAGTCTTTGAATAATTTAGAGCAATAGTGTATCTGAAGACTTACAAAAAGGACAAGGTTATGAAACTTGGTATTTATTCTGCTGTTACGGGACAAAGAGGAAATATCCCAGTTATAACTGCTAAACTGCAAGAGAAAATGGTTCCAAACAATCAATCTGGATAATACATTTATCATTTTATCTTTTACATACCTGATTCTACAAATATTTTACAATCCTTTTTTTCTGTAGTATGACATATATTTTTAAAGGTAAAATACATTACATGAACTGACAAACTTGTGAAGCCCAGTATATCATAATTCCCAAAACTGAAGAAGCAACCTGAAATCACTTTATATGCTTCACTTTCTAGAACATATTTTTATGTTTATTTAAATGCAAAAACAAGAAGTCTAGCTTTCTAAATGTGACTTATAATTTTGGTACACCTTGTACCATTCCTGTTCATCCTGGCATCTTTAAAAAATGGTGATAATTAATCTGAGTGCAAATACAAGTCCAATCCTGTTGAATTTATTATGAGGAAATATTTGTAATCTTTATTGGTGATTTTCCCTTATGCTATTGCTTTCTCTAGGAAGATGCTTGAAGAGGACATTCCTGTTGCAGTTTTCTCTGAAGGCTTCTGCATATGTGTGTGGTGAGTTTATTCACCAAATGACCAAAAAATTACAAACATAACAGAGCATGACAAAGATACCAATCTCTTAGACTATTTCGCTTATAACTAAAATTACAAAGTTTTATTTTATAAGCATCCATGCTGATTGCCACAGCTGCTAATGAGGCATAAATGTCCACTTCCCTTGTAAAGTCTTGAAAATGTCAGAGGAAATAGAAAATACTAGTTTATCTCTCCAGACAGACTTCATCAGCTACACAGACTGACTAACTATGGATGTTTGTTTGCTTAAGAATTGAGTATTCTCAAAGGATGTTGGTTTGCTTAAGAACTGAGTATTCTTAAAGGGAAATTGAAAGCAGTCCAGGAAGTCATCAAGAAGTCAGATACAAAACCCATAGGCCACTAGAAAGTGGTTGAGAACAGGAAAAACTATCAAAGGCATCTCTGTATTCTTCTAACCACTAGAAATGCTGTCTGTACAATGCATATTCTACATATATGTTCATAGCACATAAAAAAAAAACCCTTCCTTTTCATTCACTCTTTCAGAACTGCCTTCACAGTACTGCTATATTCTCTAACAAAGAAAGGAGTCCTCTCCAGAAGGATATTTCAGTCTGCTTCTCATTGCTAGTCAATAGACTAAAAGAAAATAAAATGTTCCTTTTAATTGCAACTTTCTTACTGAAAATGTATGTAAGTGACTGAGAGAGTATGGAAGATCTCAAAAGATTCTTAATGAGACACTTTATGGAGTTGAAGCCCTGCTTCTTGCCTTCACTCCCCCATGGAAACTCACATCCTTTGCTGCAAGTCAGTAAAACCAAATGAGTTCTTGTATGCTCTGTCTTGGGGCCAATTTATATTTAAACTTATCACAGTGATAAGATAATTATTTTTATTTCTGCTTTATATTACAGCAAAACAGAGTCAAAGAAGACTTTGGTATTTTTTTTCCAATCTGATGACAAACAAGTTCTAAATCTGGCAGGCAATTACTTTTTGGGGACAAAAGTAAACAAGAAATAGGAAGGTTTCGTGCTTTGTTATCCATCTTTAAGTGCATTTATTTGCAATATAATATGGGCTTAAAAATCTTGCTCTGACTAAATAATTTTTTATTCCCACTACTGGCTTAAGTCCTGCAGAATAGGTTGCTTTGCAAAGGCTAGCTCTCGTGTCTGAACAAAAATTCAACCTCAGATCTGAAAAGTCATAATGAAGAAGAGAGTAATAACCCAGCAATATTTCAAGGGAGGTATTTCAATATTTCAAGTATGCTGAATTTTCAAGGGAAACCCAAAAAAATTCAGCATACTTGAAGAGAAATTATCATCAGATCTGACTATATCTGGTTATATTCTGTATCAGCAGAGTACCACAGGCACATAGTGCATTTTCACAGGTCTAGTGCATGAGGTGGAATCCTGCTCCTTTTCTGAATATTGTCCTTTCCAAGGACATAGGCCATATTTCACTCATCAGCTAAAAGAGTTATGACACATAAAAATGGAGAGGTTTGTTGGTGGGTTTTTCACATCTGTTTGCTGGAATTTTATACAATAAATACGTTGTTTAATGTGTCATTTCTGTGACCTGAAGTATACAATTTTATGCTCTGTGTTAGAATGTTAGCAAATCAAACATTTTTGTCATTAGCAAAATAAAGACTCTCTAAACACAGAAACATTAATAGAATGGCCCAGGATACCCTAGAAATAAGAGAAAATTATTGTTTTAATACTTTTGAGCACTGAGAGCATGGTTGGAGTAGTCAGATTTTCATAGAAACCTCTGCCATTACACTAAGCAGTCAGAAGTAAAATGTGTCATCTGCCGCATCTGTTTTTTCTCATTGTTCCCAAAATCTAACAGAAGTCTAGCCAAAATGATGAATTATCTAAGCTTAAAAGAGTTTAAAAGTAACAAATCAAAAGTAGCCTGAGAATGCACAGTGTGTGGAGGGGAAAGGACAGATGGTACATCTTCAGGCTTGGGAGGCTTCCCATCAATAAGCCAAATCTGTTATCAGATTTATCTTTGTCATGGGCGTGTCAAGAGTACAGTGTCTTTAGACATCTACAGCATTTGCAAACAGAAGAGCTAATGTAAAATAAACATAGCAGATTATGACTTGTCAGTTAGCTATACCTGAATTCCAGTGATGATCCCAGCAGGATTGCACTTTTGCCTGGAGTTTGGTGCATCTTATACCGTGCAGTCAAAGCTCAAGGATTTTCTTCTTCATCCGTTCATACCCGGAGTGACACTTCAGAAAGCTCTGTTCAAAGAGATTGTTTGTCTGCTGGGGAGGGGAGGGGGGGGAAAGACAACAGATAAAAGAGAATTATGGTATAAGAGAAAAAAATCATTATGGTCAATTCAAAATGACTCATCTCAAGGCAGGTAGTAATTTTCTTTTAAAATGCTCTTTTTCCTACTGTTTCTTACCAGGCTAATTGTGTAAAAGAGTTTTATTTCTGGCCTACTGTAGTTGGTACTTGTTGTCAGTATAGATGCACTGGATAACCTCCCAGAGATCGTCTGTGACTTTCCAAACAGAAATACAGCAAATAGTGCCATTTGCTTTCTGCTTCCTTCTTTCACAGCTGTGAAAATTACATTTTCCTGGAACACTGTTGTACAAATTCTGAACTCAACATGATTTCCAAGGTCCTCATATGTATAGTTTAGTTCAGTGGGTTTCCAAATAGGAGATCAGATGAGTGCTATATTATATTCTTAGAAATTAATAAAAAAGTGTAAGAGAAAATAAAAAAAATAATAGACCATATCATTTGACACAAAATTGTTTCTACATAACTTACAGAACTATTTGCTGTTAGATTTTAATGATGTGTCAATCAGAAGTTGCAGAAATGCTACTGCTGATAGTAAAGTCCTTATACTTTTGGCACATTGCAGCACACTTCTCTACTGGATCACAGCCTGAGTACACATTCATAAGACAGACTTCTTAGTTCTAACAACTGTTTTGATAGGCCTTTTCTCATTATAATGGGTGAAAAATGCTTTCATCACTCCATTTAAGGGAAGTATCTTGGTTTAGATGTTGGATCAGGTAGTAGTCTGATTCAAATGTCATTTCATCTTCAAACTAATTTCAAGTCAATGCAGTGATTAAATGCTTTCACTATGTAGTCTCTTTTTCCAGACAACTAATATTCCTTGTTCCTGTTAGAAGAGCAGCTCCTTTCAGCATCTTCAGAAGCAACCTGGTGAGAAAATAATATAACACCCTTTCTCCTTCACAGCTTGCTTAGGTATTTTAGGTGTGATGCTCAAGTTGCTTACGACTGTGACTTCTTGCGATGTGTAGTGTTCCATACGACCACTGCTATTTAAATTACATCTCATTTGCTGCCGATTTGAACATTCACATTGATGATTCAGACATCCATCTGAACATCCTTCAGGAAGTAGAAAATCACAAGTGAGCACAGTTGCACAGAAGAGGGTTACAAAGAAATCAATCACAGATGCATGCAAAGGTGGATCACTGCCTGTCACACTCATAGCAGCATAAAATAGCACATAGGAAATGGTGCTTAAAGTAATTTTAAGCACTGCAGTTAATGGCATTTGCCATAATACATTTCATCTGAAACTTCAGAGCACAATGCTGCTGCACTGACTGTACTTTAACTGCCAAAGTCAAATGTCAGCTCTTCGTCTGCAATCAAAGCAATGACTGCGATATCCCTGGCTGAGCTAGTTTCACCCAGCTGATGATAGGAAGCAAATTTTGGTGTTCATTGAGCATAATCCCACTAATTATTTCTTGCTATTCCTTCAAGACTCACTATTCTACTAATTCTGAAGTGTGTATTTGTCATTTTCAGCAGACTGATGATGTATTTAAGGCAAATATTCACTGTGGTACTTGGTGCTTATTTGGCCCTAATATATGAAACAGCATTCATTTGAATAAGCTAATTCTTCCAAATATTAATTCATTAATTTTTTTAATCACAAGTTTTCTCCATGATTCACCCATTTCCTAATTTTGATCACTCATTTTATATTATGGTATTTTTACTTCACTGAAAGAATACCAGATACTTTTTATGGATTCCTTGTCTTCTCAGAAATTGTAGCAACCTGCCTCTGTGGGAAAAAACTGTGATGAGGCAAATAAAAATACTCACACTTAGCATTGAGTCTGAAGTTTTAAACCTCTCACAGAGGACTGAAATCATTATCGGTGTACAGTGAGAAGCATTCACAATGAAGTGAGAGAAGAAAATGCAGTTTTAAGTGCTGGAAAATAGGTCACCTTCACTACACAACATAAAGGACCTACAACGCAAAAAAAAATTTCTGAGAGCTCAGCCTCCTGTTGTACAAAAAGAGATGACACCATAAAGAAAGAGAGTACACCTGAAACCCAGAAACACATTGTCTGTCCTACAAAACAGATGGAAGGGACATTGCTTATCACTTCCACCTGATCCAGTTTATAGGTGGTCTGAGGCTGGCACCACTTCTTAGGCACTACTAAAGCATGACTCCAAAGTGCACAGTACTTTTATCACAAGGTGGTATCTTTACTAAAGGAAATACAAATATTTGCATCATTTTTAGGTGGAGGGAAAATAGATATTTCTCAGTTTTATGTCCACCTTTTTTCCTTCTTAAAAACAGTACTTCTTTCCAAATAATTTTGAAAATGTTTGGTTCATTTTCAGATTGCGTTGTCTTTTTTTAATAAGAAATATATTGAAGCACAAATGCCAACTTCAACCTTGCTTCCATCTCATGCATTAATACAGGCAGAAATTCAACTCTTTGTAGCCCAGAATATGATAAAACTGAAGAATATATAAAATTTCTGCATCAACAGACTGTTAAATTCAACAATCAAATTGACAAGAATTTTTCCTCTAACAACTTCTACCTGTAATGACTAATTAACATTTTTTGAGAAATCTATTCAAAAAAAGTTAGCAATGTCTTTTCTAAACTACTGAAATTGTTATGTGTCTGATGTCTGAGACCTATATAATCTCTTTTCCTGCAGAATGCATATTAAACTTCTATTTTGTTCTATTAAAGTGTCTCCTTTAATCTACTTGCTCTGGCTCTATGATATGTTAACTAAGTGTCTGTTCATTAACTGTTTTGCCATAAATAATTCAATTAATTTAACAAACCCATGATTTTCACATTGCTCTCTAAATTTCTTATAGGAAATACTGTATCTTGGCATCATAAAACATATGTATTCCTAAGATTAAAGAAGTGTTACAAGATAGCTGAAGCAGCTGAAGCAGCTGAAATGCTCTCCACCATCTGAGCAGTAGTGAATGGACTGTTACACCTAAGTTCACTTCTAAGATATACATTTGACCTTTCATTCCCAGGTTTGAAAACATGTGCATGGGTTAGATACCTTGCATAAGATACTGACATTTCATTGGGATTATACTTACATCATTCATCATACTGTATCACAGATGATATTGCTGTTAAATACTGTCTTTGTAGGTACTGTAAAATGCAGTTTAAAATGCATTACAAGGATACCGACTGTCTACTTTTCAAGAACATAACCTTAATATATCAGTGCATTGTCATTTTACTGCTCTTGTTAATATGAATGTTTTCTCTCATATAAGTGTGGGGATTTGAAAATAGCTTGGGTTTTGGATTATATTCATTATTATATGCTCATGCTTATATCCAGATGCCTGCTCCTTAGTTGTGCAGTTTAAATTACTCTTGTACATAGAAGTCAAGAGAGTTTTAGCTAAACATTTCCAAAATACATTTTGGTTCTGTACCTTTAAAACAATCATTGCCATAGGCCTCAATATAAATGATAAATACTTTAGCACAACAAATATAAAGCTGGATCGTAGCCAGTCTTTAGAACTATACTTTATGCATATTATGAAAAGTTCTGCTTAAGCCCACCTACTAATAAGCAACTGTTTTATTTTCTAATAACAGTTAGTTCTAAACCTCTACTGCCATACTCCAGCCAAGGCTGCAGAAGTCAGAAATCCCCCTGGGTACAGGGCAGTCATTCCCAAGCAGATTGTGGGAACACTAGTGTGAGCGTCAAGGCTCACAGCAGCATCCAAAACTCAGTTGCTCCCCTACAGCATTTCTGCCCGTTTTCTGTGCTGTGGTTAAGAGAACAGGACTGCAAGATTTGCAAACATGCTATTTTGCAATAATAGTTGCAAAAAAAAAAAAGTTTAGGTAAGAAAGAAGAAAAAGGCCAATAAACCTATCTAGAATTTCGAAAATTTGTTTTCTACCAGTATTTCCTCACTGACATTTTATGCCATTTTTAAGTCTTGCTGACCCTGGAAAGGCCTACCGTTTGAGGAAATTAATACAGATTGCAGCAGAGCTGACTGTTTCTGACACACATTGAATTATTTTCACCACATACAAAACAAGCAGGATTTTCAAGCATCACCAGTCAAATTACTGATCAATTTCTTGACATTTTTCAATAAGGACTAACAAAGACTTTATGAAATGTTTAATATTTCATGGAATCTTTTCTGTAGGATCTGTTCACTAAACTGATATTAAGCTTTATCCATCTCAGGTCAACTCTGTAAAAAGTTTTTGTAATTAGAATGGAAGAAAGGAGGAAACTTAAATAACATTTTGCGTAACACCATCTATATTTAACACTCAAAAGTTTCTCTAGACATATTGATGTAAAGACAATCAGAACTTTATGAATACAGGAAGTACCAATAGTTTGATTAAGAGAGAAACTGGTAAGGTAGAAAAGTTAATTTAGCTGAAGCAATACAGGGTAGATGTTCAGCTTTTAATTAGGCAATGAGACAGATGAGGTGAGGCTCAAGGTCAGGTTGCACAGAGCTGTAATCATCTTGATCTAGTTGAAGATGTTCCTGCTTATCGCAGGGGGGTTGGACTAGATGAGCTTTAAAGTTCCCTTCCAACCTAACCATGCCATGATTCTTCATGCAATAATGTGATAGACTGTCAACAACGTGGACCAATCCAATTAGGAATCTGATAAAGAAGAAGTGAATCATCTTACCCAGATATGAAATGAAAGTCAATATTTTCTAGGGTCTGATGCTGTCTACTGCATTGTATTTGGGGCTTTTTCTTTTATAATTGATCATTTTAACATATTTGAAATCATTCAATCAAAATTGTTAAAATAGATCTTGTGGGCAAGGTTCCCTGTAAATGTTTAATCAAGGTCTCTTCCCTTAAACCTCTTATTTCCTGTGATGCTGAAGGCCATTCCTGAGTCCATCATTAGTACACTTCCTGACTGATAGTCATTATTTTTTTTCATTTCAAGGCTTTACTGATATCTTGAAATAAGAATAGAGTCTTATCGCACAAATTAGTTAACAGGTCTTGTGTTGGTGTCAGGAGAAAGGAGACAGTGGAAAAATGCTGAGGCTCACTGCAGGACTTTTTTACTAAAGCTAAACAGCAGGGGTGTGAAGGGAGGGCAGGATTGTCATCTATACCACTGAGACAACAGATTGATATTACACATATATTTGTACTTCAGGCCTGATGGGCTCCTCAGCTTACAGCTGCTGTGCTCAAATGGGAGCACAAATGGGTCTCAGGTGGGATATGTGACAATGACTAAATGAACTCAGTAACAAAGTGTCCCAAACAAACCTGGTGTAATCTCACTGCTGCTTATAACCAGCCTCTTTTTGGCAATAAAGCCACCTAGTTTACTGTCATTCACAGATAACACAACCAACCTGGATGTGCAATTGGCTGGTGCAATTAATTTGATAATGTAGTTCAAGTCCACACCAGCCCAAATATAAGATACCAAAGAGATACTCACCCCTTCCTTTCTCTTTGTACTAATCAGAAAGCCTCAGCAGTACCAAGAAGCCAGTCCTATATTTCAGATGAAGAAAAGCTGATATTTGTGGAAGCATAGGCTCCTGTTGTTAGAAGTACAGGAAAATCAAGGATTTGCTGGAAGAGATGAAGCTTGCTTTGGAAATACACAGCTGACACAATGGTGATTTAATAGTTCAGGAGATTGAAGCTCCCTTCTTTTTTTTTCCTTGTGAAACTACAGGAAACCAAAGTTGTAGGAGATCAGCCTCAGAAAAATCACCCTAGAAAACAGAAGAAACCACCTCTTGGAAGCCACCTCCTTTTCACATGCTTACACAGCTCAAGAACCATGTGGGGACTCTGAGGTCTGTGAGAAACATTATATTCTATCATTATCCTATCATAGCCCCTTGAAAGCAGCTGGTTTTCCTCCTTGGACCCAAATAGTTCTGCACAAGTTACTGAAATTAAGTCTGCACAGTACTATTAATTTGTTAACCCTCATTGCTGCTGCTGGAACTATTAATGCCACATTTCCAATAGTAACTGGTGTGTTTCCTTCCAATTGCTTATATTCACAATTAAACTGGAAATAGCCTTTAATTTTTCACAAGGAAATAGAGGATAATTGGATTTTATTAAAATAAATCACTCACAGCTTTTAATGCAAATGCATGGGTAACATCAAAGACACTGAAAAGCTTCTGAAAGAAATAATAATAAAACAGCGGATCAGTCTCACAAGTTTAACTGGCAACTTTTCCCCAGCCAGAGGGCCTGTTCTATTAAAACATGGCAAATACACAGCAGCAGAAAAAGAATAAAGAGAATTTTCAAGAGGTGACTGCCAGATCAACACCACAAGAAGTTACTGAGTTTGATAAAGAAATGAGACATCAAGGGTAGAAGGACTACAGAGTTGCCTTTCCTCTATAATTATCAGAGAGGGCAAAATGTGCTACAGGGGGTTACAAACCAGGGCAGCTTGCAGGCAGAGTAGTGCTGTAGTTGCAGTTTCAGACCCAGAGTCCAGAGTTAAGATATCATAATATCCCAAAAAGTCTACCAAAAAAAAAAGAAAAATTAAAGGAAGGATAAAAGAGGTAAAACTTCAGAAAGCTGCAGGTGAAGACCAAGCCTCAAGAGAGGTGTTAAACTTGTGTGATGATGAGCTCATCATTTGAGATTCACAAACATCAGTCAATGCCAGCTGACATTTAGTGGTATTTACATGCTTTACTGAGCTTTCTGATCTCAAACTCCAAAATCTGATTCTTTCACACACTTCATGTCTTTCATCTTTTCTTGTTTTTTCTTCATTTCTCCTCTCTAATGATTCCCATTCTACCAGTCACCATTTCATTTTATAAACCTGCATTTCAAAAATAAGTATAGATCAATACTTGGGAGGAAAAAAATGGAGACATCTACAGGACAAATATTAATGATCAGAATTTTACAAGACATATAGGAAGATATTAATTAAAATTACTAAAATACTTGAAATATCAACGCATTAAGTAAATATTAATAGCTAGTTTCTTTATTCTTACCTATCCTTAAACCTGGCAAAGCATTTGTGTTGATACAGAGCATCATAAATATGCTGACCATTTAGTACCTCTGGACTTTAACTCTGTTAAACTAAAAGAGTGGAGTGAATTATTTTGTCACTGGTATACTAACAAATTAAACTCCCACTGTTCTATAGAATTAGGTACCAGAAAATTTTCCAAGACTTCAGAGGATAGACTTTGGTTTTATACTGCTTGAAGATCATAGAATCCTGACAGAGGACATGGAAAAGTTGTCATTGCAAGACCACTTGGTGATCTTTGAACAATCATTGTGACTGAGAAAGATGCCTGAGGACAGGAAGAAAGAGAATGACACTCCTATCTTCAAGAAGGAAGTAAAATAGACCCAGAGAACCCCGAACCTTGGAACCTGATGAAGCAAGTAATACTGTAACAAGAAGCTCATCAAGAGTAGTTTTTATGATACCATCATTGGAAAGTGTTGCTTGACCAAACTACTGATGACCTTGTACTGTGAAACGGCTGGCTTAGCATATAAGGAGAGAGCAGAGGATACTGAGTATTTTGACTTCAGAAAGGCTTTTGACACTGTCACCTGTAAGATTCTCAGAGAGGAATTGATGAGGTATTCACCAGGCAGACAGACAGTGATAGATGGAGAACCAACTGAATGGACAGGCCCAGAGAAGGGGTGGTTGGTGACCTGTAACACAAACTCTGGTTGGAGGGACTAGCAGTGTATCCAAGGGTTGATACTGGCTCCAATCCTATTCAATTAATGACCTGAACAGTGGGGCAGAGTGTAGCCTCAGTAACAACCATGAAGAACTGCATTAGGATATGGAAGTCTGACAGGAGGTAGAGATTAGATAGTGGGCAATGAGAGAGATTGAAAGCTCTCTGAGCTTTTGAGCTTTATGGGTTGGGATCAGAAACACAAAATCCAGCTGGGGCCCACTTACTAGTTGCATGCTCTGAGGATTGCTGTTGGGCCAATCTTGTGTAACTGCTTCATTAATGACTTGGATCAGCAAGTCATTAACGAAGCACAGATGATATTAAACCAAGAGAAGGGGCTGATACACCACAGTTGTCTTGCCATTCAGAGGGGTCTCAAGAAGGTGGTGAAATGGGATGACGGGAAATTCATGACATTCAACAAACACCAAATCCCGCACTTGGGTAGGAGTAGCCTCATTCACAGGATAGTTGGGAGTTGACTAGCTGCAAAGAAGCTTTGCAGAGAACTGCTATTGGGTCCTTTCTGACCATAGGCTGACCATGAGGGAACAATGCCTCCTCTCAGCAAAGGAGGCTAGAAATGACATTGGGTCTGTTAGGAAAAGCCTTTCCCACAGATCAGGGAAGGCACTGATGAGCCCACATCAGGAATGTTGGATCAAATATTGGGCTCCTCAGTACAAAAGAGGTATGGAAATGCTGGAGAGAGCTCAGTAAAGGGCCACAAAAATGACTAAGTCTCCATCATTCTTATCCGCATGAGTATGTGTATATATATACTCATGATAGAAGGGAAGAAGAAGAGAAAGTCAGACTCTTCTGACTTCTGTCACTCTGCTGACGCTCAGTGACAGGAAAAATGTCAACGGACATCAATTCAGAGAGGAAATTCCATTTAAATGTAAGAAAAATCTTTTCAACCATGCCTGTTTTGGAATACAGGTTGGTCAGAGAAGTTGTGGAGTCTCCGTGCTTGGAGGTATTCAAAATACAACCAGACATAGCCATTAGCAGTTAACTCTAGGAAATCCTGGTTTTAGCAGGAGCATTTGGCTAGACCACTCTCAAAACTCCCTTCCAACCTCAGTGGTGCTGTGATTCAAAGTATAAATATCACATGCCAGTATTTCACATTTTCAGAAGTAGAATATATGACTTAAAAGAAAGCACCAAGAGATGAAGTTGATTCCTACATTGCCACTACTGTATAATACTCACAAAATATTTGCCTTGATAAATGATTTTAAATCTTGGGATTACCTATTTATATACTCCGTTAAAATCACTTTAATTTTAGCCCACCAATACTGATTCTCAATTTTCAGTTTCTTTTGAACTTCAGAAGCAGAGAACTTTCTTTTTATTTCAGATGTGCTCAGGTGGGTATAAACCAATATTACCAGAGAACTTGATGAAAATAAAGAAATAGTCCTATGGCTAAAAAAAGGTTGTGCACTTTTTCTAAAACACAAACCCTTTATAAGCTTGCCCTGCAGTTAAACTGCTATAGCAAACAGTAATAGTCAATTCACATCTATTATAAGAGCAGTATCACCTGCAGTTTTATTGATTGTCAGAAAACAGGTCCCATTTTGCGAAACAATAAAAACCAAATTTAGTGTAAAATCTCCCAAGGTTGTAGCCTGTAACCTTATAACATCAGAAATGACAGCAGTAAGCATCTTCTTTTCCTCCTTTTTTCAGTTCAGACTCCAAGAGAAACCAGAGATTATATTCCAGAGAAGGGAGTCCTGCAGACATAGACGTATTACCATGCAGAGGCACAACAAAGGTACCAGAAACTGTTTTCAGTTTGTTTCTTTCTTAGTGGTCTACACTTCTAGTCAATACAGAAAGGCACAGCCTGTTATCTAACACTCACGGGTAAATTTTAAGAACTAAACAAAATATAAAGCGTTAACAACACAATGTAATTTTGTTTTTCTTAGTCTCTAATGTTTCCCCACAAATAATTACGTAAACACAGTGAAAGAACATTTGGGAAATGCAACTGAACTCCTCAAGTACAAGGTCATTGTATTGGGTTTGCATGGCAAAATTTTGGTCTAGGAGGGGCCATGAGAGGTATCTTCTGTGAGAATGGCCAGAAGCTTCCCCCATGTCCAACAGAGCCAGCACCACTTAGATACCTCAGTGGCTGAGTATTGCACCCCACAGTACTCAGTAGCTCCATTTATTTCAATTCTCCATTTTGCATGTATGTTGAAGTTAGATGAAAGTTCCCCAAAATTAGAAACAGATAAAACATGCAGTAATACAGATTATTATACACACTTTAAAGGAACTCGACAAAATAGAAAATTCCATGCTTCATGGAAGAAGGAGGGCTACATTTGAAAACAATGGACCGTATTTACATTGGTGACATATTGCTCTGTCTTTTCAAAGAGACAGAGAGTCTTATCTGTAATGGAAAAGTCATTTTTAAAAAAGGAATGCCAAATCAGAATCAAATATTTAACAAATAGCGAAATGTCAGTGTGAGGTACACATATAAATTTGGAGTAGTCTTTACAGACTTCACACTGCTGATTGCAAGATTAGAATTTGTACCTGAAGATATACATACAAAATATTATAAGCTTCTGCAATCAAGCTTTTATTTTCTGTCAGTCCTGACACAAACAAATGGAGAAGAACTGCATGGGAACAAAAATTTGGACCACACACCTACTCCCTACCTGCCTTTCTTCAGCATCCATTTTGGAAAAGAACAAACCTACTTTTCCCTCACTTAATACAGTGTTGGACTCCTACTCCGAAAACCTTAGGATGGAGTAAAATTTGCATCCGAAGTAAAAATTTAAATATGGATCATACACCTAAACATGCAGCTAGGATCACTAAGATAGTCCAAAGCTGTCCATCAGGAACCATTTCTTGTACCTTTCAGAGCAGGCACGTTCCACTGCAGGTCTTTTGCTAGATCCCAGTTAAGTGCTGCAAGGGACCTTGTCAAGGCACCCAAATAAAAATAACTCAGTATAGAAGATGGGCTCATTTGATTCAAGCGGAGGTTAAAGCAGGTTATCCAATTTCAGGTTTGCCTAATTATCAGTTTGGGCTTTCTTTTTTAGCCCAGCATGGGTTCAGATTTGAGCCTTAGTTGAGCAAATAGCTGCCTCAAACAGGAGCTGAACAAGCTATCTTCATTAAAACTTCTCTACAGAGAGTTTGAGTGTTTGGGCAAGAAAAGAAAAGGAAGACGGGAAAGCAAATGAGGCTCTCAGACTAAGAGTTCCCTTTCATCTAGGCAATGTAATGCAAATCCTTTCTATTGCACATTTTAAGATGTAAATTGGATTCAAGTTGATGTCCACCTGTCTTGAACCAGCAGGGATGTCTTCCCATTTTTATCAAAGCATTTCTCTGCCAATTACTGGCTGTTGTGACAGTTGGAGATTTTTTTGTGTGTGTGCAGACTTTTACAAATACAAACTCATTAAAATTAGATCTTTCACATTCTGATTCCAAGGAAAACTGTCACTGAAAAATATCAGGGGTCAAGTGATCTGTATAGTCTAATTACATCCTAAAATACCTAGAAGCTTCTGTTTATGCGGAAAAAAGAGTTTTATTTTCATGGTATTTTCCATTTTCAAAATTTTATTATTTTTAAGAGGGGAAAACATTATGTAATACAGAAAGATATTTACATTGTTTATTCACTGCAGACAACTAAGTCTCTATTCATTACAGTAAATTTTATTTAATAGCAGCAAGCAAAAATTTCCCAATTAATTTGAGTAAATTCTCTTCCATTCTGTAAAAAAATAGATGTTCATTAGAACAACTCTACAGAGCTCATATACTGGAATTCACCAAATCGTTAACAAGGAACAACAAGCTCAGATCAAGTTGCTATGGTACCTAACTTGTTTAAAAACACGAACTTTCATTTCACTGGAAAAAAAAAAAACAGATACAACTATAATGTGTTTAGCAGTGAAAAAGAAAAAAATGGAACAATTTTTTTTTCATCCCATGAAATTTTTCAGGAGATTGGTTTTCAAAGTTGCATTTTTTTTTCATGGGGTAAACTATTCTATTGTCGTGCCTTTATATGAGAAACATTCATGACCAATCTCTTGCTAATGTTCTGTATTCAAAATGAGCATTGTAAATATGTTCAATTACTAAGGATAGGCACGTAAGTCACAATTTTGGCTATCATGGTGTCAGAGCCAGTTTTCCAATGTGTTGAGGCAGATGCATTCTCTGCATGCAGCAATGTTTCATATACAGATATGACATTGTAGCTATATTTATGATAGATTTCAGCTGTTACTTCAGATTTTTTTTTCTCACTACCCTTTCTCAGTCTTTCAGCAGAAAACATGCCTGACAACTGTTGACAGGCAGGTAAAGGTGCAAATGTTAAGAGAAAACTGAAGGAATTTTTGGTACTTGGAAGTACCAAAAGAGGTGGAAAGGGAGACCTTTCAAGGTCTAGAATATCCTGCTCTGGATCTCAACCACAATGTGTGGTACATACATGCTTATTTAGAGACAGAGTTGATCTAGAAAACCTTCTGAGAGGACTCCTCCTACATTTCATTTGGCCTTGCAATTCAAACATGCAATAAAATATCAGGAAAAGTTTTGGAAACAGCAAACACAAAAGAATGTACTTGTCAGAAAAGTATGCCACAGAAGGTGGAGTGGTTGCCTTTCCCTCTTTGCACATATGTTGCTCAAATCTGTAGGCTTTTTCTTTTATAGGAGGGGAAGAGGGAGGGCATGTTTAGGTTTCAGGACATGAGGATTTTTGGTGTGAGGAGGGGCCCACATTTTCTCTCAAACATACAAATTGGCTAACAGATTACTAGAAATCATTAATCAATAATACAGATAATTTTTTTGTTAAAATGAAAAGAAAAATCTAGCAAGATGGCACTGCCAAGAATATCTGGCACATTTCAAGTTCCAGCCCCAGCGTGGCCTCCACCATATCTTTCCTTGTCCAAGCATCTGTGCCTCACTCCTCAGAGCATTTCCCTACTTTCTCTCTCACTATGCACTTCCATTGAACGTAAATAAAACGTTCTCTGCAGAAGCTTGATCCTGATGGAAGGAAGCCTCTGTGGCTCAGGAGGAGCTGCTGGCAGATGTGCCCCTCCATGGAGGAGCAGTTCCACCTGCAGGGCTGGCATGGCTGGAGCTGGAAACCAGGCCCAGGAGAGGCAAAGGAGGTGACAGAGCACAGTGGGAGAGCATTTAAACAGCACGGGAAACAGGCATGATCCAGGAATCCCTTCCTAACGAGATGGGCAACCCAATTTCTTGGACTGTAATCCCAGCAGCTGCAGCATCAGCTGCAGGGTGCTCCTGTGGAGGCCCCAGTCAGGACAGGACTGTACTGGGAATGAACTCCCCCTCTGCCTGACAGGGACCTACTGGAAGTCATCACAACACACACTGTCTCATACAGTAGAAGTTGGATAATTCCAAAGTTGTTAAGATGAGATACAGGCTTTTTCCCTCATGTATCACATTGGTTCTCAGATTTGTGACCTATCCTTGAAAAATCCAAGTTAAGGAAATGAAATTCATCTGAACTAAGCCATTCCTTCTACACTAGAAAATTAGTTACACTAGCTCATCTGCAGTTATATACTGCACTATCTGCATTAGATGTTCCCCAATGCCCACAGGATATTATTTTCAGTTATATAAACTGTAGTAGTTGTGTCTCTTCCACTGTGCCGCTCAGACAACACGGAAATGTAAACACTAAACCGCTATAAAAGGCAGATCAGATTAAAGGGTTTAATTTGGACACAGTAGAGAGATACACAAAATTAAAGAATAATCACAGACACCTTCAAAATAAGAAAGTGATATGAAACCAGTTTCCAGAAAGGCTGAGTAAGAAACTCTAGGGCAGAATATTGGAGGTCAGTGAAAGTCATCCTGAGGACCTTCACACAGTGCTCCAAATCCAGCAAAGGACTGAGGTATATATTAGATACAGCAGAGGAACTGCAAATTTTAACCATGGACCAGGCTTGCGTAAAGCAAAAATAAATCATTAAAACCCTCTTGTTTAAAAGACAGGCATCAGCACAGGAAAATCAAATTCTTTTTCTCAGCTGAAATATCCTCATGTTCTCACAGAACAGATCAAAATTCCATCCACCTCTCCTGACTTTGTATTTCAGTCCGTTTTCCTTAAGCTCTGAAATGTGGTCACATACTGTTATTTTCAAAACAGAGCAATATTATGGAAGAATTTTCAAAACAAGATAGATCTCTAATGTAGAATAAAAAATGGCCAAAGAATATTAACCTCTAAAGCCTTTATCTGTACATGTGTGTCTGCACAGTTAGTGTGCAAATACACACAAATGTACCTGCCTACATACACACATATATGTATATATACACATATACATAGATGCTGCTATAGTTACATCAATATAGATATGGATATATATTGGATATGGATATATCTTTATATGGCTATAAATACAGAGGTATGTGTGCATACACATATTTTAAAGCAAATAGAAGAATTAAGTATTTAACCACTAAGTTCTGCACCTTGAAGGAACTGAAACTTCAAAACATCTTCATGCAGGAATGCCACACATTGATAAGACACAGGTTGAAAGAGGGTGTCCAGCTGGACTAAAGCCCAATAAATGTTCTTCATAAATGTTCTTCACAGCAACTGATTGCATTTGTTCAGCTGCTACCAGGGCAAGCTGATCAGCTGTAAATAACAGACACTAGGAATATTTTTTTTTTTTTACAGTATATTATACAAAACAATCAAAATGTCAGCCACAGAATCTTTTATAGTAACTCAGCTGAGATGCTCTGCCTCTTCCTGTGTCTTTCCTTCTGGTGTGCAGAAACTCAGGGTGACATTTTCTCACTTTGAGAGATCTTTTTTTCTATTCTGAGAATTAGAAATTGCCAAGTAATTCTAAAACACCAGTCTGTTTATTCTGTTTTATTTTTCATTTCTTCTTTCTGAGCAGATAGTCTTAAGGGATTCAGCAGAATACACACATCCTTTTAAAGGATAATTATGCTTCCATGAGGTGACTATGTCACTGTTCTAAATCCGGCAGTACAGCCAGACTTCTTTTACCTGCATAAAACTATCCTTAAATTCCACAAGGAGCGTGTTAGATTTGCTATTTACTGGTACAAATGACGGACATTGTTTGATCCAGTGGTAGTTTGGAGCACTTAAACCTCTTGCTGAGAACAAAAGGAGGATCACAGAGGGAGCAAGAATGACAGACCAGAAATGCTGTAAATGTTCTGAGCAAAGTTTACAGATGGTTAGACAAGACTTCCCCCTTGTAAGTAGCACTATGGCTACCAAGCAACCTAATTGCCACTAGGAACAAAATCATATTCCTCATCACTACCCACTGCTCTTGCGAGCACAAAGTAAACTTGGGATGAAGGTCAAATCATTAATAGTCATGCCAAGTCAAATTTGTGCAGCAGCTGCAAAGCAGCTTGAGCCAAGGCATTGTAGGAATAGCTGAAGATCACTACTGGAGCAAGCAGAATATTCCTTTTTCACTCTTCTTTTATAAGCCAAAGGATCACAGCAAAAGTCCTCTGAAAGCCCTTCATTAGTTGTACTCCTGACAGGCAGAATAAGCTTGGACTTTAAGAGTCAAAAAAATCCTATGCAGAAGAATCAAAGTTCTTTATTTTAATCTTTTCTGACATTTTATCCAATAAGTGATTGTTAAAAAATTGATTTTTTTAAGGTCAGTCACTGTTGCTTCCTATCTTTCTTCTAAAGCTTCCAATAATATACTAGCTTTTTTTACTTATCCCACTTACTAAAACACACTACCAAATTTATCCTTTCAAGAGAGGGTTTTTTTTTTTTTCCTACATGTTTTGAGAAGCATATATTGC
Source organism: Rhabdornis inornatus (assembly GCA_013397075.1). NCBI lineage: Eukaryota > Metazoa > Chordata > Aves > Passeriformes > Rhabdornithidae > Rhabdornis > Rhabdornis inornatus. Next base: position 301,156 of record VWZS01005568.1, read on the forward strand.
TGGACCGGTGCTGAGAGTTAACTATGACTTAACTTTCTGTATACAAAGAAGCATGCAGCAGGAGAGTGGGGAAAGGGTGTAGTGTCCCAATAGTTAAGGCATTGGAGTTTTAATGTGATAGCTGAAAAATTCATACACGGAAACTGCAGTTTATTTTCCAAAAAGAGTGAAGGGCTGAGTTACCAGTGAAAGAATCTGGGATCTGGCTTTAGGGAGCCTTATATCCTTGAAACCAGAAGATTAAACCGCTGTGACACTCCCTTGAGCAGAAAAGAGACAAAATATTGAAGCAACCCATCCAACCACCAGCACAGCATCTTTGCCCAGAAGATGAAAATAAAGCAACTCACTAGCTAAAGTTTATTGGAGCAAAAATGAAAAATTATTTTAAAAGCAAAAAGACAAACGTATACCATTACATAATTTGGAGGTGAAAGGTCCTCTTGAGGTTTCCTGGTCCCTCCTTCAGCTGAAACAGGGCTAAACTCAGAATTAAACTGATCTGCTCAGGGTCTTGGTAATAAACTGCCTTGTTTAATTGAAACAAATTACAGTAGATGCAGACAAGATAACTGTGGAAGATCATATGAAATATGACTGAATGAATCTCTTATCCTGAAAGCATTTCTGATGGAATTAATTTGTCAGGACATAGGGTATATAGCAGAACTACAAAAAACAGCAGCAGAATTTCTATAATTCATATTACCATAATATCTATTGATCTTCTTCACTGGACATCCTAAGCAAAAACACAGTATAAAAACTTAATTTCTGTCCCACAGAGACTGACATCTACATATAAGACACAGCAAATCAATGTGGACAGATTAGGGAACAACAGTGAGACAGTCTAGGCCAACATGACAGGTACAAATCACAGCAGATAGGAGTTTGACCTGCTGGCATGTTTGGGTTTTTTGTCATCAATACATCCCTAAGTCATTATAAGAGATTTGAGCAAGGACGAAGTGTTGCTGCTTTGCACAGGTTTATAAAGTGCCCTTCTCATAGGCATTACAACAAGGTTATTCTTTCAATGACACCAGAAATCTTTGAAGAATATATATAAAAAAGAAGAAGACCAGTAATGATGTAGTACTTATTCTAGAATCCAAATTCTTTTCCTAAGGGTATGCTTGGAGCATCTTAAATTTTCTCTATTGTCCAAAATTTAACTCTTTGATAGATCTTTCTTGTTTCAATGCATATTTGCCCATCCTAGTACAAAAAGACCCTCTCTCTACCAGCTGGTCTAAAGTCAGGACTCACCTGTGAGGAGAACAGTTAAGCAATAGATGGGGTGGTTACAAATTCAGAAGCTTTGAGACAGCTTTTGCATTTATAAGTCATGAAGTCACCCCTGAATACCTCAGTTTCATAAGAGAGATATTGTCACTAACTCGAAAAGAGGAAAATAAAAACTGTTCTTAGTTTTGCTGTAGCAATGACTGGTAGTCATAGGTTTGAGGATTTAGAGAATCTTTCAATAGAAGTTATGCCCAGCAGCTATGCAGCTTCTCAAAGACCATTCTAGAGACCTGTGTCTAACAATTCGTGTTTCACTCACTTTGTGTGTCGATTTTTAGAGCAGTTGTTAAAGAGAAGGGGCTGTGGACAGTGGGCTTGTCTGAAAACCCTGGTTGAGAGTCCTATAAGAACACGAATTAATTAAAAAATCTGTCACCCCAGATGAGACACTCTCAGCATTCCCAGTTGCTTTAGGTTGCCTGGCTCAAATGTAACACAACAGCTTCATATACAAACCAGAAGAGAGCGGTAGTCAGGTAAAGCAGAGGCCATGTCTAGGAAAACAAGAATCCAGAATATTGAGAGATTTTCTCAAGTACTACATTTAAATATAATCAATACCAATCTCTTAATAAAAACAGCAACACAAAAATATATACAATACACAGGTGATAAAGTTTCTGTTTTATTCATAAATAAACAAACCTCTCCTGAGGTATTGGGCTCAGTTTAAAGTATGATACTGCTATAAAAAGTCTATGGTCTGGAAATCATTCCTTATAAGAAAACAAAGATAATAAATTGGAATTGTTCAGATTTCTTGAGGGAAAGATAAGCAAGCTGGTTCTTGAATTCTTAATAAAGTAATTGCAAAGAAATGGGAAGAATTATTCTCCATATCTGGAAAGGACAGAACAAGTACATTTCATTTTCAAGTAAGGAAAGAAAAGATTGTCATAGCTTTCTGAAGTTAAGAATAATAATGTTTGGAAAGTAGTTAGTGATGGCAAACTTACTTTTCTGACACTGAAGGTCCAAGAACAGGTTAGACATAGCAGAAGTGGGTTAGCTATAGTTAATCCTGCTCAGGATCAGTCAAATGGATTGTAAGAATTTTTAAGGTCACCTTAGGCCTTAGAAACCTGTGATTTTCATAGTTATTTTGAGTTAGTTTCAGGCATAAATTTTTGGTTACTAAAAGTTACTTTCCTATATCTGACCTAAATTCCAATTAAAATTGATCTTTGAGTAGTCCAAAGATATTTTCCACTGTCAATCATATATCTCAGCATGACCACAATTTTACCTTTAAGAAACATCATATCATGCTGAATTCTACATTTAGTTCCTGTCCTACTTTCAAAGTTGGCACAGTGCTTGCTCTTTACAGTTTTCTCTTTCTGAAGGTTAAGGTTATATTGATTTAAATTCAAAATTTGAGATTGAAGCACTTTCATAACAGAACTAAAACCCATTGGCTTACCAGCTCGATTTCCTGTATTTCCAAGCAAAGTTCTTAATTTGAATTTGCCTGCAGTAACGGCATTATTTAAAAATATTCAACAAGGATTTTAACAAACTGCAATCATTACTTGCTAAAAGACACTTTGCGCATGCCTCTCTCCATCACATTACCAGTGGCACTCTTCTGGTGAAATACTGCCACTGATTCAAACATTGCTCTTGATTGCTTTTTTACTCTATGATAAGAACAAATTTGGGAAGTTTTATGAAAGTTTGACTCGAGAACTTAAAGAAACTGAGAGTTTGCTTAGACTAAAAGTGACTGATGAGTCCCTTGCAATATCAAGGAACCATTTGCCTCCTCCACAGCCCCCATTTACCACAATCCCCAGGCTTCCTTGTGACAGACTAAGGGCCTCTGAAACTATTTCGTATTACAGGAAAATATGAAAGTGCTGAGTCCTTCGAATTCACTGTAGTTAGTAGCATCTGTAAGTTGCAAGTCCTACAGTTTTCATAAGTGCAACAAACGTGGTAGCTCTGGAGGAAGGCAAATATTCCTTGGTACAGAGAAAAACTTTGTCCTGGCGTCACCCAGAGGAGAGGTTTTTAAAAGTTCTTCATGCCTGAAGCCATGACTTCAACATGTGTTTTAATTGGGTTCAAGGGAAGAAACAATACTCGTTGAAAAATAAAGCTGTGGTTATTTCAGAGTTATTTGGAAATTTCAAAAAAAAGTTTAATTTGAGTATATTTTTGAGGGTTTCATCTAAGGCTGGAGGAAATAATCTTCTGGCTGAAAGATGCAGCATCTGAATCATTCCTCACACACGGTAACCCCAGCTGAATCTTATCTCCACTAGAGAATCTTAAACTACATTACAGGGAAATGCAGAAATGTCCATGGTATGAAGTACTCTGAAATAAAATGTTTTCAGTTCCTGCTGTTGACCTTCTTTTACTGTATTCACACAAATGTGGTTTTTAATTTTACAGGAAATTAGACCCTTGAGAGGTTCACTTAATTAGAAGGCATAAAATTGACTGCATTATGCTAGCATTTCTTTGCTAGGAGAAAGATTTTGTTAATTGAGAAATGGGGAAGAGATGAAATAATGTGTTAAACATCAGTGTATAGACCTAGAACTAGCTTAAAATCAGATATTTTTAGAAATCCACCAGTTTCAGTTGCAATAAAAGGGTAACCTATTACTCTTAATGTAGAACTGGCATAATAATATTTTATATATAAAAAAAATATTTTAAAATATAAAATTTTAATAATTTATAAAGCAAACAAATTTGATGGGCTAATAGAGCAAACTTTTTGGAATTAATTTGAGAAATTCCATGGAAAATAATATGTAAGTAAAATAAGAGAAAAGGGTAGATATTGCTTCTTTGGAGCTTTTATTCAAAGAGAAATCTTAAAACCTTCTCTCCCTTTGCCAGCTATGTAAGGAAGGGTTTTAATGCTCTGTATTTTTACCTCTCTGCATTGTATCTGAGATCATGCTGAAATAAGTCAATCATTCAGACATGAAGGCAGAAAAATAAAATTCTTAGATTAGCATGGAATATTTTGCATGAAAAAAATACAAGGGCTTTTTTCAGCAAGATACCACACTTTTAAATACAGTTCAAAGCAAGTTAATCTTTTTTTTTTCCTTTATTCCTTGTTTGACAATGAGATGGAGAGATGTGTTTTTACACAGGACAATCTCGTGGCAGCAGCTCTCCATAGTCACATTGAAAAACAATCCAAATTAAAAATCCAGTTCTGTTCTAGGATGTCCACAATTATTCTTCACATAGCAGTGCATGGAGTAGTCCAGCTAAACAGCACAGCATGGGAAAATGAAGGTAACTGTGATGGGGAATAATGCAGATCTTGTTCCCTTTTTCACAGTTGCCTGAGAATGATCAACTGAGAAGTCTATCTGTCACCTGGCTATGGCAAAGTGTCAAACACTAGATAACACCTAGATGTGAGATATATTCCTTCACCATACCACTAGCTGAATTTGCAGCAATTTTCATTTTCCTGATTTTAGATGTTTTGGAAAAGGAATCCAGAAAAAACTTCTTTCTTCTTTTTTTTTTTCTTTTAATTTTTATTTTAGCCTTGCATTTTCTCTCTTCTGCCCTATTTTACACCTTTTTTTAATTCTTCTTCTGTATGAGTATCAGATGTTTCTACATAGCCAGACAAAATTCAGAATCTTGTAGGCAATTTCAATTCAAAAGAGAAATTTGTGTTAGATACAGAAAGCATCAACATTTGTATTTCCTCCTCCCACACCTCAGAAAATTACAATAGCCTGCCTTCTGAAATAGGGCAGACATCACTCTAGTGTTTTCTTGCTCAGAGCTATGGGCTCCTTATAGTCACTGTCAATCAAAAGTAATCAAGAATGATAACTGACATATTTTGGGATGCTCTCCTGTCTTAGTGTTTTCATGTGCTGCTTTTACCAACTTAGCCCACTCTTCTCTAGCAGCATTTGTCAAAATCACACTATCAAGGGTTCTCTATTCCTGAGCAAATTAATATTTCTCCTTCATTTTTCAGCAGATAAGAAGGGAGTACTGCATGGACTATTATAACTATATTAAGTCAAGATTGGTACATAATTCCTCAAGCTTTGCACTGGTAAACAGGTAACTTGATGTGGGAAATTGGGATTTCTCTGTCTCTCTGGGATAACAGTTCCCGTATTGATCACACAATTTGGGTGCACTGCCCCAGCACATCTGATCCCATTTCCCAAGAGAAATTGATGATTACTACCTATTGAGGAGTTCAGGCAGAACCTGAAATGCCAGAGACAGTTCAAGGCGTTGTGTTGGTTCCTTGATGCCAACACCACATCAAGTATCCAGAGAAGGGTGAAAACAGTCATTGCACCTCCACCCCTACACAGAGCAACTGGACTGCGCTGATGGTCCAGCAAATTCTTCTGGAAAGAAAAGTACAGTCAGCATTGGTAGAATAAACTATCCATCGTCTTGAGGAAGAACTGTGAAACAAACCCCCACAAAACACAGCCACCCAAACACCACCCCAAGGCAGACTCACAGAATAACCAAAAGTGCACTCACTGCACTGACACTTCCTGCAGACTCCAAGGGGGACCGAGGCTGTGGAATGCAGCATTGCAGAGGCCACTCACTCACTGCATTGCCAAACTGAGTGGAAGAGAAGTGGTCAGTCGCTTTGCAGAAGCCAGAACTATGCAGGTGATAATGTTAGAGTGGGATGAAAGGGAAAAGTGGCCTACAGGCCATATCTATAAATATTCCTGAATGGCAACCACAAAATTGTGTGGGAATGAATAAAACAGTGGAAAAGAGCAGGGGGGTGGAAGCATTAGGATAAACACATCAGGCCAGTCGAGGTGTGTTGATGGGTAGCTCACCAGAGGCATTGAAGAACAATGTGAGTTCAACATGCCAGTGCACCCATCCCAAACAAACAAAACAAAAAAAAAAAAACTGGAGAAGAAAAGAAGAACAGGGGTGTATTGTGTCTGGCAGAAGTAGAGTTAATTTTTCCCTTAGCAGCCGTCACAGTACTGTGCTTTGCACTGGTAGCTGGCAGGGTGTTGATAACACACCAGTGCTTTGGCTACTGCTGAACAGTGTTGTCCCACTAATATCCCATCCTCCCATCAAGGGGCTGGGAGTGGGCAAGATCCTGGGAGGGCACACAGCCAGGCCAGCTGATCCAAATTAGACAAAGGGACATTCCATGCCATGTGATGTCAAGTAAAAGCTCAGGGAGGGAGGAGGAATGGGGATGCATTTGTTGCTCTTCAGTGTTTGCCTTCCAGAGCAACCACTACCCATGCTGAGGCCCTGCTTCCCGGGAAGTGTCCAAACATTGCTCACTGGTGGGAAGGAAAGAATAACTTTTCCTTTCCCTTACGAATGCACAAACTTTTGCTTGTTTCTTTCTTTCTCTTTAATAAACTGCCTTGTGTCAATGCACTGGTTTTTTTCCATCTTATTCTCTCCCCTGTCCCACTGGGAAGGGGAATGATAGAGCATCTTGGAGGGCACCAGGAACCTAGCCAATGTGAAACCACTGCAACAGGGCCAGTCAGTGTTCCAAGCAGAACAGTGCAGCCAGCATGGACTTATTGCAGGGAAACACTGGCTTCTGGGCCTTCTGGAGTTCTCTGACTGTATCAAGTAGACATGTGGATAAAAGAAATCAAGAAGACTCCTTCTAAGCGATTTTTAAAAATGCTTCTATTATTAAATAAAACAGTTGCCACAGAACTGGAGGGGGATAAAGTATTTCACAGCTTAATACGAATCAAAAGACAAGGCTTAATGAACACTTTTCAGGATCAAGAGGAGTCAGCTTTCAAGTTCTCCAGGGAATTATGCTGGTTACCACTTCATTCAGCTTCTTTATCAATGAGCTGAAGAAACCGCTGTACTGTGAAACCTGCAAGCCTGAAGCCAATTCCACTCTTTGAGGTGGCCCAAAGCCAAGTCATCAGCCCAGAATGCCAAAAATCCTTGACAAATTTTCTCAGTGGGTAAAAAGTTGGTAGATGAGTTAACATAAAAAGGTGTAATAAGGAAAATCTACCCTAAATCCTGCATACACCGTGCTGCATTCATAAAAACTCAGTTGTCAATTAGGAGGATTTTAGATTCATCATTTGCAGTTCTCCAAAATCATTGTACAGCAATAGCCTAAAAAAGCCAGTAAAATATTGGACATCAAGAAAAAGGTGTTCAGAGCAGGACATCACTGTGCAATATTTTAAAGAAATTTTGGCCTTGCCCAGATTGGGACTGCTATGCCTAGTTCTGGTTTCTGCATCTGAGGAGGGAGAGGGAGCTAGAGAAGGTACAGAGAAGGGCAGCTAGACTATCAATGGGCTAGAGAGCTGCCTTATGAGAAGAGATGTGAAAGGCTGTGAGTCTTCAGTATGGGGCTAAAGAGGTCTCAAGGAATCAAGAAGGCAATGGAAGGTCTGAAGATAAAACTGTTATTCACAAAATCCTGCAATTAGAGAACCAGGAAGTTCTTGTTGAAACATTAGTAGGAAGCTTATTGAAAACAAGTAAAATACTTCTTCACCCAAATGAGCATTAAACTTATGAAAGACAGGAAGACATAGCAAGGAAATTATATCATCACACACACAAAAAAAAAGAGATAGACTGATTCATGGACCACAATACCAGACTAAACTAAGAGAGGCTAGGGATGTAGCATCTAACATTCCTAATACAATGATTGGGAGTGCTGGGCGAGTGAAAGGGGAGTGAATGCTAACCACGACAGGCTGAGCCTGCCTTGCGCTGTCCAAAGTAGAAGAAATATGAGATATAGCCAATCTTTTAGTATCTTGAAGGTAGGTTACACTGTATTAATCAACCAACAGATGAGATACTTGTCAAAAGTTGTAATACAAATTTCTCCTCCTCATGTCATTCCTTTTCTTCATTAACTCTTTAGTGACATCTGCCCCCATTTTCGCACTGGTTATACATGCCCTGAAATGCCTTCTTGACTACTTTAGGGCTGGTAGATTTTTACCTGCTACTAATAAAAAGTGAAATAAAAACATATTTAAAAGGTATTCAAATAAATGACAATAGCCCTAAATAAGGTTGCCAATCCATTTTAACCCAGAAATAGATGTTAGTAGAAAGGGTTGGCATTTGTTCCACTCCAAATTGTCAGGAAATGTTTAGGTGTGCCACAACATACTGAAGCTGACAAAATTTGAAGATTTCATTCCTGGAGGAGATGTCAGCAAAGAGGAAAGAAACAGGAGCTGTTCAGAATCCCAAACACAGAACCAGAAACACAGCATTTGCAAATTCAGTCTCTTCTACACTAGTCTGGAACCTCTTATACACACCATTTCAACTCTGCCCATCACTTCAATAATGTTTAAAATAGTTTTCTTATAGTAGATAGAGAAGGAAAACACATGGAATGAGGTGAGAAATGCAGAACTCTGAGACTATAATGAGACTGCAGGGTACTGACGTTTGACTGCTCCTTTGAGATTTACGTGTCAGATATGAGACTTCACAGGACACTGAAATGACCCATAAATGTTTGTACCCTTATATGACCCTAATTCTCTGTGGGAAATCTACAAAACCATCACACAAAAATTGGATGTGTCAGGGAGCACAGGTACTCTGGTGGCCACCAAAGCTGCTACACACAACCCCAGGTATTTTAGTGGAGAGAAAAATAGAAATGGTTGGTTGAATACACCCTTCCAAACCATAACATGACATACACAGTAGAAATAGAAACTTAAGTGTTGTACCTCCATTTTCATTTCCCCTAATTAATAGAATTCTCTTACTTTTGACAACTTCACTTTGTCAGAGTAAAAAGAACAGAGATTCATACTAACTGATTATGATTTTGGCCTACCTAAATGACATTGCAGCTTTAAGCATGTACTGTCTGCTTTCAATATACAAATCTATTCTGATTAAAAGTAACTAAGTTCAGCAGAAAAGCCTGAATATCAGTGAAAAATGGTGGAATTCAGGTTCTTGTATCAAGCAAGTCTGCTTTTAAGTGCTTTTATGTGTTGTCTAAGAAGACTTAATTATCAATTGTGTTAGAAATAATGTTTAATTATTCTAAAATTTAAATGAAGTAAAACATAAATGGACAAGAGTACAATCTCAGCATACTTTTTAAAAAGATCACATTCAACACAGATTTTCAGTTCAAGCCCTTTTTTTGCATGTATCTCTCAGTTTCAATGGCAAGAATAAAAAATAATAACAAGGGCTTCATGTCAGAGAATGAAACACTGTTTTAAACTTCCCATCTTTGTATTTTAATTTTGCTATAAGCATTCTTGATTCAATAAATTTGGGGGAGGGCAGGGGGTGTCCGTCCCTCGTCTTTTTCATGGAAAAGTTAATTTTTAAAATTTAGCAGGCAGGACCAGTAAACATTTTTTTCCACAGATTGTATATGTTATAAGGCATTACCAGAATTTTGATCTTATAATCTGCGTAAGCAAATCTATCAAATGACTTCTGATAAGAAAATAACAAATTTCACCGCGAGGGGGTGCTGATGGCAAACCAACAGAACTGTTTTGCCTGATACCAGTGTCCTCATCTGATTTTCTATGTGAAAACTTCCATTTCAGATTAGAATTTCATCCCAGAACACAACAGGTCAGACACGTTTGGTCAAATTTGGTTAGCGAAATACTGAATTAAAAAAAAAAAAGTATTGAAATATTCTATACATTTACATTTAGGAGAACAAGGATGCTATGTAAATAATGGCCCAGAAGTTTCTTAAGTGCTGATATACTGTAATGCATTTAGCACTGTTTCTCATAAATTCACATTTACATTTATGTATTCAGCTTTTTAAAAAAAGGTCTTTTATTAGTTCTAGGCTCTTGGTGAGTAGGATGTACAGAGGAGGGAGAAAAATGCAGAAAGGGTTCGGGGGGGATTGAAAATAGAGCTTTATTTCTGCCAGCAGTTTTAGTTTTGGATGCTCTTTAATACTAAAATTAGGTCAAAAAACCTAAACTGATGTAACTGAGGGAGAAAAAGTTAAGATATTGTTTTGCTGTTAACATAAAAACTCTCCAAAATAATCAAATTGTAAAATGACTATCAAATATCTAAATAATTCCTGTCTAATCACCAGTGTGGTTTTATAGCTTGTACATTAGTGTGGAGTTTGGAAAAAGATAAATATTTCAAAACACGATTTCTTGTGAAAGAGGCCAAGATGGTGTTTTTCTGGTTTTAGCATTAAGATTTTTTTCTTGGCATTCAAAAAAAAAAAATCATCTATTTCTTAATTATGTTAGAGTCACTTATCTTCGCTGCTACAATGCTCTCTTCACTCGGAGTTTATAGTCTTTGGAGCCACTGACTTGACACTGGAACTAGCAAGTCCTCATGATTTGGCCAATTTACATGGCTTCTTAAAGAAAAAGAGAAGAAAAATTAACTTCTTACTGTGAACTAGTGCTCTCACCCATCAAACATGGAAACTGTCCATTGAAATTGAACTAGTACCACATGGTACTGTGAAAGCAGGGCTCACGGCAGAGCTGTGGATTAGTTCTCTGGCCTGGTGCTGGAGCAGAGAAAGAAGCAAAAATGAGATTATTAACAGGACAAAGCTGTTTCAGAACTATGCAAGGACCACCAGCTGGCCAAAATTCAGATCATATACAAGCCCCTTCAGAAACAGGTAAAGACAGCACCATAGTGGTTTAGGATTTACTGCTTTGTCATCTACCATGTTCCACTTGGCACACCACCTGCTCTAACAGGAGCAGTGCTCTCCTGGGGAAAGGAGAGAGATAGGTAGGATTTACTAATAACTGACATGAGGGTTATATGAATATGTATGATGTGAATTCTCTGGGTGCATGGAAGCAGACTACTTCTGCTGTTCTGGCCATTTTTATCGTGATTTGCTAGCAGCAGATGGACTTCACTAATAAACGTTTTTAAAATATTGAAGTCATTTCTCTTCCCTGCTGCAATAAAGTTTGGAAGTGACGTTTATAGTCTATAGGTCAGTTCCTGAGGGGTACAATCACATACTTGCAAGAATATCTGGCCAATTCACTATATGAAGAAAGAGTCCAGTTCTGTAAGTCTTGTGGAACTGAAGTCCCTGTCAGGAGTTCCTTGATAGATGCTTTCAAGAATGAAAGGAATTCAAGTTAGGTTGGACTAGTCTTCTGTAGGTTTGTAACTTCCTGTGGAAAGAGAACTTGGGTCTTTAAAGCTGTATCTAAAATATTCTATATTTCTAAAGTTACCATTACATACCGGTGTTTGTGTCATATTCTTATACGCATATCATATTCACATAGGTTTGTTTCAGACTGGTTTTCTTGTCTGAAGTCAATTGAACTGATTGAACTGAGCCCAGACTCACCAGCAGTGGCTGGGAAGTTGCTATTCACAACTCAGTCATCATTTCAGTCTACTCAAAACAAAGTCACAAAATTTTGGTGTCACCAAGCTGGACAGGAGCAAGTAATGAAATCTGATATTTCTTATATGCAGAAGGATACAGAATATATGTACACTGTGTGCTTCAAAACTAAGAATAGTCTGTAATTAAAATGTATTGATAGGCAAAAACTTACATATTTCTCATAATACTGATAACAGAAAAGTATAATGACACTTCACAAATCTTTTCACAGCTGATGTTTGTGAGAACATAGGTCTTCCACCTTTCTTCCTCTCTGCTTCCAACCTGCCCTTCCCATTCTGCCCCCATTAGCTAGGAATTAAAAGAGCTACAAACTGCCTCTTTTACTGTTTAAGGTTTTTGGGACCTCTTAACCTGTCACAGTCCTTTGTATTTCTCAGTCCCACAAGAGGATTTGCAGGCTCCCAATTGCCCTACATGTGCTGTAGTTCTGCTCCACCCTGCTCCCGGGTTTTAGGGAGGTGTAGGAGTGGGATAACCATGGAGAGGACAAACATGATTCCCTCCTCCAAGCTGCTACTCCAGTAGCAATTGATGGTGAAGTAAAGGGAAGAGGGGAATGCTGCACAGAAGCAAAAGCATTTGAGGTTTGCAATGCTGTGTTGAGTAGTACTGGTAACATCAGCATTAATAATGCTGGCACCTCCTCAGCATAATCTGCATTGGGAACAGTGAAAATATATACTGAGCATCAACAGAATAATGTAGCTGTGTACATCCAGACATGAGGAAATCCAGAAATTTGAATCACCCTTTTTTCTCATTCCAATCCATTTCCATGGATAAAATGTATACTCTGTGCAAGTCTGTAGCACTCTTGGGAAGATGAAGGGGACAACTGTGAAACGGAGAGAACAAACTCTCCATATGTAGTAGGCCTGACTATAACCACCATTTATTTTGCTCCATGTCATAAACAAGTGGGATTCCAAACAGATCCCTTTATCCCATTTCTGTTTGTCAATATCTACATAAGCCTGCTAAGGAAGGACACAATGCACCATCTCTTTAGGCTGCTTGCCTTAGCGTACCAGCTTTTCCCACTTATATCTCCATTCAATCTCAAAGAGTTAATTTTCGATTTATTCAATATTCTGTTCTTTCTCTGATTTTTTTTTTAAGGTTGTAGGATGAAATAAAAGCATAAGAGATATTATTTCTGTAATTCAATTAAAAGTAAAATAAACCAGAGCTCTTTTATCCCAGATGCAAACAAATGATTGTATAAGTCTATTAAATTAAATAGTAAGTTACATAATTTTGTTTCCAGGATGCATATCTATATGTATTAATCTGATTATTTCTTCCCAGGCTCAATATATGCATGAGTGATATGCAAGTGACACAGCAACAAGGATAATTGTCCTTACCTGGTTAGTAACACATGCAGTTCTGGCCACGATAAGCAAAATGATTGGATGGACTTCATCCAGTTTGTTAAAACCTTTTATCTCTAAAGCAGGGTGAAAGCAGCAAGACTCACTAATTTCATTCTGTTTTTTAAACTAAAATCTGGCCAGAAATTATCTGCTGGATCTCCACCAACAAACTCTGTCATAGGTGTAGCCAGATCACTGAAAATACTTACAAAGCATAAGGTCATCCTGATCCAGCCCACATGAGTCACCCAGAGCTGCCTTAGAGAAAAATAAGAAAAAGATACTTTGAGAAAACTAAGCCAGTTAACCTGAAAGAGAAACTTTCATTAAAAAGACCCCAAAACCACCAAACCCAAAAAACCAGCCAACCAAAAAGAAATATACCTGCCTACCCCCACCCCCCAAAAAACTCAATCCATGAAACCAGCCCAAGACAATCTTGGCTGGGACCTTAGTTATGAGCAGTGTGGTATAAGTGGCCACATTTAGGTTCCTACATGTTTCTCCAGTCATGCCTGTGCACCCCTCCGGATTCTGAAACTTAATTCATTCTCATAAAAGCAAGGAGTCAATATGTCTGTGCAGCCCCAGTCTCAGAAGTACTTTTAGATCCTTCTGATTAGAACCAGGTTTTGTAGTTAGTCTTAATGACTAGGGATCACAATCCTAAACTGTCTGCCAGAACAAAAAAAAATAAGGCATATCGTGAGGAATTTGAAATTGAAATTATTAATGCAAACCTCATTAAATAATTAGGGGGCATTTTAAATTTTCAAAATAAAGGATGAAAAGGAATTAAGGAGGGAAAGACCACATGTTTGAAACCTAAAGACCCTAACAGAAATGAAGAGAAAATGAAACAATGGCAAAGCTTGTACCAGTAATAGCTGCCAGACCTTGCAAAAAACGCAGGATTCCGCAACATGAGGAGTACAGCTTACCTAGAAGGTAGCCTCTTTCGCTTGAACTGCTGTTCACACATGATGGTCTCATAGGAGTGCTGTTTGATTTTTGAACCAAAGAACTCTTGCTTTGACTGTCTGACAGCTTCAGGATACTTCACCTAAATTATACCTATCTCAGTGCAACTTTCAGCCTCCTTCAACTTGCTAAATCTACCCCAAATTCAGGTATCTTATTAGACCATCACATCTGGAGATTTAAGAGAATAAAAACCACTTGCAACATGTGAACAGTTTTATTCCTCGTGGCTCTACTCTGCCAGAGGCAGCCAGGCACAGTTATGTAAAGAGTGTTCTCAAGTGTGAAACAAGGTCCTCAACCACCAGTTCAGGCTGCATCTAAGCAGCAGGACCTCCCATAGCTTTAGTACCATGGCTAAGCTGGTGAAAACAGATGAGATGTTCACCCAGAAAGAGACATGTTGAAACTAAAAGTTAAGAAAAATTGAAACTGAGGATAAAAAAGGCATAAATTGCTCTCTGATTAAATGCTCTTGAAGTTAATGAAGAACTTTTCCCAGCAGTCAAGGACTGGAAGTTCCATCTTAAATCTTTTTTGGTCCTTATTGTTGCTAGTTTTTCACAGAGAGTAACAAGAAAATATAGAAGTATCTCCAATAATGACTTTAACTGCTTTTTTTAATATAGTTTCTGTAAGCAGTTAATATCCTTGAACATATTCATTTAATTAAATGTATTTATTACTTTAATTTGCTCAACAGAAGCTGGCAAGAATTATTTCATTTAATCTCTAGGCTGCACACCCACACACACTTCCATGCAAGAATTTTAGATTTAATGTCAGAAACCTGAGATCTTTTTACTTGCAGAGGGTCATGAATATTGTTTAACCCTTTTAACTGGCTCCAGTCATCAAAGAAGTGTTGAGGGAAGCAGCTGGGACTTGGAATCTCTCAGGAATAGAAAAGCAGTACTAGAGAATGGTAGCAAATTTACATCTCTGAGTGATTTGAGGGTGGCAAAGACCTTCCTAGGAAGCAGAATCCATTTCAAGATGTCATGCATACATAGCTGCATCCAGAACTTAATTTCTAAAACGGATTTTTTCATGTAACAATATTGAAAATTTGTGACCTCTACTGTTTAAAGGCTCTGGCACAGGGACCATTTTGCTGTTCTGATCAGTCCTTGCACAGATACTGTAATGTCTGTCATTCATTGAAACATGAATTTTCTTTGTGTTCCTGAATGCTGTCTTAAATCACTTAAAAAGTGAATCAATCAATGCTGTTACATTTCACGGTTACATTTTGAGAGTATTTTTAGCATTAGTAGAATTTTCTACATTGCAAGTGGTTTTGTTCATTTATTAATTAATTTGTCTCTGCCCATGCCATGGCATTTTAACAGCCTGTTCTGTAAAGCTGTGATATTACATTATTGGATGATATTTCTAGCAGCTGTAGAAAACTCACATGAATCTTCAGTTAATTTTTGAATACATTTGCTAAAAGCCTTGATTTGCTTGTAATTTAGAAGACTGATTTGCAGCTGACAACAAGACAGATCAGGTACCTGCAAATGCCTAATAAACATCCTCATGGCTCCCAGAGGAAGATCCATTAGCAACGAACCTTAAAAAGGAACATTCAAAGGGCTCTGATGGTGACTTAAGCTGCCTCTCACCAGGCTGAAGTGTGGGAACAGATCTGCTCCAGGGAGGCTGTGGAGATACCTTGACAGAAGTAAAAATATAAACAGCAATTTCTCTTCTGCCATGGTAAGTAGCTATGGCCTATCAGATCAAAGTGAGTCCACAGGACTGCTGCTTCTCATGTGATGGACACAGGCAATGAAGGGGTTACCATGCCATATTTTTTTCCAATTGCTGTAAATGTGGCTGGCTAAGGATTCAGGAAATATTTGCTATAGTTCTATGCCAGCACCTGATTGTGAAAGTCTGATTAGATTGAATTACTGAACGTATTGTCTGGTTTGCATAACAGAACAAAGAAAGGACACACCCTTCTCCTAATCCTATATGCAGTCCTGGTACTGTATTTCCACACTGAACAGATTTACAGGTTTTCTACGTTCATTTACTAACCTTATTGGGTGAAGATATATGTTGTACTTTAAAAGTGTGTCTCCACACCGAGTATGACTCCAGCTTCAGAGCTATTTTCTTCTAGCCCATCCTAAGGTTATCTACCCCCAAGCTATCATTGTTACACATCAGTGCACCATTTACCGACCACAGGGTAAAACATTGTTCACCCTGCCTAGCAAACCCACAGCAGTAGTCCAAGAACACCTAACTAGACCTGAGCTTGGCTTTATTTTACTGTGACAATATTAAACGTAGTTCAAGAAGAAATTTTAATTTTGCCAACTACAGGGAAGTCAGAAATAAACCGCGAAACATTCAAAAGACTTTACTTTCCCACTGGTTGCTTTCAGCCTCTCATTCTCTGTGGCATGAGCGCAGTTGGATGATGTTTTCACAGATGAATGTTCCGTTTGAACTTAGATACACGTGAATGTATTGCTTCAGTTCTTATAGACACATCTCTCTTGCACTGGGGAGCTGGGCATAAACCTATCAGCTATTTGATGAATATACTGAGCCTGTTAGTCCATCTTGTAGTTTTTGCTGCAGAGTGCCCTGCTGCCTCAGTGGAGCTGCTACTTTTGTCCTTCTCATTTGTTTAATATTTCTTGCTTCCTGTCTCGTAAAGGCAGAGCTGTGTCTACTGTGATAACACAGATCAAACATTTTTGAAACAATGAAGAAACCCATACGTGCAAGGATTTATTTTCAATATACGTGATTCACAATCAGAGAACTAGGAAGTGGCAGGTACAAGTGTTAAACTATAAGATTTTAAGTGTAGTCTGCTTTATATATCTTGAACGCAAATGACAAATGAAGCTGGGAAGCTGCAGCATCCTGGAGTGAGTACCACAAAGCCAGTCATTTATAGAAGACAGCCACAAAACCATGAATGGGTGGAGACAGGAAGAAAATCCACTGATGTGAACAGAAGAATGATGTGCTTTGGGGCATTGAGGTCATTTCATCAGTTCAAGAGAACAGAATCAAATGAGCATGAGAAACCTTGCAGGAAAGTCATCATAACTGTAAAAATAGGAACTCCTGTAATGAAAACTGATATAGTCCAAATGACATCAGCGTGGGAGGAAAGTAAATGGGATTGGTGTCCTCTGCCATCAGTCAGCTTTAAAGTATAATCAATAATTTGTTTTTTCAATTTTTTTTTCAATAGACTGCAATTTAAAATAACCACAGAAGGTCTGACAGCCTTACAGAAAACAGAGCTGCACTCTATGATCATAATTGCTTGATTACCATATAATTCTCATTTTTAAGGTTCAAACCAATAACTTACAGGATAAGCAGCTTCCTATATACTGTGGCAAAACTTGTAATGGCACAGTGGTGTTCATGAGATCAGACTACACAAACCTAAAAAGATTCACAAAATCATTCAGTCTGGAAGGGACGTCTCAAAGTCATCTCATTCTTCTTGCTCTACAAAGATCCACTTCAAGTAGGTCACACAGTTTCTTGTCTAGCTGAATCAATCTCTGAAATAATGGAACTTCCAAAGATGCTTTGAGCGACTTGTTCCAGTGTCTGACCATCCTCAAGATTAAAATAAATATCTCTATTTCTAACATGGAATTATATCTGACAATCATCACATCTAGAAGAAAATTCTCCCCTGCCAACTTACGTCTCTCATCTCAAAACCATTTGTCTCCAAGAGGAGTCTCACTCCATCTTCTACACAGTCTCCCACTAGGTAGCTCTGGACAGCAATAAGAGTCCAAAATGGGATGCAGTACTTCAGAATCGATTTCACAAGCACTCTACAGAGGGGAAGAGATACCTCCCTTTGACTGCTGGAGACAGTCATGCTAATAGAGCCCAGGGTGCAACCAGCTCTTTTCAGTATAGAGACACACTGCTGGCTGATGGTCAGTTTGTTGTTCACCATGATTCCCAGGGCCTTTCCTCTGAAGCTGGATTCCAATTAGTTATCTGCAAACTGTATCTGTGCACAGGGTTATTCCATCTCACACGTAGGACTCTACCTGATCATGTTTGACTTTTCACATTTTTTCAGGCCACAAGGATCCTTCTGAAGAGCAGCCCTGCCCACAATCATCTGCTGAGAGCACAGCGAATATCTTGTCTGCCTCATCATTCAGTTCATTAAGACCAAATTACACAGAATCAGCCTCAGAACTGACCCCCAAAGGACATGACCAGTAAGCAGCTGTCAGATGGACTTTGTCCCATCGATCCCTCTGAGACCAGAATGACATGCCCAAATGAGAAAAGGGGCAATTATGGCTCTTCCCCTGCCTGTGACTGGTGAGAGCATATGATTGCATTGGCACAGGCTGTCCCAGGGCAGGAGCTGCTGGACAGTCCAATTCCCCAGCTGTGTGAGGGAATGAATCATCTGAGAATGACGAGACCCACACTAATCATTCATATGATGCCACACTATTCATTCTACAAAACTAGACACAGCTGAAGCAGTGAAGCTTTCTGCAAGCTCTTATCATTTCCCTGGTAGGCAAAAGCATGATCACCTCTGATCTGAGTTCTATTCCCAGTTTTGCAGTAGGTTTCCTATATAATATTAACCAGGGCTCTCTTGAACCATTTACTTAGTTAAAATCTATGCAAAAATGCTATCACAACTTTAATGAGAAATCCAGAAAGTGACTTAATTGTAGAAAATAGGATTACTTCTTTCCCTGCATGTTCCGCTTCTATTAAACACTATTTATTCTTATTAGTGAACATTTCAGTCTAATGGTATTTGCAAAGGATTTGAGATATTTGGTGGAAAATGTAAAGTGGTACCATTGTTTCTTAATCATGTACTGTGACAATTATTTCATAGGGTATTTAGATGGAGGCATTGACAAATCTCCAAACCAACTTCCTCCACACCCCAGCTCTTCCCCTGTTGGTGCAGGGCTTGCAGTGCTCCCATCAGCTAGGCGGGTCCCCTCAGCAGTAATATGAGTGAAGCCATCCAGCATTTCACTTTGAAAAAGGAAATGCATTTTCCTGAATATGTGCCAGGTTCTACTCCACCCCTAACTCTCTGCACTGCTCAGTTACACATAGTTAATGGCATGAAAGCTACAGAATTAGTGATCCATTACTGCTCTATCACTGCATTTTCAGTGACAATGACTGACTTTATTGCATTATAAATAGAAGTATGAGAATAGGTGTAGATAAATGAGCCCAAGAATCCTAGAAGATTCTAAAACTTTCTTTTGCCCCTGAAAAATAGAGAACCAATTGCTGAAATGAGATAGAACGTGTTCTAAATATCAAGTATTCAAAATAATGTGTGAAGAACCACAGAAAACATACTCTGTATATATTAATATTTAAAGAGAGATAGGTTATCTATGACAACAATTTTGTAAGCTCTACAAAACTTAATTAGTAGACAGAAACTAATATGAAAACCATTATATACAAGGTAGACCCTGTAAAGGCATAGAGCAATGAAGTACTTATAAATAACAAAATGCAGTAAATATGTGAGACATAGCTACATCAGTTATAATTCTTCTGAGTTAGTAACCTTCAAAACAAAACTCAATAATTCTGGAGGGGTCATCCAAAGAAATTAGAAGATGAGATATCAAAGAAAGTTACCACTGTCTCTGAATTCTGCTCTTGATTACCAAACAACTTAGCCAGAAGCTTTCTGAAAATACCAATTACTTGCACAGCGAGAGTAATCATTATTCATCAATAATGAATGCTATTGATGACTCCATTTCATTTCACATCGATCCAAAGTGCCTCTTCGTCCTTATTAATTCAGCATGGTGGAAAAAATAACACTTTCCTAAACATTTCATGGAATGTGCTATTCATCCTATTTTTAAAATAGTACCAAACTAAGTTTCAAAATAAGGAAGTGAAAAATTTCATTTGGAGAAGAATGACATAAAATATTTTTATGTTCTGAATTTCTTCCCCTCTGCCACACTGTTTTTCAGATAAAACTACATGCCAGATTCAAAATTCCTGAAAATATAGCCAGAACTCTTGTACCATCTGTTTTCTGCCCCTCTGCTGAGGTAACATCCTTTCTGCAAATTTATGTCAGCAAAGATTATATTAAGACATATGCTGAAAAATATAAAAGCTAATTTTTCAGGGAGGCTAATCTTTAAAAGATTTATTTATAAGAGTAAAATTTAAGTTAAGAGGGGTAGGTTAAATTTGAGGTCTCCATACAAATATAAAAGGACTAGTATGGCAATACTCATCTGGGGCACCATTGTGAAATTCCACTGATCGGGTGTTAGACATATAATTTTCTGAACTGTATATTTCCTTCTATAAACAAGGTTTCCAAAGCATAATTGCAGGAGAGGAAAAAAACAGAGGATAAAAATATTTTTTAGTAAAATAACCTTTAGCCAAGTTAGAGCACACAAAAAAGTTAGCTGTGTTTTTACCTTAGATATATTTCAAATTAAAAAAAATCTCCAAGTTTTTCTACCAATTGCTCATGAATTTAGAAAAATGGCTGTTACTGAAAACTATTCTCTCTAGGCCTTCTCACCAGATGCATGAGTATGCCTTGTCTTAAGGCTCCATGATTCAACAGGAACTGTGCGTAACATGCTTCACAAAAGTAATTTATAGGTGATTTATCTTGTAATTCAAGATTTAGGTTCAGTAATCCATAACATAATGTGATCAAAAAGAAGGCACTCGAAATTGAACTTCTGCTTGGAGGACACATGAAAGTATTGCCCTGTTCAGCACCATTTTTTGAATGACAGATTAGGAGGTTTCATTTGAGTTTTGCTGAGCACTTAGTTGTTAATTTTCAAGCATGGACATTTTGCTCATAAGTTTAAGACTCAAAAAGTGTCCTAAAGCATGGGACTGGAGCTTTCAAGTGGTTTAACTTCCTTAAACCTTATGGACGAGATCCTGCTTTCAATTATGAGGCCATGCTTACAATGAAATTTCATTATTTTCTCTTTAATTCAGAAGATACAAGGCTACTTCTACCCATTTGGTTTCCTCAGATGTGTTCTCATCTTCTTCCATGTGGGATTTGAGGAGTCTGGACACTTACAGGATTTTTACCAGCATTCAGTACTGCCATCATATCACATGTTTGAAAAATCATAGAATGCCTCTCAGATCCACCTTGCTGCAATGGAAACCTGCCCATGTTTATATCTCTGGAAGCAGACATTCTCAGTGATTCAGGTTAAATTTAACAAAAATCATCTCAAGACTGAAAGCAGTAACATTTTATGTACATGGCAGTGGGATGCATGGCCTTTGTACAGATCCCGTACTTCCAGACTTCATTTACATAGGTTTGTATTGTCTGTGCTTTTCTCTTGGGCACCAAAATCCTCCATTACCCAGAAAACTGAGTGTTAATTACAGTTGGTTCTCTAAGGAGATTTGGTTTTCAAGTTCACAGGCAAAAGGATGGCAGAGCACTGTCCACCTCCCAGAGCCTTCGTCTCCTCTGACCCTTGCATCACAGGGATCCAAACTGAGCAACAGCCAAAACCAAATTTTGCATCCAAAACCAAATTATAAATTTGATTTCAATGCTGTAAATTCCTGCACATTTAGATCATTTCACAGCTCTGATAATTTTTGAGGAAATTCATAGCTATGGTATATTATGCCCTAAGAAGCACAGACAAGGCCTGAGTGACCCCAAGATCTGTATATCACAGGTTTGAGGCAACTCTGAAAGTAACTGAAAGAAATAAGTCATTTTACAGAGTACTGAATACCACTTCAGTTACTAATGAAAAGATAAAGCATAAAAAGGATATGCTTTTTATAAAAAAGATAAAGTATTTTGCTATAACTACCAAGGCTTCTGCCACATAAAGACATTTTCTGTTCTCATGTCACCAATAACAGGAGACAGGTTTATGGCAGCACTTGCCACTGGTTGTAAGGGACGGGTAAGAAGAGGTAAAGGGAAGAAAGGGCAAAAAATGCAGCTATGGAAGCAATATTCAAAAGAGATGGAACTGAAACACTCTCTTGGAATTTATCTTCTTTGCTTAGAAAAAAAATAGCAGCAGCAAACGAAGCTAAAGTAATTTATAGTAACTACTTTTCTTCTATTTTTGCAGTTCTCTTACCTTTCTACATTCCCTGTGAATAAGGCCTATATAAGGCCCCTAAGAAACACTAACCACAATCTCTGATGAGTGCAGTTACGAATTATAATGAATAATTATGAAGCAGTCAAGATTTGAAGATTTTACATACACAGTCACTGCAGGCTACCAACAAGGTCATTAATAAGATCCTATGGAATTTGACGTTTTTATTAAGGACTTCAGAGGAAGAGAACAAACCACATAAATTCAGGGTTAACTAAAGGCCCACTTGTGAAAACATCTGGGAAAAGTGATCCAAACAGTAAAAATGACATTTCTCTAGTGAGAATCAATTCTGCTGAGCAAATGTAAGAGTTACCAAAACCTTCTATACCCCTTTCCTGGTCTGAACCTCATCAAGTCAAACAGCTACTGTCCTACTTCATACCCCTCCTTAAAAGACTGTACCAAAGTTCTTTCTTTCTGTTTGTTCCTCCTATATTTTGATATTTGCATATAGTCACATTTTTCACTAAAATTTATGGGGAAAATTAAAGAATACACAGAAGTTTATGCTGTGTCTTTGCCAAACCTTTTCCATGTGATGCCAATAGTCAGAATAGTCCCATACTTCACCCTGTCAGCATTCAGAGAAGTTAATTAGCAAGGGAAGAAGGATGAAGAAGGCAGGGTTAATCTTATCTTTGATATAAAGAAAGTATCATTCTGATTTTTCTTTGTACATATCAGGAGAGGTGTTGTCTTGTTCAGCCACTTAATGCAGGGGCTGTTCCCAATTACCCTTTACAATGATTTAGGTGTGTCCCCTAAGCCTGTTATTCTGCTTCTGTGCACAGGGTACAAAGAACTGATATATGTCAAAAAATCAACAAATCCCTCTTTGCTGCCATTTCAATCAACTTCCTGCATGATGATACTTCTCTTCCTTCCACAGCCCATGCCAGTGCAGTACCAAAACTAAGTTTTTTCAGTTATATTTGTGTACTTTCAAAAAGAAAAAAAAAATTCCCCAGAGAGCACTAGTTGTGTTATTACTGCATCAGCAGGTTCTTGCTTGCTTCCTGTGATCACTAGGCAAGGAGCAGTGGCCACAGGCAGAGTAGTTCCCAAAATCAACACACAGCCACTCTGATGGGTAGGACCTGGTTTTAAACTGAGAGCAAAGAACTGAGCTGTGATTTAAATCAGAACTAGTCATAAAAAAATGTGGAAGATGAAAGGGGAATGGGAATAGACTCAAATATCTAGGGACCACTATTATAGCTCTCATTCTACTGTGCATTGAGAAGTATCAGGTCAGCTGATAACAAGAAAATATATTCTAATCTCATTATTGCTGCTGAATATTGAAGTGGGAATAAGCTAGGTAAGCCTGTCTCAACCTTCCCATTTTGTGTCATCTTAACATGTCAAAGACAGAAGAATTAAAGGCTTGCCCTTGAATATATTACCTCTTCTACACATACAGAAATGCTGTATAGGTTACTGTCTCTCTCATCTTCTCTTCCAACCATTCTTCATCACAATCACAAATCTACAGCTAATTGTCAAATGGAGCTCTCCATGACTAATTAACTATCAGGGAAGCTAACATTACCAGGAATAAAGTGTTTGATGGGGTGTTTCCCTCTATTTCACATTCAAATAACCTGTTATAAATTGATGATACCACAGCTGACTTTTCTTTCAAATGCCAAAACCTTTCCTATGTAATAGAATGTGAATTTAAAGTAGAAAGGCATTATCCTTTATGAACCGTATCACTGCAACACCATAAATCACTTTTCTAAATGATTTCTCCATGTTACATGAGTAAAATGCTGAACCTATCAATCCCTCTTGCTTTATGAGTCTCGGGACAGCACAGAGGCATGAAAGCTGGAAGAGTATATATTAATCCTTCTGAAAACTCACGACTCAGCTAATGTAAAGAAATGAGCGTGCCTGACACTGCTCATTTGAAAGCTACAAAATGAATAACTCAAATGGGTAAGGTAGTGCTATCACATTCTCACAAGGAAACCTAACAAATGGCAATCTACTGAGTATATATCAACAAAATCTGATCACGCTAGTAAAAACATCTATCATAGAGCTGTCAGCACAACAAAGACATGAACCTTTTGCAGTGGGTTCAGAGGAGCCCACAAGATTTATCAGAGGGCTGCAACACCTCTCCTGTGAAGACAGGCTGAGTGAGAGAGCTGGGGTTGTTCAACCTGGAGAAGAGAAGGCTTTGACAAGACCTTACAGCACCTTCCAATACCTTAAGGGGGAGTATTAGGAAGACAAATCTTTTAGCAGGGCCTCTTGTGATGGCACACGGGGTAATGGATTTAAACAGAAGGAATGTCAGTTTAGATTAGATAAAATGAACATATTTTTCTACACGGAGGGTGGTGAAACACTGGAGCAAGTTTCCAGGAGGGAATTCCTCATCCTTCAAAACAAGGTCAGGTTGGATAAGGCTCTGAGAAACCTGATCTAGTTGAAGATGTTCCTGATCATTGCAGGGGAGCTGTAGATGGTCTTTAAAGGTGCCTTCCAACCCAAACTATTCTATGATCCTGTGATCTTCCTTAATATATTTAACTGGACACTCTTGTTTTGCTCTTTCTACTAACTGGTAATTGTTCACTGCTGTCAGGCTCTAAAATATTTGAAAAAGGTTATTATTACATCAATATTTTTAAATTCCTAACATTTTAACAGTATTACTAAAATTGAAGTGATTAACTGATGAATTCCTTATTATAGTGAAATGATGGTTATACAAATATTCCTTCCCCTGACAATTAGCTTCCATAGTGACCAGCCTCAAGGCTTTGGGTCGTCTCTTTCATAAACAAGATGCACACCCCACAGCACCTTTGCTTTGCTGGAGAAACCCACTCAAACCTTCTTTTTGGGAATTCAGAGATACCCCTTGGATATTAGCTACACCAAATCCAAGTGTCAGTAGCAAAACCCAGACTCCTCACCCAGCAGCCGTTAAGGATTAGCATACTTTTAAAATTTAAGTATATACCTAACTTCCTCCAAAGACCAGCCAAGTTTGAGGGAAAGGTTTTGCTTTTAAAATATATTATCTTTGACACCCTAACCTGTGGAATCAGTACCTGGCCAAGTGTCGGACAGCTTCACAAAGCAGGCCCACTAGTGTGTAACTTCTCCTAGGATTGAAAGAATCTTTGTATAACTTTCCTCAAAGACCCAGAAGACAGAGCTGTAATTTCTGATTGTGTGTCTTTAATAAAATAGACATTGAGATATATAAATAAAGCAATGACATGCTGTTGAACAGAGATTTCTCTTGGTACACTACAAAGGCTGTATAGAGCACTCCACAGGCATGTAAATTACTGACATCCATTGGAGGATATTATGCATGAGTAGTTTAGTTTCAAATTCGAGGAGTGATTCCATGTATCTACTGATCAATAGTGATCTGATAATCTTTCCAATTACCTGCCTGTAGATACTGCCTCTTTGCAGATATATTCCAGCTGCTAAATTACATAAGAAGTAAAATAGACTGTACTGTGAAATTTGAAAAAATTCTCAGTGATATTCTAACACCTCTGAAGGCAACATGCTTTTGATTTCAGTGTGAATGGAACATGAATTCTCTCCATATTGCTTTCCAAGAACATACAAAATTTATGACGTAAAGTAATGAATTCAGCTACAAATCTCTAAACTATTTCTCCTTTACTGTACCATCAGAAACTTTGAAACCTCTAATTAGAGACAAGGCTGTCTCATACTTTTATGAGGTTTGACCACTACTAATTTTTTCTGTTCAGCAATCTGGAAAAGCTAAAATGATAGACATAAATTTCATACTTTAAAATACACAAAGGAGCATGTTGTTGCTTTTCTTTTCATCTCCACAACATCACTAAAATCATTGTCAATGTACTTAGAGAAATCACAGTTGACAGAACCTAAGAGACAAGTTAGCCTAGCAATATGAAGAAAAGGGTAATTTGATATTTAAAGTTCTTAGCAAATTGAGGTTCCCTAGAACAAGTCAATATCTACTGGCATTGGAATATTATTTTAAAAAAAACCCTCAGTACACAGACACAAGTAGTTTCTCATACTGTCTGACAAATTAGCACTTCTGTTAAGTTGGCACAAACATTTGGCTTGAATAATTTCCTAGAAGTATATCCATTATAGTTTGATGCCTGTGGCTGAACAAATTTCTCCCTTGAGCAGAACAGAGATGAGTTACTATTGACACCCACAGAAATATAAGTGCCCCCAAAATCCTGACTGACAACAGCCTTTGAACTCAACAGTGCCCCATCAATGTTTGTCAGCTTACACTGGCTTTAAAGCAATTTGTAGTTTGTCATGAGAACATTTGTCATTATATTAATTGTTATAATTCATAAATTATAATTATATAGTAATTATAATAATTTAAATAATTCAAAAATTATCCTGATTTTCTAGCCAGAAAGATCAAGTGGAACTACTTGTCTATATTTTTGGTTCAAATTTGTTTTACTTGTGTTTTTAGAATGCAAAAAATAAGAGTATGCCTCAGTCACCAGTCATTAAGTCATTAATACATTTTTTTCCTTAAATCATAATAAGCAGATACTTATTCAGTAATTTAGTTTACAAGGAAAACCATATCATTTAGCCAAAACTTTAACTTTAGTAGTAAGCTGCCCAGCTTCCTTCTCCGGATGCAGTTTCTTGCCATGAGTCTACTTAACACAAGAGAGATCCTTTGCAGCTTAGGAAAAAACCAAATCATCTAAAAAAACCCCAAATCAACCAAACAAAAAAAAATACCCAACCCCCTAAAAGCAAACAAACAAAAACAAAACAAAAAAACAACCACCCGCCCAAAAATCCCCAAAAACAAAATAAAAAAAATCAAACCCCAAAAACCAAACCAAACCAAAGAAACCCCCACAAGGTACATGCAATGAGGAAATGTAGTTTATTTTACTTTTAAGCTAGTTTTTATGCTTTCAAGCTATTCATGCACATAGACTATTACAGAAATTTCCATGCAAAGTAAACATTTGTCTGCATGTTGTCATGTTGCTTATGATGGCATGAGAGTAATTCAAAACTGTAATCACCAGGTCTTAAATGCTCCTTTGACCTGTCTGACCTACTTCAGCGTCCTCTCCCACACAGACACAAATGTTCACAACCATACATGCACAAAAGTAGATGGGCAGATTGCACTTCAGATCAAAAACTCAGTGGGATTATTCCTTTGGGTAGATTGACTTACCTGGATAGTTTAGGTGATCTCTTTGGAGTCTTATCCAGCCCATTGCTTGCTTCACATCTTCCCCTCAAATAACTCATCTCAAAACATAGTGCTTTGGGTAAAATTTATTTTCCTTTTCCATCTGTTTTATCCAGTGGTCTTATGTTCTTGTCTCCTCATTCTGCCAAGCTTACTGAGGCCCAGGGAAATTGAACAACTGGTGCAGGGTCACATATGTGTCAGCTCAGCCAAAATTAGCATCGAGTTTTAAAAACAGACATATAACTGCATACAAAATAGGAAGAAAAATGTGAAACCTCATCACTTTGAGGGTTGTTGAGTTTGGTTGTTTTTCTACAGATAACCTTAGGCAAATTATGATCCTATCAAGAAGAGGTTCTCTTCTCCCCTTTTTCCTGGTAGATCCTTGATTGTGCCATAGAACCATTTTTTTCCTCAGAAGGCGCAAAGTTCCTAACATTTTTTCCTCTTCTTGTACCACCTCACAAGGACAAGTTGTAGAAATGAACAATGCTGTATCTAATTTTTAAAAAATGAAAGACATAGATGGCTGCTGGTACCTACATTAAACTCTCTGCTAGATAACAGAGACCCACTGTTTGGTGTAACCTTTCTTGGAAGCTGAGAGAAAAACAGAGAAAGCTCACTAATGTGAAGAAAATTATCCTCTTTTTCTGTCCTGGTTTTTAAACTTTCCTGCTTTATGTCTGTAAATAACTGCATTTAAGAGAATTGTGAGATGTATAACAAGACAAAGGATTATATGAGGTAATAAAATATTTTCTGTACTAATATACTGTGTGCCTAAGAAAAGAAGTAGTAGATTTGAAAAAGAAATTCAAGTAGGATCTGTGTGAGGCATGGACAAGCTTCAGTTTGGCTCAAAATTTGTCCAGATATAGTTACACAATAAAGCATGCATTACTATTAAGAATAAATGAGGATATAATACAATACTATCTTACTACTAAGGATAGATGAGATTTTAATAATACATCACCTCTCTACATTACATGAAGGGTTTTTTGCTTCTTGACATCTTCCCAAGATGCATGCCAACTGCTTCATGATTATTTAATATGTGTTTGTAAGTCTGCGATTTGAAACTTCTAAAAGGTCTTCTGAGGTGAAAAAAATTGTGCTCATCCGTAATTTCTTTTGTAATTCCACAGCTCTGCAATATAATTTGTGTTTAAAATGTAACACTATCACCTTCTAGCAAAAGCATAAGCATCTGGTCCCAACAGATTCCTAGAGAAAGGCAAGAATTTCAGTTGATTGCCACATTTTCACAATATCCACCCTCTCAAATTAGAACTTGAGATTAGGAAAAGGAAATAAAAATTACTTCTTTTACTATATAAAAGATAGATGATTTTTCTTCTTGCAGTACTATTGACTAGCTCAGTTCCTAATATGGAACATTTTAATTTTCCTTGACCTTGAAATGGAAAAAGTGATGCATAGGCATTTATGGCTCTATATGCATGAGGCTCCAGATTTTCATATACCTCCCAGTGCTTCAGATTTTTCTAATACCCTTTTATAATTTGGAAATCACTCATATGCTTACTACTTTTAATTACTTCCCACCACTTAAAAAAAAAATATTTGGTCAAAATCCTTGGTGATTTTCAGTTTCTCTCCTCAAGAAAAAAAAAGAAACAAAAAACTCTGCAGTATTTGACATGCCCTTCAGCATTAGTACTTTTGGAATAAAATATGTCTTCCCTTTGTTCATTATCAAAATCTATTTATATATTTCCACTGGGAAATATCTGAGACTCATAAAGCAATGAGAAAAAGCGCTAATCCATTCATTAGCTGAGCATTTGATCTTTTCCAAGACTATTCAGGACAAAAAAATTAGGCTTCACTATTTTTCTTCTACAGAAATAAAATCTTAAAGAGAAAAGAATCAAGACCACAAAGCTGTATTCTGATAGGTCTTTGAAAACATAATCTCTGAAACTCTTTGAAAGAAAGCTGCAAAATGCCTTTGAGAAGAAATATATACAGGTGCCAAATTATGAAGCTCAGACACTATGTACAGGGGTAGCATGACCAAACTCAACCACATACACACTGAAAAAAATAATACTAAATCCCCATAATGTTAATCTTTACTCAAGATGTCTCCAATCGCTCTAGTAGTATTTCTTCTTTTTTACTTGCATATAAAAACAGAAGGATGAAAGATGTTTTCCTCATTCCCTTCCCCCTCTTTTTTTCATTTCCCCCTAGCTATTTCATCACCTCAGCAACTTAAAACTAACCAACCTCCAATATAAGAATTAAAATACAACATGAAATAAATACGTCATTATGTTTCAAAACAATTTTAAGGATAAGCAGGTCAGATTTTCTTCTGATACTAACTGATTCACAGAGATTTCTACTGTTTTCTGTGCAGTTAAATATGCTTATGTTTTGGCAAACACAAGAGAAAGAATGTAATTTCAGATTTGCTCTTGTTCTTCTTATGTGCTGAAATATTTATACTACACAGATTCTATGTTGGTTCAAATAAAATGTCTCTCTCAGACATGATATTTTTCAAAGCTTTCGTGGTAGAATGAATCTGAAGCAGATCTTGTATTAATTTTAACACTGGCTTTGCACTAAAAAAAGTACAGAAGAGATTCATGACAAATCTGTTAGATGTTCCAGTTGGGGACAATCCTTTGCCTTGCAAAGGACAAATTATTTACGGTTCTGTTTAATGTTTCCTTAAAATAATAATAATTTAAAAAAAGGTAACACTTCCCGCAATGATTAAAAAGGTACTCATCCTTAAGATTCCCACTAACTCCAAAACATAGAAACAAGAATACTTAGATAATATTTCAAGATTTAAAATTTCTCACCCAATGTAAAAACATAAGCACAGGTGTGCTAGGCTACAGACCCTCACAGCTCAGCATTATGTTTGTCCACTTAGAAACCAATTCTGGAATAGATGACCAGCACAGAAAGTAAAAGTAAATAAAAGCAAGTAAAAGAGAAGAAATACTACTACAGGGGTTGGAGACATCTTGGATAAAGATTAACACTAAATTACAGGGATTTAGTGTTAATTGTTAGTGTTTATTGCCTTGCATAAACAATCTGCCCTTCAGATGCCATCCTGTGCCATCATTGCATTTAGCAAAACAATAAAGTATTTCTAACATATGAACTTACCGTGTTCTTGCCCACACACATTCTTAGCACCTAAAAGGGCCCATGAAAAGGAGCTTCACACATCAAGACCAGCTGTATGAAGCACATACTCCTTTCTTTTGAACCTCTTCCTCCTACTTATCCTTTTTCCTGCTTAGATCTTGTTTTGGGAAAGGAAATGAATCATTGACCCCAGTTCACACAGTTTGTCAGCCACCTGAAATAATTCCTTTGTCCTCGGTCAGCAACCTGCATGTTACATCCACAGTGGGCTGGTTGTGGTCACCTGAGTAGCTGCAGGTCACAACTCAGGGCAGGTAAATTGTGATTAGCAGCATTGGTGCTAAATGGAAGCTCACTTATCTTACATATTATTCTTATTATTGTTATGATAACCCTTGAAAATGCTTGTCTTACACTGCTAAAAGCCTTAGGCATTAACTGTGGAAGTTTTCTACAGAGACTTCTAGAAGCTAATAGTTCATCTGTTCTAACTTTACGCTAATTTCCTTCAGATTGTCATGCAAAAACCATTACCACGTTGCTGAAACCAAACAAGGATTTAAGGCAGCGACCTTGCCTGGAGCGCCTTCCCAGGGCTGCACAAACCCTGGAGCGACTGACAGCATGGGCAATGCCAGTCACATGGATGTTTGTGTTGTGCTTCCTCCTCTCTGCCATATGAAGGGATAGAGGTTTTCTTTAAGTCACATTGCAAGTTTTAATAGGAATATCCCACACAGCAAGCACGTCAGAGATGCCACAAGGGGGAAATGGCACCAAAACAAGTGATTGAAGCTACAGGATCTCTCCTGATCGAGCTGTAAATGATGAGGCTAGGTAAGTTGTGGGGAGGAGAACTGAGTCACAGTGCTGAAGAGAACTGCTGTCTCTACACACCAGTATGCCTTAAGGTAAGTAGGTAGATACGTATGAATGTGAAGAAGTGTCAGCATTGTAAGGCATAATTCTTCCTTTAAAAAAAAAATCACAATTTTTAAAACATTGCTAACCTTCACGTAGATTTCCTTAAAACCTGTATTTTATACAAAAACCAAAAATACATAACACTACAATCTCTGTTTTAAAAGTAAACTATAAAAACTTCTCTTCAAATTTTCAATCTAGGAGCTCAAAGCTATTATCTTTATAACTGTTTTGTTTCCTTGCATTGCATTGTACACCACATATTCTATACTATAAAATATTGACAGTTTTACAAAGACAATAACATTCAAATGACTGAACACATTACCTAAATTTTAAGAAAAGCTAATCTCTATGAAACTAAGCAGTTCCCTATCTCAACTTGTACAAAATATATCTTTAACCTTCCTGAAACTGCAGAGCTGACAACACTGGAAAAAAGTCTACCTCTACCTCCACAAAAAACGCTCTTAGGTACCATCACAAGTTTAATTCTGATATAAGTAAATTTATATGAAGTAACCAAGTAATTTTGATATTACCTAGGAGGCATGACATCTAAAAGTCAGTCTCTGTTGAATAAAATTGAAACCGATACTTGGAAGGACAACTAATTCACTGAAAGTTACTTGAAACAAACTTTTATGTGTGTTGTATGCTTCTCAGGGTCATTAAGATTGTTTCTATTTTCAAAATATCTCTTTCTTAAATGACACCATGATTTTTATATTTAACAACTATACCCTAAGGCTTCTCTTGACACTGACCTGTTTGTAATGCATGCCACTGAGCTAGATCAGCTGTATATGAACAAATCTCAAGGGTTTATTATTTTGTTGTAGTTCTTTCACAATCCTTTTTCATTCACAGTTGTGCACAGCGGTCATACATAAAATAAATTGGGATTTTGGGGTGGCTTGAGGCAGGGATTGCTTCATTTTCTTGAGACAGATGTGTCTTTGTCATTGAACAATGAGGTTAGCTGATCTTAGGAAGTTACCAGATCATCTCAGCAGCACAGTAGTGTAACATAAGTGAAAGTAATATTCAGTTCTTTCTTGTATGTATTACATTTGGGAGTCCTTGTAATATATTAGAATAATATATTAAATTCATACATTACCAGATGTTGAGATTAGTCTTAATTTGTTTACAATTAGTCTTTAATGATTACAACAGCAATTACTGTTACTGAAACAACTCTTTCAGGCTAACATTCTGCTTCTTGGCTATCCACAGAAAACTGTTCTAGGATTCCATTTAAAATTAATTAAACTTGAAAATTTATTGAGGTCAATGTTAATTTGAAGATTTGACAGTGCCTTTTTTTTTTTTTTACATGAAGAAATTTTTTTCCCAAATATCACTTTTGGAGAAAAGGTAATCTAATTATGAGAGGCTAAGGCTTTCCTTCTAAGCAATAAATTATCTTCATAAGAAACTTGGGTATACAGTAAATTAAGTACCAAAAGATGACAGTGAGGTTATCTTCACTTTCAGTATTATATTAACCAACATGAGTACACAATTCTTTGATGAACACATCCTAACAGTTAACTGTTTTTGAAGATGTTAACAATGTCAATATTGAAGTTTATGTAACAGCCCATAATCAGAGAAAAACAATTCTCCCTAAAAATACAGCAATAGCGACAATTTCCATCATTCTATATTTTTTTAATTTGGATTTATCCACTGAAACTGAAAATATACGTGAAGAGAAAGAAAATATAACGGGAAGTTAGAAAACTTTAAACTGATTGATTGCCACAGATGACTGACAAAAAGGAACAAGTCTGCCATGGACCTGTGCTTTGTTATTTCCTACCTTCACTGCAGCCTAGAAAGACAGGAGTTTTTCAGAACATTGCATTTCTGAACTTCGTGCTCATAAGAATTACAGAGTGTATTTGAATTTGTTGCACAATGAAGTCTTCAAACTGAGACTTTTAGAGATTTTCACCATCATCAGACTGACAGAAAACACTGCTTGATTGAAACAGTTCAGATAACTTTTCCTTTAGCTCAAAATAGTACTTTTGAAAGTTTTGCTTCAGAAAAGATCTAGCATGAGGAAGGCTAGAACATTCATAACTTATTTTCTTCTCAAAGTGATACAGGGCAGACAGCCAAGGAAGAAAGGTGCTCTGGAAAAAAAGTAAAGTATGCTTTTCAAGGGAAACACGAGTTTGTATTAGTGGGCACAGAAAACTTTCTGACAAACAAAAACTCCAACCAGAAACTGAAGAAGACAGCTGCTGTCTCCTGATGGAAGCAGAGAGCTGGGGCAGAAGAAAAAGGGAGGTATTTTATTGTGAAGAAACACCGCAAAAAATCTCTTCAGCCCAGATAGCCACTTGATTCATGTGATGTGGTCAAACACAGAAGCACCCAGTAACAGTTTAAGAAATTCAAGCTGTATCTTCCTTTCTTCCTTAGTTGAAAGGTGTATAACTGAGAAGTCCTGTGAATTAAGTAATAGATACAATGATGATCACATGGTAATAGATGCCCTACCTATTTTACAGACTGGAGCATCTCTCCTATGAGAAAAGGATAAGAGAATTTGGATTGGTCAGCCTGGAGAAGACTGACCTAGTTTTGGCCTTCCAGTACCTGCAGGGAGCCTAAGAGAAAGGCAGGAGACTTTTTACCAGGGTGTGTAGTGACAGGATGAAGAGGAATGGCTTTAAACTGAAAGAAAGTACATTTAGATTAGTTGTTAGGAAGAAATGTTTTCCTTTGTGGGTGGCAAGGCACTGGAACAGGTAGCCCAGAGAAGTTGTGGATGTCCCATCCCTGAAAGTGTTCAAGGCCAGATTGGATGGGCTCTGAGCAACCTGGTCTACTGGAAGCTGTGTCTCCCACGGCAGGGCTGACAATCCTTTAAGTCCCTTCCAACTCTAAGTCGTTTTATGCAGTTGAACTAAGAATCTGCCCTAAGGCAGAACACCTCCTATTTCTAAGTCATTCCTCAAAGCTTAACAAATAGCCATTGGTCTCCACTCCCTACAATAGCCTGTTCCTACTTCACATGGCATTGACAGGGACCGAGTTATTACCTTATCAGAAAAAAATCAAAGTGCATAGTAATGGTGCAAAAGATGCCAAAATTGGCCGAACCTTTGCATTTGAAAAGGAAAACAAAAAAACCAAAACCAAACCAAACCAAAAAGACGGACTGCAAGCAAATTACATTTGCTGGGGAAAAGTAACAGAATATTGGGATATTGTTTCCTAATTATCAAGGACTTCCACTAGATCTTGCAGCTTTGTAAGTTTTGAGGTCTTAATTGCAGAAGGTTTAATTCAGCCCCATGCTGCCAAGCGCTGCTTTGTTCCCAGGGTTGCATTATTAGACATACAGCAAGATTTCTGCATCAGGCAGTGCCTCATTCTTTCTCTTCTACCTCAACTATGAAGACTGAATATGGGGTAGAAATAGTACTGTAGGCATCTTGATTATATAAAAAACCCAGCTCTGTATGGATCACACAAATATTACCAGGTGGCTGAAAAATTACTTCTTACTCACCTTTCACTTACCACAGAAATATTTGAGGGTAAGTTTATTTTTCACCAAATTTCTGGAGTGAATAGAACAAACATAAAGAAAAGCATCATGCAGACCTAGTAACAAAACCCCTGCAAGATTCCCCAGGGGAACAAACCCCAGGGGAACAACCACGCAATGTACTGAGCATAAAGCAATACCAGCCTCAGCAGCAGGAAATAGAACGTGCTTTTCTCTTACACAGCAAAAGCTAGGAATTCTTCCTGGTTACTGTTTAAGGACTTAAGTTACATAATAAACAGAAAAGTACATATCACTGTGGACAATATGAGCATTAATTACTTGCTACCAAGGCTGGACTTTTAGTTTGTTTGCTTATTAAAAAAAACCCAAACCAAACAAACACCACCACCACACCTGGTGATAACCTGAGACCTAAGGAGCTGCTGGCATTCATCTGAATTTGAGCAGCGAATCAAAGTCCAAACTACATGAAAATATGTGAGCAATTATGCATATCTTCTGTAACACAGACACTATTTATCTTCCATTTTCTGTTTTATTTGTGTGACTTCCCAGGGTTTAAAATTTCGCTCTCTTTTTAAAGGGAATCTAGGACAGCATAAAGTGAATATATGGTGAACGATACAATACCTAAATTTTTATTTTGGAGCTACATAAGAACTATTTGGTTCTTTGAAAGGCAAGAGGCAATATATTACCTTAGAGGTACATATGGATGGAGATTTTGTTATTAATTCTGCAAATTTTTAATAGAAAAAAAACCAACTAAAATGATCAAAAACTTAGCTTAATATAGTATTTATGCAGATCTTTCAAAAATAATATTCTAGTTATATCCTGGCAAATTGCTTTGTTTTGAAAACTAGAAATTAAAACAATTGGTATACAGAAATATTTTGAAAGTCAACTAGTAAGGGTTAAAAAATACAAAATAGTTTAAATAGTAACCATTAAAATTTAAATGTTTAAGTCAGATACCCAACTTTTACAGTGTCTCTCAGGATTTTCTTCTGTTTTAGAATGTCATTAACGTATAGAAGACCCCACAAACCTTTTTGTGAATGAAATTTTTATTTACACACTGTATCCAGAAGCAGATACATAAATCCTTATACAATTATTTTTCAAAAATGTGCAAGAAATTACTATAATTTTGTTTACAAACCAAAACACATTAAAATCAATGGACTTTGGATAATTCACTCTGTGGTGTGCTTAGCACAAAGAGTGCACACCAGGTCTGAAACAGAGAAAAGTGTAAACTACAGCAATCTGGATTGCAAGTATTAACTTCATGGCACTCCATCATCACTATAAAAATTCTTTAACCCAACAGGTATTCATAAAAAATTTAGAATTTTTCATTATCTGTATAGAGTTTAGATCACTTTCCAGATACAATAATGCCATATTTTTCACATTATGAACTACCACCTAGGCCATTTTTTATTTATAAAGAATGCCTGTAATTTTTATTCTTTGCAGTCATAGAAAGATTTAAAGAAATTTAATTGGCAATCATTAATTTATCTATAGCTTAGGTCAGAATTTTAAAGTTCAGTAACAGAGAAATACCTCTTATCATAGCCCATATATTGCTGGTATGCTGTTTTAAATTTGTAATTCCAGTATTCACACAGATGAAATGCATCAAAACAAAAACCCCACAGATTTTACTTAGCCCAGCAGTCAATATTCACAGAAAGAAATTGGCTTTAACAAAATGCAAAGTCAGCTCATCTGAGAACAAAGAGTTTAATTAATAATTGCATTTCTGATCCTTCTGACAGAATTACATTTTGATAAAAAGATGGCATTCACTACGTCAACAGCAGGATAAGTGCTATATCCTTCAAACAGATCAAAGAATACACACCACTTTCAGTTGTTTATAACACTGGCTTACATAACAAAAACAAACAAACAAAAAAAACCAGACGAAATTGTGCAAATTTATTATTTTGAAAAACAAGGTGTTGTTTTAATCTTCCAATTGGAAAAGCAAAGTTATCAATAATGTCAATCATTTCAGACACTGAAAAAAGAAGTTTATTTTAAAGTTTCATTTTCAAAAACATTTTTCCACAATTCAGTTGTATAAAAAGCATACATTTTGAACCCTTAAACTGTTGTGCTGCATAAATAGCCATATTTCTACTCTATGAGGATCATAGTCTGTTAGCTTTTATTCCTAGTGTATTTACTTCCAAAAGTCCCCAAAATACCTTCAATCATCTTTCTTCTATTTGTCAATGACACTTTGTTTCTCTAATTTTCACGAAGCAGAAGTCAACACAAATTTTGTGGTTACTCTGGGTGCTCCTAAATTGACTCATAACTATATGTTACTGTGTTTCTTTTATATTAATCTTCATAATAAGAAAATGTAAGTATCTTTAATGTTTTCAAAGTATTTTTTCTGGGTTCCTTCTCCTGGCTGGCCAGACACCTCAGTATGAAAAAATACTGTGAGGCTCTGATTAAAGAAACCTGTAAAAATAATCATTTGTGTCTACTTACTACTGATTTAAAGTATTTGGAGCTTAGTAGAAACATCACCACCATTTTTTACCTGGAAGCAAAGTGCTCTACGGTTCTTACATCCTAGACCTCAACCACTTTTAAGTGTTCCTTTTGTGGTAGCTTTATGGCAGGGTGGGGAAATGACAAAGTTAACTTGACCTGATTAAGTTCAGAGATGAAGAACATAGCAAGGAAGGCAATTAAAAAACCAGATAGCTGAAACAGAGGGGTTTTTTTACAAAGCATAACTTATGAGTGAACAACTGAAATTTATAAAGGCATGGGCAAGAATTTTAACATCTGTGTTCTTGCACGTTTTTCAATTCCACAATAAGACCAGGATATTATAGCTTCAAATATTTAGGTTTCAATGCAATGACTGCTAAATTAATGCATGTGGCATAGTATAAACATATGTTTAATGTATTCAATAGTGGTATTAAATGGCAAAGAAAATATTTTATATACTCTTTCAAAGATTCTGTAGAATGCATAGGCCCTCAAGTATGGGGAAAGAATTTTTAAAGTGAAGAAAATGCCAGAGGCTTTATTCCAAAAGTATGCATCTGAAATCCATAAAAATGGTTTTCTTTTTCCTCTCCACAGACAGAATCAGAACACTGTACCATACAATAGGTTATTGTGCCTTTTTGAATAAAGTTAGTGATCCTGATTCAGGGAAGGGGGAACGGGACATGACTGGGTAGGGGGAGAAGTCAGTAGAGGAAAAAAAAGAAAACAGAATTCTCCCTTTCACGCATATATCTTCATGGCAGAGCCAACAAATTACATGTATGGACTGCTCTAGATTATTTTCTTTTTTTAAGTTTAAAACTTTATCAGGCTAAAGAGGAAATCCTTATTCTCCCTCCCTTAAAAGCAAAGGCAGTCTTTATCTACCTTTGATTTTCTTTTTTTATTTTTTAGTTAAACATTATGGTCAAAAAAATAAATTAAAAAAATATAAATTTTGTCTATCAATTCAGGCAACCCAAGATGTAGTGCTACTGCACCACCTTGCAGCAATACTGTATTCACTTCTAAAGACTCATTTTAGGGGAAAGAAATGCTAGATGAAATAAGGAGAAGAAAATGACCCAAACAAGAAAGATGTATCAAAGATGGACTTTTTTTTCCTCAGGTGATCTTTACTCATTAGCCACTTCTACCAGAGATGGGGAATATGACATTCTAAAATACAAAACAGGGGGGCAGAGGCATGCAAAGCAAGGCCTCTCAACAAGGCAGAGGCAGGCCTCCCTCCCAAGCCAGTTATGACCCCTTCAGCAAGTAACCTGTAAAAGTGACAAAAACATGGGAGAAAAGAAAACCAAACTGGAAATAAAACAGGGAAATGCCATGGATTAACCTTGCATGATGAAAATATTACAGTGTAGAACCTGTACTCCCCACTGAAAGTCTTTTTTTCCCTATAGAAGGTTAGAATAACTGTAAGCTTTTCAAATGCCAGAATCTTTGACAGATATCATAAACACTTACTTAATTGATTCAATATTTCATATGTCAAAACATATTTTATAACAGCAAACTGAAACATTTCCTGCGGTCACTGTATATCCAAACATCTCTTCCCAATAATTTGAAAGGCTAGGAGAATAGCACTTTAGAGATGCATTTTTAACATCTTCCATATAAAATGTTATCAGTCCTGTTCCTTCCTCCTCAAAAGATATAGAAAAAAGGGGAAAATTATCCAAAGGACATTAGTGTATTACTGTACTTTCTGAAGTGAAAGAAAAACGTAGAAAAATGGAAATTATAAAATTTCAAGTAGCTTGAACATAAATATGGTAGAAATCATCCTATTAGAAGTTTCACCCCATCCCCAAAATGGCTTATAAATTTATGTTTCCATGATAATAATTCCTAGAGTCTTCCTACAAATCCAAGAAACTTCCCTCCCTTACTCTTCAAGAGTAGGCAGAAGGAAAAAGGAAGAAAGAGGGGACCTGGTAGGTGCTCTTTTATTAACTGATGGCATGATTATAAAAGGTAATATTTTACAAGACCCCAATACCACAATTTCCTTCTAGGTACTATACATTAACTTTCATAGACTGTTTTGTAAAGGCCATTTTTAGAGGACAAAAGACTGAGAAGAGAAGAAAGCTGAACCAACCTTCTCAAACTCAAGAGTGTGCAGACAGTACAAGGCTTAGGAGGAAGGCTTTTTTTTTCTAAAGATATGCTGCATAACCATGTTCTTATCACACAGCTCTGTCTATACATCGGGGCATATCTCTATAGAAATGTCTAATTACAACACTAGGAAACAGTTTTTAACTTAGATGTAAAATCAGTAATTTAGAATACCAATATGTTCTTTATCTATGCTCATTTTTTTCCAGAGGTCGTTTTAAAGGAAAAAAAAAATCCATTCAACAAGTTTCATTTGACTTTTACTGATCGTTGAATACACATGAAATGTGCTTTCAATGCATAAAAATCACAGTGGATAGCAGCAAAGGACTTGGGGGAAATTAAGGAGAATTTGATCATTCACATTGTGATTAATCTGCACACTGATGAAAGATAGTTATTTCACACTTCTAAAAATAAACTTGAGATCATTCTTTCCAACAAAATAAAACAAGAAAAAAAAGCCTCCCAAAATACACAAAACCCCCCAAAACAAACATAAATCCAAATGCGTTACTTTTCTTTTACAGACAAAAATGAAATATTTCTATGGCAGCAAAAGATTTTGATAATAATGAAAGTCTGTAAACTGCAATTCAATCTTTTTTTGTTGTTGTTGTTCCCAAAGTGCAAGATGCAAGATTCCCGTAAGCTTTCAGTAGTGCTTTTCCTGTAAATAATCCTTCATTTTGTTTGGCAAAGGCAGTTTTTGAATCAGGTCTATTCTGGTGTACTGACGTATTACAAAACGACACAGGTACTGTAAAGAGCGCACCTGCATAAACCGGGATACTGGATTTGTCAGTCTCACTGGATAAGTTGCAGATCCAGGCAGCCGGGATCTCGAATAGCAGAAAGCTCCATTTTCAGAGTCCCTGATTGAATGTTCAATTAAGTCAACTATAGACGTATGTCCCTCCACATCTGGCTGTTCATAAAAACTAAACCTACCATTTGAGTGTTCAATTCTAGTGTGAAGAGTTTTTCCATGGGAACGAAAACTCAAACTTAAAAGATAACGATCATCAGAACTATCTCGAACGAGAAACGAGCCATCAGGCACATTAGCTAATTTTCCCTCTGCCTCCCAGCGTGTAATGGGGCCCCAGTACCATCCTTGTTTTGCAAGTTTTTTCAGTTCTTCTGTGAGGCTTGTCACAACCATAGGACCGCTGTTCTGTACAGAGTCATAAACTCTTCCTACTCCTGGGGCAGTGTTAGGATCAAAATTCAAATGGCAGCGCATACTTTCAGCCACATGGGCATCTGTGCCATTTAATCCATTGAAGTTCCTTTGGATTTGATTATTCTGCATTGGAGGTAGCAAAGGTGAGAGTGGAGGGACATCACTATGATTAACTCTTGGGCTTTGCAACATGACTCCTGTGGTACCAATCAACAAACCATTCACTGTCTGGTCCACAAAGATATCCGGTGCAACGACTACATCCTGATCCACTTGGCTCTCATCTTCATGGAAAGCATTTCCCCCCACTTGAGAAGAAACAGTTGAAACTTCCATGGGTGAGGAACTATCCAGACAGTAACTACGTGATCCTTCCAAAGGATACATTCCCTCATCTAAAGGCACAGTATACTGAATGTAGTCCTGAGGCATTAATCCAATAACTACAGGCACATGTTCATCAATATGAAGATGCAAGTCCCCGTTCTGAGATTCCGTATTTTTTAATGCATTGGTTTGTTCCTGGAACACATTTTCTGACTGTAAGTCATGGAAGTCCTTTCGAACACCATTCAGTGCTGGGCTTGGATTAGAGGAATGGACCAAGGCCTTGACTTTCACTTCCATTTTTATGCAAGTCTCTTCTGAATTTGTAGGTCGAAGGGGCCACGGAGTTGGGCTGTAATGGTGATTACGGAGGGAAGTGGATCTCAGAGGTCTTTGAGCTCGCACATCTTTGAAGGTTATTGGAGCAGATGAGGAAGAAAATGTGTCATCATCTGCAGAGCTTACAGATGGTGTGCTGCCTTTGCCTTTCTGCTTCTGTTTTGCTGAAAGCCTCCTTTTTAACGTACCCATTAAACTTTCACTTTTTGATCTATTTTTGCCTCCTTTTTCATCTTCACTATTGAATTCACAGCTAGCCAAATCTTTACCATAGCAGCTGCCAAACAAGGAGTCATCTTTTCCAAATTCACTTAATGATGGCTGCTGAACCACTACAAAGTCACTTTCATCTTTACTTTTATTTAAGTTAAAGGACTTGCGAATTGTTTTGAGACTAATTTTCTTCATTATGACAAGTTACCAAATCTGGCTGATCAGCAGTGCTCGCAGTGTGATACAGCCCTAACACACGAAGAGTAGCTTCTGCTTCATTTATGTGTTTTATCCACCCTCATTTAACTTCAAGAGCCATTTCCTGGAAACAAATAAAAAACAATTAAATTCACAGAAGAAATATTTCAAAAATTATCTATAAGGGTTTCCCCCTCTCCAAGCAAAACAGAAATTGCAGTACTTTAACAATGGGTGTCACATAAAAGTAAAAATAGGGAGCTGACTTCGAAACAATCAAGCTCAAGATACGAAACTCCTATATTGGCCTTGGAGATTTCCACAACTTCATTCTGCTTTCAACATGGTATTTTTTGAAACATTCACACACCTTATATCACACTCACAGGCACATATATTTAATAAATTTATACATAGTTTTCAAACACATTAACACCCCTCTCTTTCCAAAGGCTCCTAAAAATCCCCACACAATTAACCGCTGAAGATAAAACTACAGAAAACATTCTATTCAAGAGAATTCCTACATGCAGGTTAAACTGTGATTGGTCCTAAAAACATGGTCTTATAAGGTTATACTTATAAGTTTCTCTACACAAGAAAGTTGAGTAATACTTAGAAGGTTACATATTTATAGGAAAACTAACTGTAGTGAAAAAATAGTTTTCTTAACAAAGAAAAGTAACATACATTTAGAGCAAGTCTCCTCCTAAACTTCTATGAAAGTCAAGACTTCAAATCTGTTTTAGGCACAGAAGACCAAGTCATGGCTCTTATGCCTAAAATTATTAGAACTTTACTTCCTCCAGCATTTCTGCCAAGATCTAGTGGACCCAGCTGCTCAAGTTCCAGTCAACTGCTCCCACCTGTCATTTTGAAGAATCAGGTACCTCCAAATTGGATCTTTCGGATTTTTTTTTTTTCTTGATTGAGGTTTGACTGTTTTGGGGGGCTTTGAAGGGGCTTATTTTGTTTCATTTTAATTTTAGCTAGACCTTCCAAAGTAAACAGCTCTGCAAAGAGAAGGATAACGCATGGGAAAGAGAAGAGAGGGAAGTTGCTACTCGCACAGAAGTACTACAATTAGTAGTAACTGTTATTCCACGTACCTTCAAATATGTGCGATGTTAGCAGCACAACCTGCAGCAGCAAGCCTGGCTCCAGGCTAAGCATGGCAAGCTGAAGGAGTGTAAGAATCTTTCAAGAAATCTTCCAACCTTGGTGGACTGAGGGGAAAGTAAAACAGCCCTTATATATGCACTTCCCACTTTCCTCCCAGAGTATCACAATACAAGCAAACCAAGAAAAACAGTGCAATGGACTGAAAGAAGTTTTATTAACTAAACAATACCATTTTCTTAAATAAGCATTCAAAAACTGCATAAAAGCGTGGAAGGACAATGATTACTATAACCAAAAAGCAGTCCATTTCCTATTGCTGTTGCCTAGCCCAACTTTTGTGGTCCTCAAGTACACAAAGGCTAAAGAATCATATCCAAAGCAAACTAAAAGGCAACGTGAAGCATTGATGGATTCTGAACTTCAAAAC
The DNA here is from genome assembly GCA_013397075.1 of Rhabdornis inornatus. Taxonomy (NCBI): domain Eukaryota; kingdom Metazoa; phylum Chordata; class Aves; order Passeriformes; family Rhabdornithidae; genus Rhabdornis; species Rhabdornis inornatus. Next base: position 344,752 of record VWZS01005568.1, read on the forward strand.
ACCTTGAAAAATTTAAATAAAGCCTGCTGCTGGAGGAATGGACACTGCTCCATAAAAAGAAGAAGCAGTAAAGATTGATTTACTTGGATTGTACCCTAGTCCTATCTGCATCAACCTATTTCTAAGACTGGTTCTGTGTCCTTGTCATAACCTCTGATACTTCCCAAGTCCATCTTCAGAGCACATTCAGATCTTTCCATTGAACTTTCTTAACTACCAAACTAAATAACACTTTCCTTTCTTTCAGTGGTGAAAAACTAAAATATTTGTCTTGTCCCCAAACTGACTTACTTTCTATCAGCACAAAACAAACATGACCAAAACACTTCCTAGACAAAAGCCTAAGAATCAATTACTTGCTATAAATGAGTATTAAGACCTTAAAAAAACAGCACCAGTATTTTATATGTTCACTAGTTATTTTCAACTTTGAACATGATACCTGTTGTATCAGGAATCATGAAATCCTAAAGCACCATCCTCCAGTTACACAATCCTGAATTATGGGTATGAATTTTCATGCCCATAATTCATACCATGTTTACTTTCCTACAAGTGCAGATAAAGGGAGACTTACATGTCAATTAAAAGGAGACTCAAAATGTCATTGACCTGTTCCTAAACCATCTGGATTTTGCCACCTTTCCAATTTGCAGAACTCTTTTTGTCATGTGTAACCAAACTAACCTACAAAATGAGTGAAAATTACAACTTCAGGATTGCATGCTTCTCCTAAACTAACAAAGTCAGAGCATTGATTAATTTGATAATTTTAACTGTGCCTTTGTGGATGTAGTACCAGAAGCATGGGAACTGTCACCCATGCTTCTGTGAAATCCACCTGTGAAATCCACAGTGTCCTCCAACTGCTTCTGACATCCACAAGCTGATACTATTTCCACTTTTCCAGAAATGTTCCCCCCTCCTTGTGGAAGGTACTGTCTACCAGTCTCTTCACTCTTATGACCAGTGACAGGACTCAAGGAACAGCAAGAAGCTGAATCAGGGGAGATTTAGGTTAGATACCAGGAAAAGGTTTTTCATGCTGAGAGTGGTTGGGTACTGGAACAGGCTCTTCGGGAAAGTGGTCAGAGCACAAAGGCTGACAGATTTCAAGAAGTGTCTGGACAATGCTCTTAAGCACATAGTGTGATTCTTGGAATGTCCTGCACAGAGCCAGGAGCTGGACTCAATTACCCTGATGGATCCCTTCCAACTCAGTATATTCTGGACTCTATAAAACGCAAGGCTTATTAGTTTGTATCCTTGTAAAAATTAATGTAAAGATATAAGAAAGGTTTGATAATCAACTGTAAAGCACATAAACAACATGCATCTATCCAGAAGCCCAGTTCATTCATGCACGAGAAGATGATAAAAATCTAGTGACAGTCTAGACTGAAGCTCTCCAAAGTAAACTGAACACACTCACATCATGAGAGCGAGTCTCTAAACAAGTCATCCATACGAGACCCACTCTATGATACCTCCTACACATATTTTATCCAAGACAGAAGAAAAATACACCCTGAAGTCAAATATCCTAATTGATCCCCAAACTCCTCTTTCTTTGCATGAACTTGAAGACTAACAGCTAATTCTGCATTGCATATCAATGTGTTTAAAAATGCTGTATAAACAGCCCTCAATATATGATACACTTATATTCTTGCAAGCATAGAATTCTTTGCAGTCTGCATCTAATAGAGCTGGAGCAGAAAAGCCCAGGCATACACCCCTTCCTGGAATACATTAAAATGAATTATGCAACTTCTTCACAACCGTCAGCACAGCAACAGATTCACTAGTATTTTGCATGAATCACGGTGTGACTGAAGTCTCCCACCGATGTGCTCTTCCAGTGCCATCTGCTGTACAGTGAATTAGGCATCCTAACAAGAGACAACTCTAGAAATTCTTCTGGCAGGTATCTGCAACTATAAACAGACTTGAACTCTACCAATGTATTCCCAAAGCCTGGTGGCTATGTGCGTAGAAACACCTGGAACACACAGAACGAAAACAAGACATTAATCAAATCCAGAAAGAGAATGAGCTCTTAATGCTCAGAATAATGTGGATGAATGAAATTCAAACTTATGAACTTTCATCACAAATTCTGCACCTCAGAATCTTTAATATTATGCAGGTTAAGAAAATACAAGCCAGGTCTCTGGATGAAAACTACCAGATTACTACCCAGCAAACACCATGTCCCCTTTTACACATAAAAATAATGAAAACTAAATTTGCACACCTCACTTGGAGGAAGAGCAACATTTATCAATCACATATAAATGTGAAATTATTAGTGAAAGTAATTAGGGCTAAAAGTTCACTTTACAGGCTGCATCTTGGAAACCTGAAGAGCAGGCCATGCAATGATACATTAATTATTATGGTGGCCAGCACTGATGTATGAAAAATTATTGAAGTTTTAAACATACATCAATTTCTGCAAATCTGGTTTGAATATTCCAACATTTCAGAGTAGTTTCATTTGGATGACACAAATTGGTTTCCGTAGACTGGAATCACATAGCTATCTCGAAGCAGTGTTTGCAAAAGTACACCAACAAAAAAAGCTTGATTATACTGTCTTTATAAATTTCTCATCTTTTTCACACTTTTATGTTAGGCATACTCATTTTCCGAGACAAATACTATAAACAATGCTCCCAAAACGCACTACAATAGAAATAAACCAGGATTAACTTTAAGGAGTTAGGACAGAAAACATCATACTGGAAACATACAGCAAAATATAACTCATGTTTGAACAAAGAATTGTCCTTAAAAAGTTTAATAATAATATCATCACAAAAATGACTTCAAATTATTAGTCAATGCTACTTCAGGTAACTTTTCTAAAACAAATGTTAATCTGTTATTTATTTCCATAAAGTGAAACAGTTGAACACGGAACTTGGGGTTTTTTTAACCCACATCATCCTGCACCATTCCTGAAAAGTCTGTCTCTCACTTAGAAATATATCATCTTTATTCTTATACTGGATCATAATAAGACTTAAATCATTTACAATTTCAACTTAACGTATTTTAACATAATTATTTATATTAGGAAAATAACTAAAAATACCTCAAAAGTGAAAAGTTTCTGCATTCCTGGGCATGACAAGCACTAGGTTCTCCTTACTGTCAGATAATGAAGCCTGTTCTAATCTGCAGAAATATAAGGTCTCATTCTCCTGCTTTCCCCAAATTCTCACTGAAATATATTCATGCATTCTTTGGAAGAGCATGTCAAAAACAGCATCCTAAGGTAATGCAGATTTCAAGTGCTGTATTTGTGAAATTCTTAAGCGTCTGTATTTTCTCCAAAGTTACTAAATCTATTAATATGAATTATTAAGAAGTTGCTCTCCATAGCCATTCCATCAACTTTACTTCCATACTGAAGTCTGTATCTCTGGAAGTTTTTCTTCAAACCAGTATACAAAAATATTGACTCGAGGTATTTCCTGCTACGTACTTAAGAGTTTCAGGCTATATGAGTACAAAAAACTACACACAAAATACTCATTAAGTAAAGAGATACAGCATCTGCTTTGAACACGATCAGTTTCTAAAAGAACATACACACTACAAGGCAACTTTTGGCTTCTTCACTACACATGCCATAACCACACTGAAGATAGTGAAGTTATTCCCTTCGCTGATCTTCAAATAAATTCCTACATTATACTCCTTTTCAATAAGAAGAATCTTTAAATTAAGTAATCTAAATTCCATTGCATACTCTTTATACCTTGAAAACAACAAAAAAAAGGTAAACAGTTTTAGTAGAGGCTTGCTTGCTAATGAATGAACATTCCCCTAATATGATTACAAATTTTATAAAATCCCTTCTGACTTGAATGCCTGGTTTTCTAGTGAGCTCAAGGCTCAGATGCACAACTTCACATAAAATTGGAACAAGGAAAAAACATATGAGAAGCTCATCTGACAGTACATTACACTTATAACAATTCAAGAGCACTTAAAAGCCTCCTATTTTTAAGCTAACTAATCAAAGACCTGAACACTGAGTTATTCACCACAAATTTAAATTTCTACCCTCTAAGATTTGAGCAACTGAGGAAAGTATGGTCAACCTCTCTACAGGGCAGTATAATTGAACAGGTTTTATACAGATTACAATTGAAAACAAACCAACCAACCAACAGTAAGTCATATCATTTAGTCATATAATCTCTCCTATTTTTTTCCTCCTTTTACAAAGCTTAAACATAAAACAGGCCATGGACACTACTGTTCCAACATAGGATAGAGCAACCCCAATCACTAACAATCTTTAGCAGAGAATAACCAAAGTACACTTTTGGTAATACGTAGAAAAGTGGGGCAAATTAATAACGAAAACTTGACACAATGGAATTCACATCTGATTATGGGAATTAAAAGTATGCAAAACCAGGAACACAGCCACTGGAAAAGTCCAAATACCTTGACTGCTTTTTTCTGGCCTGCTGTTGAAAAAGAATGCCCTTTAACACTTAGATTTCCTTGATTTTTTTTTTCTTTCTTTGAACACTATTGAATCCATGAGTGCTTGCAGTAAGTCCTGTTCTTTCCCATATTTGGTTGCAGAACAGAATATTTCTATCTGATTGGTGGTTTTCCTTTAGGGAGTAACTTTAAGGGTGTTAAATGGCATCTCTATTATGGTTTGTATGTGTATATACAGACTTGTAACTATAATAATTTCATCACTACAATAGCCAAACCCAGTCAGTAATATTAACAGTCCTCAGCCAAGGTTACATCTCTGTCACCCCTAAGGATGGTTGGCTGGGATCCATGTCTGCTCCCAAGCTGCCATGGGCACACTAATGTGGGGGTGCTAAACTGAAGTCAGCACCAGTTGGTATCGGCTCAAGAACACACACAACATCCTGATACCAGTGCTGCTGTTGGAGGAGGAAACTCCAGGGAAGCTGGGTGGATGAAGCCAGTAACCACTTCAGCCATTCCTGCTAGATCTCTCACAAACTAAGAATCAACACCCAAACAGGGAAATAAGCAGACTGTAGATTTCATACATTTACTAAAAGACAGACAAGTACCACCTTTCACCACTTTCTTTTAAGCAAACATATGATAATAGAGCATACTGCTAACAAATTGCTTCAAGCATGTGGAAAAAATATCAGGAAAATTAAACCAAATTTGGCTCTAAGACCCTGATTAACATCAAAGGAAAAAGGAGTAAACAAAAATAACCCAGCAGTTCTATGTATGCCAAGGCATTGAAAAATAGAAAAGAACACTTCTGATGAATCAAATGGGAGAAGTCACTAAAGAAGCCTGATGCATTCATGTGTTTCACTGCAGGAAATCCCATCCATTAACTGCAAATAAACCTTTGCTTTTAGTTTTCACATAGCTATGCAGAAGCAGACGAAGAGTGAGAATAATGCTCAGTCAGGCTGTTTTCATTTCTTACTATTTTACAAGAATGCAGCAGCCAGCCTTGCAGCAGACTGTCTGTCAGCAAAAATTAAGTTTAGTTTCATAAGCAAAGGTTAGACTTCCTGGGAGATAATGCATGAGAATTCCTTTCCAACTAAGAGTCCATCCCCCACTCCATCCTGACAGAAGATTACACCAAAATGTTTCCCCTCCATTGTACGGTATGGGGTAGCCTCAGCTTGATAATGAGGATTTATGCTTATCCAAGATATTTATGCAATCCTCTTAAACCATAACACAGCTATGTTAGAAGTCTGAAAAGCTATAAAACCGTAATGCTCTACAAACCAGTATTTCATTTAACAATACAGACCAACATCACATTCTGTATAAGGAATAAATTTTGAAACATTCTTGCTCTAAGATGGCAAGGAACAGATTCTGTGCCTACGTATTTGAGAACAACATAAGTGTTTGAAATTAATATCATGAAAATGAAAGGACGAACAGGAAAAAACACAGTAAAAACAAAAAACGTGCAGAAATGCAATGAGAAGTATGCATAAATGTCTAAATGTTGAAACGTGTTGAAAACAACATAACATATGTAATTGTACAGATGCAGGTACTGAAACCCAATTCTGAATGCAGTTTGGTTTCTCAATCCTCAATGATGCATTTCCAAACATAATTTTAGAAATGCTACCCATCCGTTCAAAGCATATGCCAGAAAGACAGAAATAATAAAGCAGACCATTCTCTCAAAGTAATTTTTGTGGTTAGCAATAATCTGACCACTCTTAATGTTAGTGACAAAAATTATATAATTGTGAGAAACACTTTTCCAGCCTTTCCCAAAAAAGGAAAGAAAACACTCAGCAGACATGCAACAGCTAAATACTACCACTTCACATTGACTTATACTGATTTTGGTTTCGCTTTCAAAGTTCAGGCTGGTGTTTCTACAGCAATCACAGAAACACTGTTACTGTGTACAGCTTCCAAAACATGAACCAAGACAGCTGAAAAGGACCTGCTGCAAAAAATATTTTGATGAAGAGACATAAAAACAGATACCATCTTTTCCTACTGTGCTTCTCAGGTTCTCAGTCCAAACCTCTATCACCAATGAACCTCACACCTCACACTACGAGGGGTGCATACCAAATGGGCAATACAGAAACACACCACTCAGTTAACACCTAATGCTACATTACACATTTGTTTCCTGCTACCGGGGGGGGGGGGAAGACACTAGGAAAAAAAAAAGGGAAGACATTGTGAGGAAAAAGAGGAAAATACAAGAAAAGTAATAGAAAGAGAAGCCTCATACCATATGGTAGCATTTCAGAGATGATTATTCTAGGAGGTACTGAAGAACACCTGGAGGACAACTCAGTCACTGGTCACAGCCAGAACACTGTGTCATGAGAGGAACGTCCTGCTTGTCAAACCTGATTTCCCTTTATGACAAGGTAACCCACCTAGGTGATCAAAGGAAGCAAAATGATGTTGTTTTTTTGGATTTCAGTACTTTTTGTCTGCCACAGGATCCTTCTGGACAAAATGTCCAGTGCACAGCTGGATAAACACAGCATGCGATGGGTGAGCAACTGGCTCACAGGTCGGGCACAAAGGGTTGCAGTGAATGAGGTGACATCAGACTGGCGACCTCTCACTAGTGGGGCTCTGCAGGGCTCCATCCTTGGCCCTGTGCTTCTTTCAACATCTTCATTAAAGACTTGGATGCAGAACTGGAAGAGATACTGAGCAAGTTTGCAGATGACACAAAATCAGGAGCAGAGAGATCCTGAAGAGAGACCTTGAAAAGTTAGAGGGCTGGGCAATCACCAACCATACAAGTTTAACAAGGGCAAGTACCCGATTCTGCACCTAAGATGGGGATGTACATACCTGGATGTACAGACAGACTGGGNAAAAAAAAAAGGGAAGACATTGTGAGGAAAAAGAGGAAAATACAAGAAAAGTAATAGAAAGAGAAGCCTCATACCATATGGTAGCATTTCAGAGATGATTATTCTAGGAGGTACTGAAGAACACCTGGAGGACAACTCAGTCACTGGTCACAGCCAGAACACTGTGTCATGAGAGGAACGTCCTGCTTGTCAAACCTGATTTCCCTTTATGACAAGGTAACCCACCTAGGTGATCAAAGGAAGCAAAATGATGTTGTTTTTTTGGATTTCAGTACTTTTTGTCTGCCACAGGATCCTTCTGGACAAAATGTCCAGTGCACAGCTGGATAAACACAGCATGCGATGGGTGAGCAACTGGCTCACAGGTCGGGCACAAAGGGTTGCAGTGAATGAGGTGACATCAGACTGGCGACCTCTCACTAGTGGGGCTCTGCAGGGCTCCATCCTTGGCCCTGTGCTTCTTTCAACATCTTCATTAAAGACTTGGATGCAGAACTGGAAGAGATACTGAGCAAGTTTGCAGATGACACAAAATCAGGAGCAGAGAGATCCTGAAGAGAGACCTTGAAAAGTTAGAGGGCTGGGCAATCACCAACCATACAAGTTTAACAAGGGCAAGTACCCGATTCTGCACCTAAGATGGGGATGTACATACCTGGATGTACAGACAGACTGGGGAATGAGATGCTGGAAAGCAGTGCCACAGAAAGGGACCTGGGGGTCCTGGTCGATGGCAAGCTGAACATGAGTCAGCAGTGCCCTGGAAGCCAGGAGGACCAACCCTGTCTTGCGGGACATCAGGCACAGCATCACAGCCAGGCAAGGGAGGGGATTGTCCTGCTCTGCTCTGAGCTGGGGCAGACTCACTCCACCTCAGGTCCCTTCCACCTCAGAATACTCTGTGATTCACATTTTGGCTGAAAATTATAAGGGTTGCACAGCATCACTACATAGTCACTATGCTACAAATTTTTAAATATTGCCATTCTCCCTAAATTACGAGTTGTTAATTTGTCATAGTCATCTTTTTTGCTTCTGTCTTTCCCAGTCACCTGACATGAAAATAAAGACAGAGAAAGCAGTTGTAAATTACTATAGCACCAAGCAAGCATGACTGATAATTTTGCTTTCTTTAGGGTGCAATATGGGATACTTTCTTCTTCAGGAGCAAAAATGAGAAGACAACATATCAGGAGAGCTATGAAGTCACATTCACAAGGAAGAAAACAAACTCAAAAATAAACCCCAAAACACAATAAATCCAAAACAAAGTTAAACCTAACTTTCAATTTAAACACCTTACTTGCCACACTATCTAGCCAACAGGTGGCTTCATAGCCCATATTTGTAAAACAAGTATCTTCACCAGCAAGTGGTAAACTGCTCACCTTTCCACTTACATTTATGTGATTTATGCTTATCTGACAGACAAACAGAAACATATGCAACTGGCCTTTATTCCTACAAATAATATCCACCTGGCATCAAAGATAAAAAAAAAAAGAAAAAAAAGAAAAAATCTGCACAAATTAGCTCCAGGTAATATGATTCCTTTCAAAACACCCAGATAGGAAAAAAAAAAACAAACAACCTTTTAAAAAATGCTCCAAAAATGTAGTAATTAAATTCTTCAAGCAACAATTCAAACTTAGTTATCTAATATATTCCAGTAGGAACAAAAGAAACATTGTTCAACTCTAAAAGGTAAATATATTCAATAGCAGTTTGTCTACCAAACACATGAGCTGAAACAAAAGCACCTGAAACAAGTTTTCAAGATAGAGACTGGCTTGAAAATTCACTACACAGAAAAAGAGGATTCCGTTTTTCTGCCATATGAAGCACAGTCATGTTCTGCAACTGGAGAACATGCAATTGCAAGAATATTCATTTTCCTATTTTTCAGCTCTTCTAGAAGGCTCAAACAAACAGCAATACACTGCAGCCTTACACTGTCTTGCACCATTCTGCCTTGGATCTCATGACTGAGGCTGACTCCAAATTAAGCTCCCCGGTACAGTTTTTCACTGAGGCTGAACGACCTTTTGAACTTGTATGACCAGGTAGAATCTCCAATGTTTTTACAGCTATCACCCCCACCTGCTTCCACCATGACACTTTCAAGAAGAATGAAAGCCTTCTTGCCTCAGAAGATAACACTCGATCCTCTCAATTCAAGCTAAGATGCAGGAGTTCTTTATGAGACAGTTAACCCTCTACATAAATGGAAGGATTAAATGAATCCATTTATGGTCTGAGGGGAAAGAATACAGTGCCTTGATTAAAAGAGAAATAAAGTGGAAAGATCTTCCACAACATCTATACAGACTTCACACAGGCAGAGAAATCTCCAAGCATGCTGAGGAAGAAGAAGCAGCTAATAAAGACAATCTCCAGAATCACAGAGAAAAAAGGACTGACCTCTGTTTTGAGACTTTCTTCACTGAATTATCAAGGAAATATACAATGTGTTTGATACACAAATGTCACAAAGGTCCCACCATGCTCCTCCAGACCATATAAAAAATGTTTACTGTCAATACTACATACTCCTTGCCTTGCATCAAGGCATTTGGTTGCCATACAACTCAGATTTAATAAGTTTTCAACCTGCAGACTCCTACCTCTATGGCTTTCCTTTTTTATGCACATTAAACCAGATCACATCTTTAAGTTCTAACAGTGGACAATTCTAACAGAATACAAACACCAACAATTGATATTATTTGTGTGTGCATTGTGAAAGAAAAGTAATTTTGTGAAATTATAATAGATCTAATTTTTTTTTAAACTAAAGACAGCAACATTTTTCCAAAGCAATAGCCAATTATGTTACTACAATGCATACATAGCATACACATAATTTGAAAGTGTATGCATCTTTCAGTAAAATTCATTGAAGAGAGAAATAGATATTCAGTGAACTATGAAAGACCTGGGATAAAAAGGCATTGTCTACATTTAAACAATAATTACATTTAGTGACTCAATATCATTCTGCAATAACAACAAATACGTAAAATACTGCAATAGAGTGTCTCATATAAAGTAAGAGGCTTCTATTCAAGAAACCAAGTTCCCGAATCACTTCTCAAAAGTTCAGGAAAATAAAAGTTCATGAGTTAAACTCACATTCAGAGACTATTGTCTGTTTTAGCATTACTTCCTTTAGAAAGAAGACTCAACTATGCAAGGTTACTGTGTATGCCCTGCAGCCCCTCGAGGACTGCCCAACCAAGTTTTATCAAATAAGCAGACAAGCAGTGTCCCAACTGAGAAAGCAACCATGGCAAAAATTCACATATTCTTACATGTACAAAAATCCAAGGGCATTTCTAAATACAGGAAAAGATTTCTCTGAAACTCAAAAGTATTTTGAAAACCAAGGGGAAAAGCAACACGAAACAATTCCATTTCGCAGAGATATGCTGTTCATAAAAACTGTTTCATTGTAACATAAAAATGTTTACCTCTGACCTTAAAGATACCACCCACGTTCACTAGAAGTAAAAGTGGTTTGTTACTGTGACCTGTTTTTCAATTCTGATCAACTGTTAAAAAGAGAAAGGCTTAAGAGATAATTTTTGTATCACTACATTAAGAAACCAGTAGCGTAAAATATTAAACCTTTAAAAAATTATCTCCCTTTAAAATTTTACTTTCTTGAAAATTTAAAATATTATCATTAAAATAATCACAGTCAACTTCTCTCAGCTAGTAAAACCCTCTGTGTTTTCCCTCTTGAACAGCATAGGGAGAAAAGTAATTTTATATCCTTTAACTGAACCATTTATATAGGAAACATAGTAGACAATTTCTCTGTGGTTCAAAGTCCAAGAACTCAGAAGTTGAGAAAAGCCAGAGGAGTTTCCTGACCAATTCTCCTTCTTCTTTCACTTGCGGGGCAAAAATGTTTACATTAATCCTGCTCTCCAACATTCTTTAAAATGTATTGTCCTACCATTTACTTACAATACACCAATTAAACTCAACATTTGAGACAGAATTATTGGCTTCATTAAGGACATTTTTGCTGTCTCTATGTCCAACATTTAAATGTTAGTGCACAAGGCACTCGATGCTCTATTCAACACTTAATGAGTCAGAGCATAGAGAGCTTAATTTCCACTTTTTTTAGATGGATTCATAAGCTGAATAATATGCACCATCAGGCAAAACTAAGGTAATTTAATTCTGAAACCCAAATTTTGAATTCACATAATGTGGAGTTATGGGGGAAAGCGGTGAGAGCTGCTGGGGTTTTGAGAAAACACCCACCCACCTAAATCTGAAATCTCCCCTGCCTCTCTAAGATGGCAGCGGAACCAAACACATGCAGCACAAGGAGTTGACTGCAACAGCAAATTGTCATGTGCTGCAAGAGATCACTTAAAGCTTGTGGTCCCTTTCAGGGGCTTGCTGACAATGGAATAAGTCAAACACATGAGCCTGGGTTTCACAATTTTTTTGAGATATACCAAACCTTTCAGTAAACTTTCTGTCACTGTCCTCTAGTCATGATTCAACTTCCTGACATCCTTTAAAACTTCATAGTTCAGCAGATATTTCACAAAGTCCTTTCAGCCCAGTTGTCTTGTTTATCAAAGCAGTAAGCAAATTAATAGCTCATATTACAGTACCAATATGTATCAGGTAACAGAATGAGAAGCAGAGGATCTATCAGTGGTGTGTAGCTACAGATGTTAAAAGGAAAGGATGTAGAAAAAAATAAAAGCAAACCACCAAAGTTAGGGAGGATGGTAATAAGAAAAAAAAAAAACCAAAAGAAAAAAAAAGCTCAGCAAAACCCAAACACCTTTCAAGGTTAGTTAGTTCTAAACCATTAATTACAGTGATTGAAGTACAACCCGCAAAGAAAGCAAATTCAGACTAACAAATAGGCCAAGGCTCAGAATTTAAGTTTTGCATGACACAAGGTCTGAGTTGGCTAAACTGGTGTCATCAGCGTGGCACAAAGAATTCTCACAATCCCTACCCCATTCTGCTTGTAACAACAGATCTGAGGTTGATGGCCTGCTTTCCAAAAATACAACTGAAAGCAAAGTACATTTTGACAAACTGCAAAGGTCAGAACTGCAACTACTCTTACCTAAAATAGAGATAAGAAATCTGGCTTTTGTCCAAGTTAGGATTATTTTTTTCAGTATCCTCTAAAAATCTACAGGAGCTGCAAGTAATTTGGGCATACTACAACAGTCAGGTTCCTTGAAACTTTCACAGACATGCAGACCTTTGTTGTTCTTCAAAGTCCTTCACATACAGGGAGCAGCTTAATTTAGGAAGTATCAGAATTTCAGAAATTTTTTTCATTCTTTAACTAAAATCTCCTCAGCAGCCTTTAGTCTTATTTTTTGTATATAAAAGCAGAAGTACTTAGTGTTAAAAGAACAGTATCAGTGGCTACCTCATGGTTAACACCTTTACCGACATGTCTAAGTCATTACACTGAATCAAGCCACATAAAATGCAGTGGCAACCACTTCTTTTTATGGATATCATGAGAAGTGGAGCATGATCATAGAATCCCTCTGGATCACATAAGGAGCTTGCACAAATGTAAATCAAACTACAAAGTCTAATTACTTGGACAGTGGTCCTAGACACTACAAAAGGAGATTCTCACTTATTCTTAAGTTACCCTCTAGTGCAGCAACAGTTTCAGATGCAGGATGAATTGGGACAGAAAGTCAGATACAGGTTTTCCCTCTTCAAATCAGTTGCTTACTCCATCAGGATGAGAAAAAGCACACTATCTTTATGTAGATCATTCATTTTCAGCTCCATTAATCTTCTTCAGAACAGCTTTAGAAGAAGGAATAGAAATCTTTTCACATTACAGAGCAGCCAAAAGGCAGGTGTTCAGGGTAGTCCTTACACAGAAAGGACAGAAGCGAAAAGTTACTGTGGCTATCTTACATTCTGAATGAGGGCTCTACCTAACACACTGTTATATCCTATATTTTTACATCACTGGGAAATGCAGCCTGTACTATTTGCAGTCTGTGCAACCTGTACATGCAAATGACAAGGGAATTTTTAGCTACATACTTTTGTATTTAATTTCATATTTCACTGCAGATACATTTTGCCCATCACATGGATGACAGGCCCAATATCCTCCTATTATCTACGGTCCTAAATAAATAAGAGTGACAACAATCTACTCCACTCATGCACACTTGGGAATCCATTTTAAAGGCAAAATGGCATTTAGTACATCAAGCGTAAGGAAACCACTCTTACATAGTTGTGCCTCAATTCTATTCTGGAACACCCGTACTATTTAACGAGATAAAATTCAACTGAGATTGTCAAACAGTATCAGCTACAGAATTATCAGTCTTTCATGGCCAGAAAAAGAGATCCAATCAGTGAAACAGAAAGTAAGGTTTATTTTACAGACAAGCCAGCACAACACAACAAACCAGAAGGTAGCAGGTGAAGGGGCAGGAACAAACTTCCTTCTCCTTGTTTGAAGACTGGGGGAGGGATCTTGAGTTGGTGCCAAAGGGCAATCATTCTGAGTACATCTAATTAAGCAGTCTCTCCTGGAACACACTCCAGTAGCAGAACCTAGACCAGTCAAGCACTAAACACTATGTGACCAGTGATCCCCCATGTGTTCGGCCTGGCTGCCCCTCTTAGGCCTTAGGACACACTGCAGAGAGTAATCCAAGCTCTGCGTTTCAGAAAGTGAGAATGCAGAACACAGCTTATTTAAAATATTTCCCTTCCCAATTTCCCTGGCAGGAGGCCCAATGAGATGAATTATCTTCGTTATGGTTTAGAGTCTATTCACACATGGGAAACAGGAGACATGGCTGTGCTCAAAGTACTGTCAAATACACAGGGTAAACACACCTGTAGTGAGAGTATTATCTCCAGCTAATCTCACAAAATTACTTTAATATTTTGTTTCTCCTAAAAAAGACGGTGAAACATTAAACAAATTTCTAAATTTACCCCTTTAAGTCCAAGTGTGCTTTTAAGAAGGCACATACCATACGACTGCACAACTTGCACACTGACCAGAATAGGAACAGAATTTTGACTGCAGAGGCAAATCTGCTTAACCATCTTTTTCATAAAGTCCTGACTTGCCAGAGTAAAACCTTTTTACAGGACTACACCAGTTCTGACAAAGCTTACTGTACATGCAAATTTTCTTGTTTTGGGTCAAAATGAGAGAGACTCTTTATTATTCATTATTAGGATTAGGAAATTCTTTTTTTCTCCTACATCTACATCCTAATCACCTGCAGACAGAAGCAGCTCACTACCCCAACCAATGAATCTGCTGGAGAACATATTAATTGCAGTTTTTAGACAGACACTTGTTTTGTCCTGATGCACACTGGAAGACAGTTGGGTTGGGGTTGTCATGTTTTGTTTTTTTTAAATAATGTTGCCAGTAGCAGAAAATCATTTTCCATTTAGCCCTAAACTATCTGATTTTGCTAACATTCTGCCCTAACCCAACAAAGATTAATTAACTGTGAGCAGACATTTAACTTAATGGGACTCCTCACTGTACATTGTATTCAGCTTGCACATGAAAAAATTGGGCCTTACACTGAGCAACGCCACATCAGTGTATAAATTGTTATACATAGGATCAAAGATAAAATTTTCACTGTCTGTATGAAGTAATGTGCTCTATCAGATTAACACAAACTCAAAGCCCTTAAGATAGCTATCCCCAGAGCAAGGTCAAATTTCTGCAGAGCCAGGAGTATTGAAGCCTGGCTGCAAAAGCTAGCTAAGCTTCGAAGTTCAAACACGAATAGAAGAGTCATGTACATGCACACTGACCTTCTTTTCTCCCATTCTGACATTAAATTTAAAGACACATTATTAAAAAAAATGAAGGAAAAAAAAGTATTAACCCAATTAAAAAAAAGAAGAGACAATAGAGGGGATACATACTTTTCAATGCTGATGTATAGAACTTTAGTTCAATTTTTCCACTGTCAAACCGCATTTAAAACACAGGAGATCCCAAAAGCACTTACTTTTGTAACACACAGGACACAAGTCAGTACTGATATAACAGCTTCCATTCACTATCTTTTTCTCATCATCACTGGATTAGACAACAGCTCAGTGCTGTTGGTGAATATAGACTCTCTTTTATCCCTGCAGTAAGGGACCACAGACTATTTACAATTACAGCAAGTATTTTCCCAAGTAACTAGATTTTTGCGCAAAATAATACTAGAGGCCTATGGCTAGTATTTTATTACTTCTCAGCATTACTTACTACTAACGAGCAGCTCTTTTCCTTTCAAAAGCCAAAACGAGGAAGAAAGTGAATGTTCCAGCATGCATTGATCAGCACTGGTTTTGCCTCTATTTTCCACTGAAGAGAGAACAGAGAGGGGAAGGAATAAAAAAAGCCACCAGGCCCCTACCTTACACAGACCGAGACTTAAGCTCTTACACATAACTTAGTGATCCGTACCTCTGAATGCACAAATCAACTATTCTAGAGTCAGTCTCCTCAGGCTGACCAAAATTCCAGCTTGGAAAACTTCCGCAGCACAGGTTTCACCCAAACCAGTATTCCTGCACAAACAGCTTCTGTTAGTTAATCTGGCGAGAATTCCTTACTTGCCCAGTTCCCACCAGCTCCTGAAAGAACATCTATCTGAAAAGCTGCCTACCCTGTTTCTGGATTACGGCTTCCACATAGCTCATCCTGGAAGACACACCTTCTATAATCAAAAACCTTTGCCGTGCTGACACTTGTCTCTATTTCTCTGTTTTATTAAAACTCCTAATCTGATACCTGATTACCAACCCAAAGTGATTCCGAGGGTATTAAAACACATCACTGAAGCCAAAATACAGTTTGTAACTGGCCAGTACTGCAGCACTTACAGAGGCAAAGCCAGGAGAGACAAAATTCCCTAAATCAGAAGGAACAAAAAACAGAAGGCAAGCTTGACCACTGTATTGGAGACATCTTGGGACCAAACATGCTTCAGAAACATTTGGAGTAGCCTACTATGTTCTCAACCTATTTGAGGAATGCAGACTGCTTTGGAGAAGGAAAAACAATCACCTACTCAAGACTCCTACAAACTACTGTTTTAGAACATTTACCAGAAAACATCAAGGTTAATTAAGAATAAAACTACTCAAGAAAAAACAAGAGATCACACACTGTAAAACCAAGTCTGACTGGAATCTCATTTCCAACAATGTTTTCAAAAGTAGCACTCTATGTACTGTTTTAAGCAATACAGAATATCCTTGAGGAAAAATGCAGATTTAATAACTTTGGTAATCTGAAATGCTAAAATGAATCACTTTATCTCCTAGTTGCATTCACCACATGAACTCAAGACCATTAAAACCTAACACAACTGCTCTTACAGGTCAGTATCATATACATCCAAGTTAAATAACACAAATACAGCTGCTGATTATACATCGCACGAAGAAGCAAAGAAAATACCATATATCTGTGTGATTTACTAAGCAATATGCACAGATTCATTTTCGTGGCTTAAATTTTTAACTACAGACCACTTAAAATCTCAAAAAAATTACTAACGTCTACTATTTATACCTTCACTGTCAGAGAAAATGGCTCTCATTCAAAACTATTTCACAGCAGTTTACAGCAAGATTATTTGGTGTTTATAACAAAAACCCACACACTTTACAAACCTAAGATTTTTTAAAACTGCCAACCTATTGCATTTGGCAGATTACAAAAGGAATGTTGCCCAGAAGACAGAGCATAAGAGGCTATGTGCCCTATACATACACAAAAGGAAACAACGTTAGGGGAGCAGCACCTGGACAGAAATGTCTATATACAGCATTCTGTGCTTGGCTTTACCTGCAAGAAAGATTTTTTTTCATATTCTTTCAGTGGAGTTTAAAGTCAGAGAAAGAACAAGTCAGCCAATGTATTCACATCCATGTTAAAGAGACACATTTAACTTGCATGGTTTTCTTGGTGATGCAGCAACCAAGAACAAATTTTTTAGGTAACATGTGGCTTACATCCCTGTCATAAACAAGGCCAACTGAGTTCCTCAGAGTCCAAAGTGTTATGTGAATGGTTAAGGAGACAGAAAATGACCAATAGTTTCCAGAATATTTTATCTAAATATTTGCCAGAAAAAAAACTTCATGCGAGATAATAGTCTAATTAATCTTTTAAAAAATAAAAATATGCAAAGATAGATTCTTAAATCCATGTTACAGCCTAATGAAGAGCAGTTAGATTTGCAAAGCTATACACCTCAAAGTCTTCCAAAATTCTCTAGAGTTCCAGATGCTTATTGTTTGCATGCCTGTACATGGCAAAAGAAGACCACGAAAACTGGCAAAAGAAAATACCCAGAGCAACTGTTATTTAAGTGAGCTTAAGGACTTGAAGAGCTAAATTTCTAGAGCTTTTATCTGAAAATTTTAATTCTCACAGTAAGTAGACTAAGCCAGATTTTGCTTCACATTGGCTATTCAAAATCAGTCTGTGTAGACTCTAGCAAAGTTTGTGTATCATTTTTTATAACTTTGATGTATCAGTCAACACTTCACATACAGTCAACTTTCCATTTTCATCCAGGGCAATATTTATAGGCCAGTTTGGTCTGGTTTGATTCACCAGAAGAGGCTGAAGTAGGTGACAGGTTTTCGCTTCAATAGCTTAAGATCATTCAGCTACAGTGGGAAAAAACCTTCTACAACAAAAAAAAAACCCCAAAGCTATGAGTTTCTAAATGCTTCCTTCAAAAGTAATGTAACTATTTTTAACACAGAAATTTATTCAACTTGCATAGTACAGTGTTTTAATTCAGAAATCAATTATTTCAAGAGAAAAAAAAACAAAAAAGAATAAAAGGTATAAAATAAAAGAAGGAACGTACTGTGTACCATGAATCTTTATATTCTGCTGTATCAAAGACATATTTGAGTGGTGTGAAGCTGTTTTTTAAAGATGGACAATAAATATCCCATTACAAGCACAACCATCTTTTCTACAAAAACATACTGCTGTATGTAACTTGCCATCTAAAATTGTCAAGAACAACTTTTAAGAACTTATTTTTAAAGGATGCTTCTTCCTCTGCTACTACAAATTTTTGGGAGGCACCTGACAGAGGTGGTAAGAACTTGGGACCTTCACATAAAGTATAGCTATTGTCCCCTGAAGATTGATATTTATTTCCAGAAAATTAAAGAGTGCAACAAAACAGAATGAAAACAAATTTTGGAATAAACGTAAGGACAAGGAACATTACAGATATAATTCTTTCTCTTCTGAAAAATAAAAAATATAAAAAAGAGTCAACTCAAAGTTCTGTATTTCCTCTCAGTGTTACAGTACAAAATATAGTTATGTACCATAAGGCATCTCTATTCTGTTTTTCATCCTATCCAATTTACACTCAAGACATTTTAGCATCTGCATTACATTCCCCTTTTATACTATTTGTATCTTATTTTCTTCCTTGGAGCATCAGAACTGCTTGAGCTACCCTCTCTAATTTGTTGCTAACACATGTTAAAGCCCTACCAAAACAACACTGAGGCACACACCAGCAGAGAACAGCCTCCTTCCTATCTACTTTATGTTATTGCATTGTACTACCCAAACACTATCAAACTAGTGCCATGTAGGCCCAAGAGGGCAGTAAAGCAAGAGGAAAAAAAGGCACTTGAGAAAGGGATTATCCCAGACTATGGCCTCAGTTTTGCCAATAATAGCACAGCAAATATGTAGCGAACTCAGGGCAGCCCTACCAAATGAAGTCTTGCAACTGTTTATGCTCAAATTACTGTAAGACTATTAAAAAAATCATAAGAAAGAGCAGAAATAATTAACTTTCTTTGAAAGAATAACTTTTAGTTAAGAGTTCATTCTCTTACTCTACCAATTCACTGCGCTAAGGAGAGTCAGAAGTTGTAATCTACTCACAGAACAATAAGGACCAGTTACCATTTCTTCAAACCATCCCCCTCCAAGACTAACCCAAGGTTACTGACCAACTTCACAATCTAGGATCAAAGAAATTAATAGTATAAATTAATACACATTTGTTTTTCAGATTTCAGTACATCAAGTTTTTATGAAGCGTAAGTCTCCTGTATCCACACAAACACTTCGATGCTGCAATACATGCAGTGCAATAAGATGATGCTCATGAAACCCCCGGAAACAACACAGAGATTCTCCCTAACTAGTCCATACCCTTGCAGCTTTCCAGGGAGTTGGCTAATGCAGGTATGTCTGTGTAACAATACACTGTTATCACTTATACTTTTAAGTATTAAGGCTTAATTTCATTAAATTTTAACTTATAAAAATCTACTTAAATCGCAAAACTTAGGATATAGGGAATATATCCCTGATTAAGCATACAACAGGTGAATCTGTTTCAAGCAAAAGCTCAGTTCCAAACACAGTGCAATGCCACAAACCCAAGAAATACTGAATAGGAAGTAAAGACTCCATTCAAGTACTGTTTACCACATAAAAAAACAAAGCATATTGAAAACGCTGAAATTGTCTTTCTTAAGTTACACATGAAACTGTGAGTTATGACTACTCTCTTATTGCAGAAAACTCTGAAAATACCTACACATTCTCTAGTCCTTTAGAGTCTTCTAGCCAAGCTAAGTAATTTATTTCATAATTGCACCAAAGCTTCCGTATTTTCTACAATCCAAATATGTATCTATTAGCACAAACAAAAACTAGAAATAGAACCTTCTATTTTTTCCACCCAGAGCAGAAATGCAGATGCATTATTCCTCCAGTATTTGTGCAGACAGCAACACTCCAAGACAGGAGGTCTGCAGCAGGCGTTTTTTCAACTACAGGTGTATTAAGAGGATGGATATGGCATAAATATTCCCGGCTTGTAGGAAAGAGTGGTTAGGACCTCACAGTGCAAGGGCACAAGAATTTTTTAAGGGGAAGTCAGTTTCCCTGACTAAAGCATATTCTGCGACCAACTCCTTTAATGCAGTAACCTACTACACAGGGAAAAAACCATTGTGTTCCAAACTAAGATGATTTTGAAAACATAGGAAGACAAAAATAAAAAGAGGACAGAAAGATGTAGCCAAAGTACCCCCGCATCACAGAAACATCATTCTCTGCATCTCTCAAAACCCCGTTGTTTTGCAAAGGCTTTTTTCTTAAGCAAAGGGGTTGGCATGGGCTAGTTTTCTAAAACAGGCATCATTAGGGAAAGAGAGTGTAAAAAGCAGCTCGAAGAACAATGAAAGCGAGTAAAGTTTGCCGATTTAGTAATGCCTTTGTTAAAGTCAAGTTCTTAAGTGCTGCCAGTCACAGAAAAGAGCCTCCCGCTCGCCCCTTCGGGAGCCCTCGGCGCACCCTCACCTCGCAACAACCCGGGGCTCCTCCACTGCACAAAACCCAGCACTAGCTGCCCAAATCGCGACCTCTGGACATCCGCCCTTGCGGAGAGGGACATACAAGCCTCAGCTGAAGGCTGGTTTCACGGCGGGGTAAAGGGAAATCAGCCCAATTCCACTGCCCCCCATAATGGCACCAGCAGGCGCGGGGTGCATTCGGGCAGCGGCCCAGGGAAGCAGCACGGGAGCTCGGCGAGCCCCGCTGCCGCGACTGGCGGAGGTGAGAGGCTGGCCTGGACCCCTCTTGTCACGGCGGGGGCTGGGCAGAGCCTCGCCGGCCCGGGCCCGGCGCTGCTTCCCGCCCACCTCGCAGGCCGCGCCGCGGCCCCGGTGCCTCCGCAGGGCCTGGCACCGCCGCGGGCTCGGGGAGCCGAGCAAACAAAGGGAGCGGAGGCCGGGGCCGCGGCTCGGGAAGAGGGCGGCGGGCAAGTCGCGAACCGCACCGGCCTCATTCACCGGTTTCCCCTCCGCCGCACCAGCCCTCCGCGGCCAGCAGTGAAGGGAGGGGGCAGNGCTCTGCTGCTGCTTTCGCGGGGCTCGGCCCGGCTTCGGCTCTGGCTGCCTCCCTCGCCGCGCCGCCGCCTCCCTGTTCCTGGCGCCGCCGCCGCTTCCTCCGCCTCCTCTGCCCCCACCCCTCCGTCCTCGGAGGGGCGCACGGGGGTGGCAAGCCCGCGATGGCCGCCGCCTGCCGCAGGCACGGCTATGGCTGCTGCGCCCGCGCACAGCCCGGCGGCAGCAGGAGGGCCGCGGGCATCCCCGCTCCGGCCTCTGCCTGCCCGGCCGCCCGGCGGACTTCACCAGCCCTTCTCGGCCCGCCTGCCCCGCAGAAGCCGGGCCCCTTCCCTTACTCGGGTCTGGGCGCCTCGCCCCGGGCTCGTCCCCGCTTGGCGGCCGCGGGAAACCCACGGGGGGCGGCCAGGTGCCGCGCTGGAATGGAGGCAGGAAGGCGGTCTGGCTTTGTTAGCCCCGGCCCTTTCCTCGCTCCCCCGCTCGCCCCGCTGTGTGACCGCTCCGCTGGGCGACAGGAGCTCATCAGCGAAGTTCACAGGGAACTGCTTCCCCCCTTGGCTCTGTCGGGGGCAGCCCCTCGCTGGTAGCGCCCGGCCGGAGGGGTCCCTCAGCCGCCCCCGCTGCCCCGCGGCGAGGCGCCGGCCATGGCGCTTCCCCCGAGGCCCGCTTGCGCTGGAGAGGGAGAGGGAGGGAGGTGATTTCTCCTCCGCTGCACCTTCCCTCACACCTCCTTTGGCGTGAAAGCGACGCGCCAGAACAGGCATTACTTTTGTGCCTAACTCTGCTTCACAGATCTCCTCGAGAAAAGTGACACTAAACTTCAGGCATATCAGCTGTGCTGCAGCAACTTCAGCCAAGCAGACTGCTTTGGTTGCTTGTTCTCCGGTCTCTTTTTAGAAATAAAATGCTAACTCCAGAGTAAGAAAACATTTCTTAATTTAGGATGTGCGAGACTGATGAAAGCGGCTAGCAGAGGGCTATGAATTAAAATCTATGGACAATACGGCTCTTAAAAGTTGTCACAAGTCATGTTTGCTGACTGATGTGGAGCTAGTAAAATACTACCTTTGTTTCTTGCTTGTGGTGTATATAACTGATGCAAATCAACAACCCGATTAGCACAGATAAGCAAAATTTGCTTACCTATGTAGTCGCACGACAGTAAGATTATTCCTATGATTAATTATGAAACTACTGATTTCAAGGTTAAAAAGAACCCATTGAAACACAAGATTGTGAGAATATTCATGCACATTCTGCTTGAATTCTTGTATGAGATCTGAGGTGTTTGTGTGTTGAAGTCAGTGACTTAATTGCCAAGGTTATTTGAGGTCATTATGTGCCCTGATTGCATTCACATTTTTATATTCCAGGCATTTATAGAGAGTTAAAGACTTTTCTTGAGTCTCATCCAAGGGCTGTATGCTTCCTTATTTGTCTGATCAACCTCAGTCTCTGGCAGGCCAGGACCATTTTAGATGATGATGACTCGAATCAGAGTTGCAGAAACAAATTTTTTTTCGAATATAAAGTTTGGCTTTTTCATTTATAAATAGAATGATTTATGCTTTTATTAAGTGTTTTAGATTATAACTTTGTTTTGTGATTATGATTACATGTTATCAATGGTATAACAAAGCTAAGAATCGCTTCAAGTGCATCGCATGAAACCTTATGGATTTTAACTTTTGTTTGTAAAACCAATATTGTTGGTATGAAAAATAGAAATACTTTCAAGGTTGGCAGTGGTGTTCAAAGAAAGAAAGAAAATAAAATAAGTAATAAAATACTTTTTTTTTCAACATAGAGGGTTCCTTCTTTTCCTAGATGAACTATTGTAAGTTTAGCAACCCAGTTAAAAAGGGGAATAAGAGCATGAAAGACTGATGGGGAAAGTTTTGGTTTAATTTTTGCGCAGTTCTGTCACTTCCTTAAACAAGGAGTTTTTCTTCGTGTGTGTGTGTCTATGTTCTTACCTTCTTCTCGGGCCTCCTTTTCCTTGGGATACAAGCATTTGAACAAGAAATTATTTTCAAGATCCTGCTGGCATTTGTGCTTGACACATATATGTAGTATTATCTTAAGCTGCATTTTCAGCAGCAGCTGTGGGGCAATAGCAGCTGTATGTGAAGAAACCATCTGGGCTTAAAATGTTTGTCCTTCATTTTGCTTTCAGGGAGCTTTTACCATAGGCAACTTTTGCAGTCATCTACATTGCATGTGAGACGAATTTTTTTAAATGGTCTTAGAAATCTTATTCTACAGTCTCCCAAACTATTAAAAAAATAGATGAGGCTGGATGCTGAGGTTTTCCAGCCCATGTGTTGACCAGAGGTTTCCATGTGTTTGAAACTGCCCTCTTGTCACTCTTATGAATCAAAGGACTTAGCTTTTTTGTAGAAATGGGACTGATTGAAAGGAAGGTTGAAGAAAAGTAATGCAAAATATTTGGTAGCTTTTTCTGACATGACTTCCATACCTTAACTTTCTTATCACTAGAGATAATGTTAAATATGGCTTAAATTAGCATCACTATTCCAAGTACTCACCTTCCTCACTTTCTCTCCATCTCCTTCCCTCATGCCCGTGCACACCCTTCACTTTTTTCATGGTGGCTCTGGGCCTCATTGATCTTCTCTAGGCCAGCTTGGGTGGCAAAATCTCTTGAGGTTCATTTTCCTAACAATAAATCATGACATAAAGAAGAACCGATGCCTTATTTCTCACATCACATTCTTCTCCATTGGCAACCAGTGTGCTCCTGGCTTGTCTCAGCCTTAACATATAGCTTCAAGTTTAGGATAGACTTTTTCCCATGGAAATGTGGCAGCAAACAGCAGTATCCCATCGAGAGCAACAATTTATCACCAAGTCTGAATTCACACAGGTGTGCTGCTGATGTTGCATCTTGGGTGGCAGACAAGGGGAATATAAGCAGGATCACTCAGATGTGTTTTTATTGGCTTAAAAACACATATTGAACTAAATCGGTCTGTTTGTACATTCAGGCATGTTGTTTTTATGCTATCTGTATGTATCACCTATTAAACTTGCCTCACAGTTGCTAGGTTTTTTTAAATGATGAGAACTAGAAATTTGGTCTTGGTAAGAGAAAATCCAAATTTTTCGTATCTGATTTCCTTATATTTGGGAGCTTCTAAAATCAGGAACTCTACACCAAGTTTTATTTTCTTTGGAGTTGCATGTTGATGTGTTCTGTATTTTGATATGCTTATATCTTTTTTCTCATTATACTGAAAAGTGTGATTACAAATTATTTCATTATTTTTGAGGTCAAACTGTGTATATACAAATTTGTAGTTCAGAGGGACTGGTCAGAAACCTAAATTATGAGTGTTCATTGACACAAAGTCAATAGTTATGTCCACTACATCTATTTTTTTCTTATTGCTACCTGCCTGCCTGGCATAGATTATCATCACCTTGTAGCAATTTCCCTGGCCCTGGCTCTTTAGTCTGAATTATAGTGGGGAGTTAGTGCTTTTGTCTTATTGTTCTTGCAAGCATATAACTGTGATTGTACTTTAAGGACCCAAGTGTCTTCCTTTCCCATTCCGTTCAGTATATTTCAGAAAATGAATTTGTTGTCTTTTTGCTAAAATGTTCAAATTATTGTAATGCTTTACAGGAACTTGATCTTTTAGATGATAAGTGTTCAGATGACCTTGAAAAAACGTATGCTTTCAAGGAAAGGCATATATACGAAATCACTAAATTGCTGGTCATTTTTTGTAACTGTGGCATAATTTTCTGAATTTTAAATTCTTGTACTCCTTTTTTATTATGTACATTTTATGTATTCCTTTATTTGTATTTTTAGATAAAATTGTATATTTATATTCTTATGTTATAATATGTATTAGAAATTCTTATGTATCACATCATCACATATGGTTTTCCGACACTGTAGATTGTTTGTTCCACTTCGTTTTTTCATAGGTTCTTGCACATTTTTTGTTGATAAATTCCATTTCTATTATAAAAGTTAATTTATGTAAATATCTTCAAAGTGTTGGGTTTTTGGTTGTTTTTCCTCTTTTTTTGAGGGACTTCCCTCTCCACCCAGTTTAATGATATTGTTACAAAAAAACCCCACCAAAATGAGGTGAAGTACACAAGAAGTTCTTTCACACAGACAAACCTTTTGTCTCAGACTGGAGTTAAATTTGCATTATTTTACTGACACTGCTGAAATTAAAGGTATAGATGACATTAAGACATCTTACAGCTACTAAAGAACTATCATACATAAAAATAATGTGCTGCATTTTAATCCGAGTACTGCAATTGCTTCTGCTTCATGCTGTGGTTATGTTGTGATATGCTATATCTCTTTATGATTATGGATAAAAACTGAGTCCTTACTTACTTGGGTGTTTTTCAAAAATACACCAGTTTTGAGTGCCACTCTCTCCTCTTTCCTTTGATGTCATTTCAAGAGGAAATATACTTTAAAATTATTGATGAACACTTCTGAAATTAGGATTCTTACATTCATTACAAAGTTTTCTGCTGATGATAGCAGTTGTTAATTTTCTTAGCAAGAGCACGGCTCAATATTTACTTTTACTTTCAAAGCTTTCTAACAATTATATTACAGTGGGAAACAGCATAAAGTAAAATGACATCTCTAATAACAGCACAAGGGGGCTAACTTCTAATCTGTTGAGTAATGGAGAAGGGGTGGAGACATTTGAATTTTTATGTACCAAAAACTGAATGGTCAGGGTAAATTGGGCCTCAAAAATTGATTCAGAGAATCAGAGTTAATGTCAGAGAAATAAAATAACACTTTCTTGTTGACAAAGATGCACATTAAATCATGACTATAGCTGGCTGCAAATAGTTCTGTACAGTGAGGTTAGCTTACGTATCTTATTCATTGATTGCTCATATTGCCTGTACACTCGCTTGTAATCTGGTTCAGGTCTGCATTGAGCCATGTAGATTTGGAGATTCAGAAAGGTAGGCAAGGTGGAGAACATGTCCCAGCTCAGACCTCATCTGTATAGTCACTATTGACACAAACAGTCTGAAGTTCTTGGCACAGAAGACTTTGACCTGGAGCAGGGCATAGCTGACAAAGACAATATATATGAAGCCTATGCACTCAAAGCCGATGCATTGGTGCACATACGCCTTATTTCATCTGTTTCCCCGTATTAGTTCATCAAAATAATGTGTATAGAAAGCTACAGTAATGTATTTTTCTTATAACAGGAAAGCAGAAACTTCACAGAGGCTTCCTTATTCAACTTGTAGGGTTTCCACTGTTAAAATGTTATGTATCCAGTAAGAATTTTTATGGCTACTGGTGTCACACCATTTTTTTTAAAGAAAAAATAATTATGTTTGGAACGTTATATTCTCCCCCATATCCAGATTTATTTTG
This sequence comes from Rhabdornis inornatus, assembly GCA_013397075.1. Lineage (NCBI taxonomy): Eukaryota > Metazoa > Chordata > Aves > Passeriformes > Rhabdornithidae > Rhabdornis > Rhabdornis inornatus. Next base: position 371,470 of record VWZS01005568.1, read on the forward strand.
TTCAGTATCTTAATTGTTTTTAACAATGCAGTTCATGAGCTTGGTTTTTTACGCGTTGCTTCAGTATTCACAACTGGCCCAAGGAGTTCACCTAAAGACAATTGTTTTGGAAAGCAAGTGTCAAAGACAAATCAAAACAAATCCAAATGTCACTTTACTATATTTAAATATTCTGAGCTTCAGGTCATGGTTTTGCCATAGGTCTGGAGGATCAAATGAGATTTGTGGGATTTGACTGAGATTGTGACAAGGGTGTGTGTTGCGCTTTTTTCTGGTTTCTCTGTTTGAGGAAGTGAAACTGGTCCAAAAAATGTTGCACTTGAACTGCTTTTTCAGAGTCAAGTTCATGACAAATGTGTGCCCCAAAATTTTCAAATCTAAAACTGGTAATTTAAAAATAAGCAATTTTATTTTTCAGAAGTTTATTGTTCTTAAGCAGGACTACTTAAAAGGAAAAGAAGATGTTGTTTATTTTGTCATATTTAAGGGGAAATAGAGGAAGGAATAAAAAAGGGAAAAGGATTTAGAAGATGACTTACTTTTTCCTTTTACAGACATAAATATTTTTTTAAACTTATGAGGTAATATTATTTTTACATTTTCTTCTTCAGTCCACTCCTATTAGAGTTATATGAGGAGTAAGCATACAGCTGTAGCTAGAATTTTATTGAAAAACCTTAATATAAAAGTTCGTTGACATCAAGAATCATACTTCATTAGACCACATAAAAGGGCGCAATGTGTAGATGCCAGGTCAGAATGCTCACTTCAAAGGATTATATTAAATTTGAAAATGTCTGAAAACAGTAGTAGCAGGTGTGCCTTGAAATTAATACTCTACTTGCTGTGCAACAAGTAATTGTTCCTTTTGGCTTTAAGTGTTGCAGCCATTTCCTTAGTTATGAAAAAGAAGGTCAAATGGGTTCTTTTCCGTCCTCCTCTTAAGAATATCCTTTCAAAAACATGCATAAAAGCACAGTAAATACTCAGCTCATGGGCAGAAGTATATAAAAAACCAACAAACAAACAGGTGCAACAAAGCCTGCACCTAAAATGGAGGTACAGTTGCTGGAAGTCATTTCACAATACCAGCTGAGCAGTTCTTGTCAAGCCTTGACTGTCCTTCCCTTCCAGTTCTCAGAATAGATCCACCTTTACTTCAACACTGTAAGGCTCTGCCTGTGATGCCACGAGCAATTTCCATTGATTTCTGAACTCCCTCTGACTTCACCTAGATCCATGGTTCTCCAGTATTCTCATTTCTCAGGTGCTTATCCTTGTACTCTTAGCTAGATGAAGAGTGACTCTGATATTCTTGTTTCTCTTATAATTAGAGGGTGTACCAGCAGCTGCTAGTTTTAATTGAACATAGTTTATAAATAATTGTAATCCAATTTTTTATATTTATAAAATGCAAGTAAAATAAATTTTAAAAGAAGAAGACCGGGTTTTTTGTATCAGTCAAGCAATAAAATTCACAGCCTTCTGGAATGAAATTTACTATTGTTGAAGAAACAATATTTAAATCTAGATGGCTTACAGAGGTACATATGGAACTTCTCACATTTAGGTCACAAGTTCAAACATGGTCTTCATTAGCTGCAAATTAAAACTATCAATAACTGACATCTGTTATGTAGTCAATATGGAATGAGTTGCTTTCTGAAGTGGATAGCTCAAAAGACATAATTGGTGAACTTATTTCTAAATTCACTCTAAATATGCACATTTAAAGAAGTTTATTGTCAAAAATGAATAATCTTATCTCTCAGAAAGAAGTCAACAGTACCAACCTCTACAATTTGGCACAACACTCTTAATACTTTTGTAATTGCAATAAGTAATAAAACACTGATGTTAAGAGCCCTGCAGTACCTGAAACCTACTTTTTCAATGAAGTCAGAGCTTTCAACTACAGTTCTTTACATATATACTGATCTCTCAGTAGAGGTGAAGCTGATTGGCAATGCAGGGTGGAAAAGCCCCTTGCCTGCACTAGGCGTTTTCCATAGATCTTGGTCACAAGTCAGATCACTGTAAAATCCTGAAATGGCATTGTGTGCATTAGGAAACAGCCTACTGTGCCTCTACATATCATTTTCAAAAACATCCCAAGAACATTTATGAAGATGTCTATACGAGTGTAGACCACACTGAGCCAATTCATTAAATCAATTAAATCATTAAATAGAAGTAAATTTGTCAAATTCATCACATAAAGCACATTGAACATTTGAAAAATATGAGAACAAGATTCAGAAAAGGTGAAAAATCCTCATATGATGATTGGGTGTCTAGGTTGCTTTCAGTATTCAGTAAAACAGTCAGGAAATACTCTGTCAGCTGATCTGTCTGCTATTTGGTGACCAAAGACAGAATTGCAGTAGTAAGGGGATGATTTTTATACAATCCTTCTTCTTCCACAAAAGCTTTTTGGATCCCTTACGAATTTCACTACTTTTTATTTATGAAGCAGTAAATTTTGTCGCTGTTGATTATAGTGTAGCAAAACTCTCTTTAGTCATCCTGTTCTGTTCTAGGTTCATGTAGCTGGAGGCATATTTTGGAAAACAATTCATAGAAAGACAGTGACTTGGACATGCTGAAGAATATCACAGCTTTCTTTCATGCAGGAACTTCATAAAAGAAAAGAGCAGTGCTGAATACGCAACGTGTTCTTCCAAAGCTGGAAATTATTATTGATGTAAATAACACAGCAGCATCTTCTTTCCACCACGTACATAGTGTGCTTTAATGTGCGTCTTAATACACAACTAAAATCAACAGTGGTAAAGGCATCACAAAGAATGATATAATCCTAAATTCCAGGATTGAAGTATTTCAGTTGAAACTGATAAATAAGGCTATTCTTTTAGAAAAAAGAGGAGATTAATATGTTTGCTAAACGTGCTCACATAGTGAATACACACAGTCTCTTTTGTGGATAAAAATCAGATTTTAGCTGGATATCAAATTTTGCTGCAGAGAAGAAAATGCTTTGATGGAAGAAATGACGTTCTGCTAAATAGTATGCATTCAGGACAGATTTTCAAAGACATGAAGGACACTTAGATACATCAGTTAGGTGCCTCATTCATGCCTTTGAGAAAACATCCTCTCTTGCTCTGTTAGAATTTCCTTAATGTAGAATTTCTCTTCTTTTATGACTCATCTCTATCATGTCTTTGCTGTAAATAAAACATAGTCTTGGTTTTATAAATATGTTGATAGGCAGCATGGAAAACATTAATCACTGTAAAGCTGAAGGATACTTAGCAAAAGCGAAGTGCATGAATTGAGAAATATTGATTTAAGTAGTATTCAATGGCTACAAAAAGCTCTATGCAATCTCACTATTTTCACACCAGAAAGGCCATTTTATCATACAGGGAAAATAATAAAATTTCTATTTTTCTCATCTGAAAAAAAAGAAAAAGACAGTGAAACAAAGATATTTAAAAACATATTATTTAGCACTAACATTAAGAAGTTATAGAATACATTGAAAAATATAGAATACTACCTTTTTTGTAATGATACCCATTTTTCATAAAAATAAGAAAATGCTTAAATACTGGTAATGTCTAAGTATATATCTAGTGGGAGCAATTTTCATATATAGATAAGTAAAGATAGATGCTTACATATCAATCAGAATTTAATTTTTATGGGTGAAAATTTGAAACAAAGTCTTAGCAAAACTGGTGTTCACTTCAGGATGATTGTGGCTTCCTCACTCCTGTTTGAATGTTAACTAGAATGGCAGTTTTATCTATACTACTGAATGCTAAATCATTCCTGTAGCAATGTAAAGACAAAATTAATGGGATTTAATTTTAAAACTTTCCAGCTTCAGATTCAGAGCAAGCCAAACTACTTCTTTTTTATGTTATTAAAAACAAACTTAAAAATTGAAATTAGCTAAATGGAACATCAAAAGCTAATGAATGCAAACAGAAGTGACTACTTTTGTTGTATAAGAAGAAGAAATTGCTGAAAATTGCTCCTGTAAAAGTGCTCTATTTAATACTTTAAATTTTTGAGAACTGTTTTACTATTATTGATCATTACATCAAATTATTGCTGGCTGTTGTTCATTTTTGGTAGTACTGGTATCAATAAATACAAATTGTACAATTCTACTTTTTTGTCCACAGCATTCAGGTTCAACAGTGTAAGTGAAAAACTACCCTTAAATATATATTTTCAATGGGATTTAATATACTCATTGTCACCACATTTTCTTTTAAGTGTATTTAATCTTAACCAAGGACTTTTTTAGATCAGTACTATTACATTAATACTATTTCACTTAGCCAGCAAACCTGAGACACAAAAAAAAGTTCAGTTATTTTGGTGAGACCCATGTGACATTAAGATGTCTGGCAATTTACTAAAATTCTCTCTTTTTACTCTACATTATCAAAAACTCAGGCTAGTAATTTTCTACAATTTTTTCCAGTCTCACTGAATACAGAGAGAAGCTCTGTGTCTGACAATACACAACATGCATGGCAGTCAGGGAAAGGAAATTTTCCAATTTCAGTTAGTGATGAAGGCTGAATTTTAGGATTATCTGTTTAAGTGAAATGAAATCTAATTTTTTTATATTTGAAAAAAATACTGCTGTAACTGTGCCTGTATGGTGTCTGTGATGTGGAGTCTGCAACACCTTCTTCAGCTTGCACTTGCCAGGCTTGGAGGAGGGCACCCTTCAGGAGATGCAGTTAATTTAACTTCCTGCCCAATCCATACTTTGTGTAATGTAAATCCAAGCCCCATGAGCAGGGCTGTAATTTTGAAACTAGTTAGAATGCTGTGTGTGATTTGCTTTGTCAAATACATTTCAATCAGTCAAATCCACAAACTTCTCTTCATCTTCCACTCCAGGTAGTATGTCCCTGATGCTTCCCTTGCACTATGGAGATTATGCTGCTGCAGGGGAGAATCAGCTCAATCCCTTATTCCTACTCAGAGCCTGCCGGGGAAGGAGGTGGGATAGTTTTCCAACAGTTTGACAAGCTGATCCAGCTCATAATGATGCATTTGCTAGGTCCAATACAAGGCTGGGAGGGAAAAGGCAAGTGCAGTGCCACTGTGCCCCAGGAGTCCACTGTCACACCAGGTGGGTGTGAGCTAAAACCACACCCTTAGTGCATGAAACCCCGATTTACTGATACTACAATGTGAATAGGTAAGACAACCAGAGGATGAGTGGAAGGCTTTGTGCTTTGACCAAAGTCCATTAAGACTGAAGCAGCAGCAGACAACTTTTCAGAGTATTTTTTCAGCTGACTGTTGTTCTGGTTCTTGAATTTATCTTCAGTTAAGAGTGCTAAAATATTTACAAGAAAAATCCTATAAAGATTCTAGAAGGAACCTCATTCATAAATATCAAAATAATTACTCTAGATGGCTCACTTTTTGCCAGAGGAAGATTCTTCTGGGAATGCTCAGTGATTTCAGAATTTCCAGTCTGCTTGTGGAGGTATGCTAAGTGGCTGATCTTTGACAAAAATTGATTAATTTCAGTGAAAATACATTAATTTGTACTACCAGAAAGTCTGTTTCTAGCCAATCATTTACTAATTGCTCACTCTTGCAACAGAAAGCGAAAGTATGCCTTGCCATGAAAACTTTCAGATCACTGCCACATGAGATAATTGCTATGGTGACTTTATTTCTCTGTAGCAAGTGATACTGCTTTACATATCACTACCCTGTGAGTAACTAGATTTTTCCATACCATATTGTGACTATTTATATGCAGAGAGTTCTCACCAGCTCTCTAAGGACTCTCTTCATATCAAAGTTTAATTTGTATATGATAATTCACTGTTAGGTCTCTTAGCAAGATTGCCCTAAGCAAATAGGCAATGCATCTGAAAAGGGTCATTTTTCTCTAAGAAATTTAATAGAGCATTACTTACAATTTAACATTCTTCTGATAATCAAAACATATTTCATTCTTCTTATTTTTAGATAACATTAATTCAAAGAGGAAACTTGGATGTTTTCTCCAGTCTGTAACTCTCTTACGCAGATTCAAAAGACAAAAGCTGTATTGTCTGGTTCTAAGGAAAAACTGCTGGAGGCACTTCTTTTGTTTTTCTAATGAACACCATATGAAAACAGGCATAGAATAACTATTTACTTACATGTAGCAGTCTGCTAGGGTCTCTTACATGGTCTAGTTTCCTCATAACACTGGTCAGTCTATTTACAAGACTATCTTTTTCCCTATTATTTTTTGCAATGCAACAATTTGTTTATTATTTTGACCTGAATTTTTAATGATGCTGCTCTATGTATGAGTGAATGACACTATTATGTATAGCTTACCAGACTTGAACACATCAAAGAGCAATAATATTTAATAGTTATAAATGTTACAGAGTCAGTCTTACTCATTTCCTTATTTCAAAGTTCAGATTTACTCTTCAATAACACCACAATTTTATGGTTCCTGGTGCTAGAAGTTTCTCATTTGTCTGGTTAAGGATGATTTGGAGGGCATGTTGGAAGAGGAATGGACGTTTTTATAGGCTTTCCTGTATTAAACATTGATGGCTGGATGTGGTTTTGGTGATCAGATATAATGATTTACAGATTTGCTTTCCAGCCCAGCATTTTCTGCTGCATCAGTTCCATACCAGGCAGTTTGTGTATTTCCCTGAGTCTATTGACATAATAGCACCAGCCAGGTTGTGAGATGTGTCAGACCTTGGCCTCCAGCATCCTGCTGCCAAACAGAGGGAAACAGTAGCTATATGCTAGGATATTGCTAGATGGGGTTTTTATCCCTTCACCTGTGCACGCAGATGCACACAATGAGTTGAATACAGCACTCCAAAGTACAGCATTTCTTTGCAAACACATGTACAGACGTATATATTTATATAAATATAAATATTTCCCGCATACATTAATTTCTCTGTACACGTTACTTTCTTCTTACTGCATCACTAATTTTCTTATAGGAAAAAACCCTGATCTACTCATTTTAGTAAGTGTAACTTTGTTTTTCAAAGAAGAGTAACTTTTAGAAAACTTTTACCAGATAAAATAGTTCCCTATATTAAACCTTTCTTGAGAAATAAGAATACGCAGTCCAGGACAGACAGGCTGAACAAAAGCAAAGTATAGAAAATGACTTGCAATTTTCCAGTTTTTCTGAAAATTTCAGAACAACTAACCACTACTAAAGATATATAGCATTAATTCCGTGAAGAATGACCTTTAGAAAATGTGCATCAAAAGCCAATGAAGTGAGGCAATGATTTATGTGCATCCCAGTATCAAAAGTGACTTTCAAAGGTAAGAGAGGTGTTCTGAAAAAATTATTGCCCCTGCTTGGCAAAAAAAAAAAAAAAGTACTTTCTGTTGAACCCATTATATTAAAGTGAAATGGATAACAAATATATCTGAAAGTGATTGCACAAATATTCAGTTCAAAGAAATCATAGGTCACTGGTGGCATCTGATGTGGTCAAAGGCTTCTTTTCTTGTGAAAAGCTTGATAATTAAAAACACAGTTTGTATGGGATAAATAGGCTACAGTTCTTGTCAACTATAAATTGAATTAAATTCTTAATTTCTGTTAAATAAAAATATTGAGACACACCTAACACTATGAAATAAGAAATAGCACTTACATTGTTGGAAGAGCGTTGGCAGAAAAAACATTACATGAAGAGTTATTTTAAGTCTTGCTTCTCCCTACTTATACCTATTCTGTCTAAGACTGTAACTAATGGTGTGACATCTGGCAACCATATTACCTCGGGCTGTGACCTTGTCAGTTCTTACAAAACTGTGGGAAAAGTTTCACAGTGTAGGCCAAATCAGGCTTGATTTTTTTTTAAAACTGTCTAGAAGCATAGAATCAAGCTACTCAACGCTTTATTTCTGAATAGTTATACCTGCTTTCCTCACAACAGATTCAAGAGTTGCAGTTAGGTGTTTTGTAGGCAGAGAAATTGAGTGATTGGCAGCATTCAGTGCAGAGCAGTTCTTAAATCTTTACAGGAAGTCTACTTTATTCCAAATTGATTTATATCATCCATCTTAAAGAAATATATAGCAAAAGAGAGCTGATTCTGCAAAATTGTAAAATATTATCACAAAATTTTGTAGGCAGGAAACTTTGCAAAATTGTGCAGTTTTCCTATCTGTTCTAAAAAGGTGCTGTTTTCATTACTAAAGTGGTAATATTAAGAATTTAAGTGCACTGTTAACTGACCATGTTCAAAATCATATTTGTAGTTGTAATCATAAATATTTTCTTTTCCACATGCTGTCAAGATAGTAATGAAAAGGATAAACCAACATCCTCAGTCTGCTTTCTGGCAGAGGTCACTTTCTGTTAGATGATGCTGTTACAGAGTGAGTTTCTTTGTTCACTCTCTGGGGAGTTTGTGACAGTATTTTCTCATCGCATGGCAATGATCACTGCAGAAAGTTTTCCATTTCAGAAACCATCATTTGCATTAAGCACTGTGAGGAGTGGCATCTGGAGAAAGCCCATCAGTGGAAAAAGGAAAGTTAGGAGGAACATTAGAATCAGACACGAGTATGAAATCAGTGGTACCACAGAACAGGAAAGAAGTCTTGGCTGAGTTGGTAATCTCCAGTTACCCAGACACCATTTGCTTTCTCTGTTCATCAGCTGGCCATTTCCTGGGTTTTTTGGTTATTTGTTTGGTTTTGGTTTTGTTTTTTTTTAACAGAACTTCTCATGGCTTCTTCAAAATTGCCAGAGAAAATTGCTCTTTTGCTGAAGAAGCTTTCTTAATTTCTTGCTCACCCCACTGATGAAGTGCCTAAGACACAAAATGAGGATACAGCTTTGGAAGAATTTCAAGACAGGAACCATCAGTCAGACAGGAGAAATCCTGTACCTCTGTACTTCCTTCAGTGTTGAGAACACAGCACCATGCTTTTTTTCTTCTGAAAATTAATATAAGTAATGACTGTCTGTACGGTGCTTGTCCTTTATCAAAGATATTATCTAAATGTTTAATCCTTCTACTCACAGGAATTTATTGAAAATTGCTGCCACAAACTGATACTTTCAGTTCCCTTGTGTTTTGCTTTATATAAATTGGGTGAGAATAAACACTGAAACAAATAAAGCAATTCTCTTAGGATCACATATACCAGGAAGATAGGTATCTAACAGAATTTGCAATTCTCTGTATTCAGAAAACCAACAGTTTCATCCAAGCATGCTTTTGGTAATGACTTTAATGTTTGGAAGCTACCAAAAAGCTTCCTGCATTTTTTGATATCTAAAAGCCCATTTAAGCTCTGCATGCTACTTGTGCTGTAATCATAGGACTGGATTAAGAAGCTCTACACATTACGAAAGATGCAAATTACTGAAAAAATGTTCATATTTTGAAAGTATAGACCAGTTTCAGGTAATGCAAAAAAAATCAGAAATATGTGTACCTAGAGACTGGATATTTCCTCAGAAGACATGTATCTTAGCACAGAAGTTGCCTTATATTACAAAATCTAAGCCATTTCTGGATCTATGGGGTGATTGTACAAGATACGCAGAGAAGTCTAACACTGTGGTACTCCAAAGGAAAACTACAATGGCAAAGTAATATCCAGCATTCCTGCAAGAAATAGTTCTTAAATGAAAGTTAATCTGGTCAGTTACTGTGGATACAGACTTCTTTGACTGCCTGTGGTGGCTTGACCTTGGCAGGCTGCTAGGTGTCCACCCAGTTCCTTTCTCACTCCCTCTCCTGGAGAGGACAGGAAGAGAAAATTGGATGGAAAAGTTCGTGGGACAGGGAGATTGCCCACCAACAATTGCTATGAGGGAAACAGAAATTACTTGCTTCTTATTAATTTATTTTATCATCTTATAAGAATAGAGTAGAATTGTGAGAAACAAAGACAAAATGGAAAACATCACCCCCTACGCCTCCTCCTTTCTTCCCAGGCTCAACTCTTTGAGTCATTCCTCCATATCCTCCCCTGTTGCCAGAGGGGAGGTCAGTCCATAACAGCTCCTCTGCTACTCCTTCTTCCTCCCACTTTTCCCTATTCCAGTATGGGGACCCTCCCATGTGACATGGAAGGAACTACTACAGAAGTTCAGGAACTACTGCAGCATGGGTCTTCTCCATGGAATACAATCTTCAGGAGGATATTGGTCAAGCATGGGTTCCCCATCCCAGGCTGCAGCTCCTGCCAGGAGCCTGCTCCTATGTGGGCTCTCTCAGGGCACGGCTGTCTTCTGAAGGGGGAGGTCATCTGTTGGTTGCAGGGGGACAATCTGCATCATCATGGTCTTCTTGGACAGGAGGGAATCTCTGACTCGGCACTTGGGGCACCTTTTCCCCCTCCTTTTCTGGTCTGGGTGTCTGCAGCACTGGTTGTCTTACATTTTTTCTTCTCTCTCGCTGAGCTACTGTACAGCATCTTTACCTTTCCTACATACACTTTCCCAGAGGAGCCACTATTGTGGCTGTGGGGCTGAGCTGTGTCCTGCAGTGGGTGGCCTGCAGCCAGCTGGAACTGTGTGTGGTGTGGGGCAGCCGCTGTTCTGTTCTCATAAAGGCCACCCCTGCAGCCCCCAGCTGCCAAAAACCTGGGCACCTATACCCAACACACTGCTTCAGTGCTCCCGTAGCTGAAAGCAAGCACAAGCTGGGGCCTGATGCTCCAGGGTGTCAGCGGTACACGAGTGAACAGATCAGCAATATGACTAAAACCTGAGGAGCACAGCCAGTGCTGGTGTCAGCTCTACAATCTCACACGAGTGAGATGCACAGTACTTGATAAGGGACTCCTCAGTTTGGGCATGGCCATCTTCGGATTTGGATAATACTTGTGACCAGATTTTGAGGCATCCCTGAGCATCTCCATCCTCAGGTAAGACAGGGGTAAGGACGTACAGATGTTCAACATCTGAAATTCAGACATAGGGAAAATCAGGATAGTCACTCAGACTCACTCTCATTTGAAGGTACTTATAAAAATGTTGCCTTGGAAGAGGTGCAAAACAGCAATAGGAAAAAGGCTCAAGTCATAACACTCCATGGTTTCTATAGACCTGTTTGGGGTGGCAGAGAAGCCGCCAAAGGCCCATTCAGTCTGAGCTAGAGCATAAGCCAGCCTTTTGCCTTTAACCAGTTTGTTTTTCATTTTGCATGGATGAAATAACTCATGTCCCTCACCTGCCCCTCAGCACCATGGTGCAACTTTAATAAAAAGGGCAGCAAATTCATCCTGTGTGTCATGCCCCTCGCTATGATACAAGTACTCAACTACCTGCTGGAAAACCTTGCCAAGGGAATCAGTGCCTGTGGTCCGGGTACCATTTCCATTATTAAACACTGAATTATTTAATGTAAGTATCAAATAGGCTGCTAATAGCTGAATTTTTTCCCCATCATATTTAGCATATTAAACGGAGGTAAGCTTCCCTTATCCTTAAATCCAAAGGATTTATCCATAAATTCAAAGTAAACCCAAAAGCTTCTCAGAAAAAGCAGCTTTCATATTGAGGGATCTAAATGCTGAACAGACTTGACAAGTCCCCTCTCTCTGTCCAATCTATATTCTCTGTAAGAAAACAGGAAAGAAAAGGAATGTCCACTAACACATGTAATAGAAAAAGCTAATTCAAAGACCGTGGTAAAATCTTTTTAATAGTAATGTACAAAATAAAGTCCAGGACTATCCATATGAAACAGAGACATCTGAATTTATTATATTAAATCAAAGATCTAATCTATGTAATCATACAGATGATAAGCAAAATGGTATTCTATTTCACTTATACAGAAAAAATAAGGACTTAATCAACCAAGTTAAAATATAAATATGCAATTTTACGAGCCTTGATATTCAAACTTCATTATTTTAATTAAAAACAAAATTATTCTAGGTGATTCTTACCTAAAAATTAGAATAATGGTGTGTAAAATATTTAGGTTAAACCAAAAATTCTTGAAAAAAAATTCACCTATTTCAAGATACCTTAAGGGCAACGTATGAAAATGAAACAACCTTTTTTCTTCTATCAGCAAATCAAGAACTAGAAATTCAGTGCAGTTCACCAACAAATTCACAAATGTTTGAAAACCCAAATAATCTTTAGATTTGTTCTGAACTTTAAGTGACTCTCAGTCAACTTTTACAAAGCTTTGTAAAACTTGGAAAAATTTTCTTTTCCTCAGTATTGATACACTTTGATAATTACAGTTATGTCACTGACTATGTCCTCTGATGTTGAAATTCTATAAACAGTTCTATAAACTGCAACTAGTTTGCTATGATTTGAGTAATAGGGTTTCAGTTAATATCAATTCAAACCAAAAAGTTTTCCCAAAACTGGTCTGTAGAAATTCCTCTAAGAATTTTGTCCCTTTTGTTGTTGTTTTATTTTCTTTAAATCTCAGTCGAGACAGAGCTTCCAAGTTGGAGCAGATCGTGGTTGCAATTTGCACCAATGTAACCGAGTTTTGAGAAAATGGCTTACAGAACAAACAAAGACATAAAGAATCAAGTGTTCTCCGTGTAACAGTGGTCTAACAATAGTTTTGCCTTATGTGTAGAGCTTTTGTTTCTGGATCTGGGAACAGCATATGGGCAATTCCTCTTACCCTCAGAGGTCAGATTCCATTATATCTGACCTCCACATTACAAATTAGCAAACAAAGCCATTTGTGAGCCTTCACTGCTTGTTACTGTTATTCATTGAAATCTGCTGCAATGTGCCATTTAGGACAGCCCTTGTTGCAGCTCAACTACACCACGATCCATGCCAGTGGCCAATAGACTGAGATACAAAGAAAGAAACAAGAAGTTAGCATTGATTGTCCCAGCTGTCCACACCTGCTGGCATTAATAGCAGAAGTATCTAAAAATAAATGAGCCAGTCCTTGGTGGAAGAATGAGAGTCTCGTTCCCAAGAAGCAACAGAGAGAAGCCTGCAGAGAAAAAGGAGGAAAAGGTGTGAACTCAGGTGGGAGGGGAAGAAAAGAAAAAGAGAAAGTTTACATTGAGAAGCAAGTACATTTCAATTCAGCCTTCTTAGATGCTTATTCATGTTTTATTTTTTCATAACGCATACTTAAAGATAATTAAATATGATTAAAATAACAGCATTGATTGATTTTGGTGTAGCATTTTATTTAGAGTATTTTTGGTTCAAATGCTGTAAAATCCCAGGACCTTCAGAAAGGGGTGTGCTATGCCGTGAAGATACCCATTTAACCTATATTAAATTGGGGGAAGCAGGTAGGAGGACACTAGTTCTTTGGGAGTTAACCTCAAATAGCAAAATTTTAAGCATGATTGTTATATCCACTTAAATGCAAAATCTGTAGTAGGGGGAGTCAGACTACATTAACTCCTCTTTTTGGTGATAACAAAGTGGCCTTTACTAGAGAGTGCAAAAAACAGTCATGTAACAGCCAAGAGATGGGCTGTTTGATCTTATAAATTCATTCTGTATATAATTTACATAATTTTCTGTGACTCAGCAGTTGTCTATCAAATAACTTTCATTATACAGAACTTCATGGATTCTGAGCCAAGCATCATTGTAGCATTTATCCCTTCAAGTTTGACTTTAAATTATGGACATTTCCATGTAAAAGAAAAATCAATCTATTTTATGTTGTTAATCATAAAGGAAAAAAATCCAAAATTTGATGGCACATTGGTGTGTGTGTGTGTGTATGGGACATGGAGCACTTTTGCATAACAAAGGAGTTACATAATCTGTAAGGTAACAAATGAAGATAACCACATTTCTGTTTTCCTGGGTCTTCCTGTCCCCAAATCTTGATGTCTTTTCACTATTTATGTATAGGAATTATTACATGTAATATGTAGTAGAGTACAGGTAATAAGTCTCCACTGAGGCTTATAACCAGTTTGCTTACTACCAGTGTTTTTAGGTCTCCTTCTCTTTTGCTGGAAAAGTTTTAGGTGAAAATCAACGGGAACTTTTTCCAGTTTCAGTTATATAAATGTAGTTCAGTATAGTCATTGGGATTTACTATTTAGAACCTTCTCATATGTTTAGAATTCCAATGGACATTTTAGAAATCATAAAATCACAGGAATTTTAGAGTATTAATTTTTATGTAAAAATAGGAAAAGGAAGAACAAATACTGGGACTTCTGACTTTTAAAATTTATAATATACAATTAGTAATATAAGGAAGTGTATTATTATGAATATTATTGACCATATATTTATCTCCTTTTTCTCTTTCTTATGTTTAATAGCCAACCCTTCCAGTGTTTCAAGCCACAGTCCCAGCAATTTCTGTGATGCATGGAGATAAACCCATCCACACAATTGTAAATCTTCCCCAGTGTTTTGGCAAAATATACTGTATACTATAAAAGTACTGAATTTTTCACCTTCATTGAGGACCTCTACCCCAGCTAAGGGTCAGACTTTCTTCAAAAATTTGACCTTCTTTAAAAATTTGATCTGCTCCTCTGTACGCAAATAAAATAGCAATTTAGGCATAGACATTTTCTATCTGTTTTGGTTGTAATTAGATAGCTCATCACTCCTTAGAGGATATTTTATTTTTTCTTTAATTGTCATAATGTTATAACCAAACTACCAGTTAAAATTGTGTAACTTATTACTATACAATATAGTATATCTGAAAATCCAAAATACCTTGTTGTATCCTTCTACATTTTACAATAACTTTTTCCATGCCATTTGCCAGGAACAAGCACTAAAATGCATCCTGAAATGCTGCACTGTTCATTGCAGCTATTCAATACACTGCTGAGCTAAACTATCTCTAATATCAATACCTTTGATTTCCAAAACTAGTCACACCCGGGCACTTAAGAGTGCTTACTTCATCTGGGCCAGCTTTTTTTTTTTTTTTTTTGTTATGAACAATTTTCTCAAACAAGGAAGTTCTATTAATATAAGTTTACAGGCCAGAAGCTCATGTCTGTGTTCTTCTCTGACTCATGTGTTATCAAAAGAATGAGCGTCAGCTTTAGAAAACTTTATTTTACAACTGCAGCCCGCAACTTCAAAACTATTTAGAGTCTTTCGAATTCAAAAATTTGCAATGTTAACATCTCAGATTAAATAAAGAGTAACACAGAGAGAAAAAATCACTAGCTGTATTTGTGTCATGGAAAGATACAAAGATGGGATTTATCATACCTGATCAACATCTGCGTGCACACCCTATCTAAACCTGGTAATCTATTTAAAGCTTTGCCCAGTATGGGATGCTTCATCTAAAGAGGAAGTCTCACTACGCTCTCAAATTCCAAGTTAATTGTGTAATGCTGTTGAAAGCTTAGGAGATGCAAGTATTTCCTAAATTGACCAAATACTAATCTGAGCCCTGAGGCTTCCTTAAAGCTCAGGACTCTGCATGAGACCATAGCTAGGATGTGGTTTCCTGGCGTCCCCTCCTGTCCTTGCGCCCTGGCAAAAACACAGCCAACAGCTGTATTTGACTCTTCCCAACCAATTCAAAGAAGAGAAAACTACTAAAATGATTCCTTAATAAAAGTGAAAACTAGAGACATGAGGCTTTTAATGAAAAGCCAGACTTAAAGCTGGAGGATAAGCAGGGTTGCTACTAAAAAGCACCTGTGACTGTGCACCCTCACTTCTGCAAGTTTTACTTAAATATCTTTCACACTTAAGGACAGAGTCTCTTTTAGAAAGGGACATTTTAGTGCTGCTGGATGAGATATCTTGCTGTGCTAACTATTAAAACTGTCACATCCACAACAAATAACTTGTGATGAAATATTTAAGTAACAGGATCTTTCTGGATTTCTAGTGGCACTCTTTCAGAGAGCACACAAGCCTGCAGAGATTATAAAGTCAGTGGAATTTCTTCAGTAGTGAATTACTGCTCATTTTCTCAGAAAGAATTGTAAATGTAGCTGTATGTTTTATTGTAATATATAATTTTATCTTAGAAGTAGCAGAACAGCTGAGGTTATCTCAGTGTCACCCTACTTAGCTCCACTTTTTGAAGCTGGTAATTGTCAAACAATTTCAGCATGAATGTTTATCATATAAGACCTCAGATCTGGAAAACATTTTTAAAATTAGTTGTAAAATATTGCTTAAATTATTTCTCACTTGATCTGAATAAAAAATATACCAAAAATATTTTGGGATTGAGTTGTACTGAGGGATATTTTTCTCCCTCCGTTCTGAGCCCTAGCATTTTGATATCAGGATTTGACAGTTCTGTTTTTCTGAAAGGCCAGCAAAATGTTAAAGAGGAAAACTAAGATCCTAAGAATAAAAAGCTAGGTTCTTTTTTAAAAATAACCAATATGCACCTTAGGCTGGTGTGCAATTTTCAGTGATGTCAGTGGGCTTGCATTTTTATGTATTACAGCTTGAAAATCACATTGATTAATCCTGAATTTCTTTAGAGACAGAAAAGCTTCTAGAAACTGATGTTTTAAGAAGATTAATAAAAAGGAATACATATAGAAATTGCACAGGGGAAGAAGGTTTGAGACAAACAATGTGCTACCCAGTAAATATATAGAGGGTGTTAGAGTCCGTTGTCTGTCAGGAATGAAAATGTAAGCGTGTAAAATGGAATGCAGAGAAAAAGACATATCTTTACTAAAAATATATAAAGTTAAAAGAAACCCCTTCAGAATATTTACAGAAGTCAAACAGTTGAAATAGGCTAAATAAAACCTTCATAAATACTAGACAGTACATTTTTCTCTTTAATTAAAAAATGAGCTGAAAGACTTTCTAGACTTCCATTCATTTGTAATTTCTGGATGTGGATATTGCAAAATTGCCTAGCAACACTGAGAGTCCAGTCCCTTATTGTTAACATGATTGAAATATCTAGCTCTGTTAGCTTCTTACGAAAACTCTGAGCCCTAATCCATCATATTGTGTTTTAAAAGATGCTTTGTAAAAAGATCTATAGATTTTGAGGAGCTAAAGGATGTTTCTATCCTCTCTTTTGTTAGTGTTACAGGTAATGCACTGCTTTCTTTAGTACTTTGTCTTAAGACAGCAACTATACCAGTGAAGTCATTTACTTCATTAAATTTTCTGTTAATATTCCTCAAGAGGACATGCAGGAAATCAATTTTTCTTCTTACTATGGACTGGGAGTAAATTCTATATTGCTCTTTGCCAGGTGTCCCAGGTTTTGATGCTTGCATCAGTGATGGCTAGGTGTAGAAGGAAAAGCAGGAGTCTGAAGAATGCATAAGGTATTTTGAAAAAGTATTTTGAAACATTGCAGAATGAACTAAAGACAATTGTTGGCTTAATAGATGAGAGAAATCTTTTCAAGGGATAATGACCAGCTTCTGGGGGTTTCTTTGTTGTTTTTTCTTCTTTTCCCTTCCCACTGAAGACAGTCAGTTGTGATAACACAACTAGTGACCAAATAGAGGTTGATAACTTTTTCTCTGTCTCTGAGTACCTTCTGATGTGACTGCTGAATCATGCTTCTATCTTTTGCACAGCTGACTCTCCCATTTTCCCAGGTTGTGCTTCTGCTGTATGTCAGTCCTCAGGGCAAAAAAAAAGCAGTCCTGTCCTGCATTGAAAGTCCTTTGTGTAGTGGCTTGGTTGCCCAGAGGGGTGCCTTATATCTCTCCATTTTTAGAACATTATCTTTAAAAACATAACCAACAAAACAAAAAAATAAAAATTTTTAATTAAAGCATGTTTTCATTAGTTGGCATGCATTGAAAACCACATCAGCTAGTGGGTGTGTATAAACACACAGCGGTGAGGCTGCAGCTGGTCTTCAGACAGAAATATGCTGCTGCTGAAACAGAGCAGGATCATGTCATTTTGGAGTGTACAACCTATCAAGCGGTAATTTGGGGCTAGATTGCAGTTTTGACCTCATGCTAGCAGTGAGGAAGATGAGCTGTATGCTAATAGCAGTTCCCAGCGCTGCTCCCTGTTGTGCTGGGAGCGCACACACAGCAGCTGCTGCTGCCCTCACCAGAGCTGTGCACACCCTCTCCCACACCAGCGCATCTCCGCTGACATCTGGGTACAAACAGCATCATCGCTTGAACCGTGTCAAGGCTGCTGCCTGCCATTAATCAAGTTTCTGTCATCACTTTTGTCAGGTCCTGATCAAACAGATGAAGTTCTGAACAGAGCAAAATAAGGAAACAGAAGAATATGCTATCCTTCTTCATTCCTCTGCACACATTTTTGTAGAAATGCTAGCCAACAGCTTGTCATTTCACTGAGACATAGCTACACAGTGATACAGCTTTCAGACGGTTAAATGGGTGGCTTGCAGCTAAAAGAGAAATCTGGGAAGAACAGAGACCAAACCTCTCACTTTGAAGCATCACCACCTAAATGCTGTTTATTCCATACATAGAAAGGTGATATGAACCCACAGCCATCCTTCTGCTAAAGTGAGAGCCAGTAATAGACCCCTGACTTAAGAGAATTACAAGATTGAGATCTAAGAAAGAGATTTGTGGTTCGTATTGGACAAACAATTATCTAGTCCCAAAGAATCCACACACTGCTTTCTGAAAGGATCACACAGCTCAAATGGATTCTTAGTGAAATTAGTTATTTTCTAATTGTAGAGCTAATTAAATTGTAAAGAGAGACCTGAGGGCACTGGAAAGAGTATTCACATCCATCAGATACAGCCTTCTTATTAAAAGAGCTGTTGGACTCCTTTACACTGGCTGAACCTCTCTACACCTTTCTAATCCAGGTGTCTTCCAATATTTGTGGAGAATATTTGTCTAGCGGAAACAAGATAATTTCAAGGCATGTTTTTGTCACAAATGTCTCTCTTAGAGATAAGTAGACATCTGCTTCCTTCAGGCAGTGAATAAAGCAATAGACAGATACTGGGATACTCTTTCCTCTGCTCCTGACATTAGCAATGGGAAGGTGTATATATAGCTAGGTGGCCCTTTTGCTACATCCTACATTCAATATACAGGAATTAAATCACTAAAAAACCACAACCAAGAAAAAAGAAAGAAACATAAACCTGATCAAAGCTAAAAAATGACACAAAAAACTTTCAAAAATATCATCATGTAAGGAAATGCAGTCTTCTGTTCCATAAAGTGAAGAAGAGAAACATTGTCTGACAAAAACAGTGCTAGCTCTTCTAGTGGCCACCATTACATTATTCATTAAAACGTCAGTGTATTCTTCTTCACAAAAAATAGGGGTTTAGAACATTTAAATACTACCTGTAAACAGAATGACTTTTCTATGAAAAAATTAAAGTTAAAACATCATATCATTTTATCACTGGTTCATCCAATTATGCATATTTTACATGATATTTGCTAGTAGTTATAGATGAATGTGTGAACTAAGATGGTAAAGAATTCAGTACTGAATAAAAATATTTTTAGCCCAGCATGTGTCATATATCTTGTATCTTTAGGATGCTATTAATAAAGTGTTCCTATATGAAACAAAAAAAGGCATTCACAAGGATTGAAAAAATATATTTTTTTGTCATTTTATACTTTGAAAACCAATTCATTGATAATAGCAGAAAGCTTTCCATATTTTCCTGCTCATGAATACTTCAGATTATTAACATCCCTTAAAAGTGCCTATATTTGAAAATAAATCCTTGGATAATGCAGGCCATCAGACAACTGACTCCTTTAGACAGCCCTGGCAGAATTAGGGTTAAAAGAAGTTGGAAATCAGAGACAGGTGAAGAGAGGTTTAGTGGAAATCTTTTTCTTGTGTTACTTATACAGATATGTATACACATATAATAATAAAATTAATATAAATAAATAAATATAAACCCACAGTGCTGGTGAAACATAGGTGCTGGGTTAGTTTTGCCTTTTTAAGTAGAGCTGATAATGAAGCTTCAGTGTTCTAACATATGACCTCTTCTTCACTGAGTGCAACTGGAGCTTCTGTGGTTCACATTTACCATGTTAACCTGGTGAAATTACGATCAGAAAAAAAAATAGTAAAAATGACAGGTTGGCAGCTCTGCTGGGTGTCACTCTATCCATGTCTCATTTATTCTCTCAGGCTACACATGCCAGTATATTAACAGAGTGCATTCAGTACCTGCAAACGAGCCCAATTCCCCTCTGCTCTCTGTCATTCATTGCCTACTGCCACTGAAGACTGCAGAGACTTGATCTTGCTAATAACCAGCCCCGTGGTTAATTCTGGAGGCAGAACACAGTCCATCCAGCTCACTGCTTGGCAGCTATTCTGACTTAGCAGTGTGACATTAGCTAAAACTTATTTTTGTCAGTTCACTAAGAAAATATCACTAGGTGAAGGCATACATATGGTTACATTTTTAAATTGACTTCTGAAAAATGTTCTCAGGATATTTGGAAAAATGCCTGTTTTAAAGACAGAACTGAAGTTTAGTATAGAAAATAGGTTTTCTGCATACAATATACAAGTGCTACAGGTGAACTTGAGTATGATGCTTTTGAAAAAGTGGTTAGGGGATCAAAAAAAAGATATCTAAGAGCTGCCATTCAAAACATGCCAGCAGACAGTCTTCAATTTTTAGCAATTTAAAGGGAGATATGAGGCTGAGTAGGAAAACATGTAGGGAATAAAACTGGATGACAATTATATAAAACCAGTTAGATCAATTTACAGATGAAATTATCAGCAACAAATATCTTTAAGATATGTAGTCATTAAAAAAGTACATATTTTTCCAAGACTGTTAATTGTCTTAACAAGCTCTGAAATCTTGCCAAAAAATTGAGAAGTCTCACATTGTTCATGTTACTGTCCAAGAACATTCAGACAATTACAGCTCTTGCAGATGTCATGATGTCAGATTTGTGGGCAATGACAAGCCATGTGATTTTTCTGCTGTCTTCTCAAACATCAACTGACCAATGTGCAGTATTAATCTCCAAAAGTTACTGTGCCTATATAAAAGCATGCAGTAACAAATGAAAGAGCAACAGCAATACTTAGAGGTCAAAGAATGGTATTGCAATATACCTGGAGTCCAAGATCCAGTTTCAAAGCCTAGAAAAGTCACATGAGAAACCTAGAAATCACATCTGTGTTAGACACAATATTTATAAGTCGATAAAAATAAGTCTAAATCTGCAATACATGCATACATCACTTCAAAACTGTGTTTAAGATAGAAGTACAAATATCTTTATAATTTTTATGATCTTGATTACAGAAAATTTTTTCTAGTATATTTCTTTTGAATTGATTGTAAGATAGAGAGCATCTAACTTGACTGTCAAATATTTCAACTTATGACTATTGTTTTTTCAACATTTTTTCAAAAGCTAGAAAAGTTAACATAAAGTATATAATTCCAACTGTATCTCCAGTCAAATCACTGCTGTTCAAGTATTTCTTTTGAGAAATTGTGCCCTACTCAAGCCAGGACATAATTGACACTATGATAGTTGCTTCAGTAATTTTCTTCCTCTTGTCAGTTCCGCCTGCTGTGAATCCACAGTGTTAAAAGCATGCAACCCTCATGCATGGAGAGCAGGCCACCTCTCTTTTGTGTGATGAGAACCATAATTCTGAGAAATGAGGAAGATTCTTGAAAACACAAGAATCTTGGTTGGATGCAGAATCTCATTTCTTCTTTCTTTTGGCACCATTTTTGGTAATTTATTAATTCTAAAGGAAGAGTAACATTGGAGAAAAGCAATAAATGTGAGGCACTAAACACTGCCTTCTTTTTCTTCTGAAGTAATGGCCAAGCTTATGAAAATGACTAGGTGGCTGTGATGCGTAGGGTAATGACACGAGTTTGCAAAACTCACTTTCTGAAGTAAATAAAGAGCATTACTTAGCTTGTGGATACTATTATTACTAATTAACAGTGATAATATTCAAAATTACATTCAGCTTTATTAATGTCACCCAAAGTTTTTAAAAGTCCATAAATTAATGATATAAAATGACTACTCAATCAGTATTTTAAAAAATTATTTCCTGTTTTGACTTAGTCTTGGTAATTTAATTACAGTTACATCAGAATAAAAACAAAATGTCATAATGTGGGCTAAAATGTGAATATCCTCCAAATCCAAAAACTTATTACTTAAATGGTTTTCTCCTTTGCAGTGATGTACAGCATTAATATTAGTAGAAAAGAGAAAGCTCCATGACAATTGCATAGTTCTCAAGAATATAATCTTTCCCAGAACTATAGAGCATCTTCAGATGTTTATTATTATCCAAGCAATAAACTACAGAAGCAGGTCCCTTTAGAATAAACTGTCTTTATGAAGCAAATGCAGTAAACCATGTGATAAATTATATAAAAGTAGTAGAGAAGTGCCCTGATACAAACTAAAATGCTAGATGTTTTAATAACATCTAAGATTTTATCAGTGGTTTATTAATTTTAAATGACATAACCATAAACTTGTTCATAAAAAGGAAAATATATGTGGCAATTATGTGTCCTGAGAGTGTGCCCTCAAGTGAAGCAAAGCAGTTATGTACATTAGGCATAGCATTGCCAGCTCTTTCTGTGAAGTGGATGCAGATTCAATTCAGGGCCATTTAATCCAGACTTCTCATTTTGGAAAAGAACCCAAAAAAACCCAAAACATGCCAATGTTTGGTTTAATTTCTGCCAGTGCTTCCAGTGTCTATGGGCTTGTTCTACATTAATTTGCCTAACCTTTTGTTTTTGTTTGTTTTTTTGATTTGTTTTGTTTTGTTTTGTTTTTTTGGTTTTTTTTGGTTTTGTTTTTGTTTAGTGGTATTATTCTGCATCGAGAACCTCCTGTGCCAACAAATTCTGCAAGTTCATCACCCACAAAAATGTGTTTTTAAACAAACATGGATGAAAGATTTTCTCAGTTTTTCTCATTTAGGTTTCTTGAAGGCCTTTTGTTTTGCAGTTCATGGTAGACATTCAAATTGATATTGACTGACTCACCAAAGACAATAATCTGTATGAAATTAAATTGTCTAGCTATTATTTAGTTGCAACTTTTTTCTGCACCTCTCTATTGCATATCAATCAATTGCATATCTGCATATGCAATTTAGCACAATTTAGCAATTTAGAAGATAGATCCATCTAAATGGGAAATTTAATAGGAAAACAGAAAAATTAGAAAGTCTCACTTGGGAAGAAAATATAAACAATAAATTAATAATATCATAAATGAGCCTCCAAATGTGCATCTGCTCTGCTGCAAATGCAGACACTTGTAACACATATTTCAGTTCGTTATTTTGTACCTGATTTAGAAGCAGTAAAATTCAGGAATTTACATTAAAGTACCTGTTGAGATCATGTCACAAACTTTAAGATAATGCAGTAAGTACATGCTATTCTTGGCTGCAGAAAGCTCAAAAAACAAACAGGGTTTATACATGTGGCTTCACTGGCATTAAAAGAAAATCTTTACACAACTGCTATCATTCTACGGATTTACAATACTAATTTCAGGAATTTGGTATTCAGTTAAAGCAATAAACACACAGCTACTATATATGTCCAGGTTGTCTTTACTGTGCATATGCAATAGGTCCACCCACTACAGACTGCATACATACGTAACCAATAGTTGGATGCTTGTTTGTTTGTTTATTGCTGTTGTTGTTTTTAATTTCAGATACTGATGTATTTTTTTACCAACAGTAGCTAGTGAATAGAAAAGGATGAGAAAGCTTGGGGTGAGAGCAAGCAAGAAAGTCTTTCAGGGTCAGAAATTATACCTTTAAACAGACTCTGAAACAAATTAAGAGGCAGATTTTGAAATGGATTAACATACAAGGATATTTTTTATGTGGGGAAGATCTCATCTCAACTCTCTTTTCCAGTTCTGCCCCCTTCCATTCTCAACACTGATCTCTTTGCTTTCTCTTCTTCCTTTCAGCAATCTTCTTTCAGCTGGCACTTCACAAGGTTAATTTTAACCATAGCAGTCAGTGATGTCTGGGCATCGGAGTCCCTATTTAGTGTTCCTATCAGAGAGGTACTGGGAATTTATTTTTTTTTTGCATCTAACATGCCCTGATATTTCTTTGTTCGGCTGCTGCTCCTTGAGATAGGTGAAAAGCCAGACAGCAGGAAATTCCCAGAGAACTGGAAGTTGCAACAGTTAAGCTCTGAACTACAATAAAGATATTATCACTAATGGTATCAAGGCCCTGTCAGATAGAGTCTTTGATATGTTGATCTTCAGAGAACTTTCGGAATGTAAAAGGACAGAAGTCAGAGCAGTAAAGAAGGAAAAATATGTTATGAATAGACAGCTTTAAAAAAAGGATGCAGAGATAATAAGACTTCATCCTGTAATGAATGAGTCACAGAATAAATAAAAAGGAGACTGAAAACTCCTTAAAAAACTCAGAAAAAGTTTTTCAAGCTCCTGTCTCTGTATAATATTTGAAAGAAGGGAAATTTAAAATTACAGCACATCCTATATTGAAAGTGCTAAAAGATGGCTTTTGTAAAAGAACCTCTACAAAACTGTAAGAATTATAAAACTATCTTCATTTACACACCTGCAGTTACATGCTAAAATGTCATGCACATAGATGCACAGCAATATCCACTGCTTGTCCACCTTTCATCAGTTTATTGAGATAGAACCTATTTGACACAGAAGATACTAAAAAAAAAAAGTTATTTGAATTATAGAAACAAAGCTTGTGAGGAGTCAGGAGTAGGCAGCTCTTTAAAGTTCATCTTATGCAGAGTGCAATAAGGAAGGAACAAGGGACAATGTAAATGAGATCAGTGACTAATTTTCCCAGTGGTGGAACTCCTACACATTTTAACTGCAGATCAGTAAGAATATACTTGGAAGAAGAGATACCCATGTTAAATAATGTCAATGGAGAGGAAAAAGTCAAACTGGCTTCAGAAGCAGTCATGGGAATATACAAGCCAAAGGGGACAAGCAGGTAAGAGGGAAAGCACAGCTGCTAGTGTGAGTCGAAAACAGGAGATGCAGACACAGAGGAAGCCAGTGCTCCCAGTAATGAGAGATTAATTTTCCCCTATTTAGGTTGTTTTATAATGCCAGCAATAATTATTGAGCCCATCCACCACTTCTTTTCATTTTTAATATCCAGTAAACTTTTTTCTCTGTGTGTGTACTATTTTATAGAAATATACATTTCTCCCTTAATATATCACTCTTCTATTTTTAACAATAAAAATATTTAAATTTAATATCAGTCTTGAGCCATGATAGCATAAAAGGTATTGCACCTGCTGATACAGCATGCCCCTAGATCAGTTTTGGGTAAACAATCATCTCTTTTCTGGTCTAAAACAATAGCAGAAAATATGAAGCTGCTTTTCAAGGTTATGATTATTTCTTAAAGTTTAACCTAATTAGGCCTTCATTTAAGAAAATCTGACCAAAATGGCCACAATTACAGTGCAGGAGTATATTGGCAATGGAGAGTGCATGTGTCTCCTCTATGAAATGCTTTTTTAGCCACTAACACCAACACTGAAGACAGTCTAAGAAAACTTTTGTTCAATGTAGATTGACTGTATTTAAAGACGTGAGAAGGACCTGGATCGAATATTCCTATAGAGGTGAATGATGAGCCTTCCTCCTGAATAAATGCTTTTATTTTGGGAAATGCCTTCTTCTTTAATTCCTTCTCCTTGCTGCAGAAATTGGATACAAATCCATTTTATTATTATCACAAGTATCACATGGGGGTCACATAAAGTTCTCACCAGTCCTATTTGGGGAAATGTGAGTAGCCCAGTGTGTATTTGGTTAGAGCTCTTCATATTTCATTGAACAAGCGTATCGTGCACAGCTAAAAGGAATTTTTACTCAGTAGGAGATGCTTCTTTTGTAATTGCTCTTAAAAAAGCACTGATAGATCCCTGTGAGTTCAGCCTCCTGTGCTAAACAAACCTTGTTGCAGCAATCCAGTACATTTATAACTAGCTTAATAAAGTCCCTCTGTTATATTGCTCTACAGATAGAAATACTGTCCCGCAAAATGACAGACGGTTTTGAGTTGCAAAACTCAAAAGAATTCAGTGAAATTTTGATAGAGCAGATGGAGGACATTAATATGAGCTTACTGTGAAAGAGTAGCACAGTTATGGTGACCACGTGGAGAAAGAATTAGCCACCGAGAGGGCAGTGACATATATCCTTCGGAAAGCATTTGTATGTGCTGCACTGCAGCTTTACATTTTTGTTGGGTGCTGATAAAAATGTAGTTTCTTGTGTAATACATGGTATAACTCCTCCCCTGTGACTACTATAAGGCCATCTTATTTTCTGCACCTGCAGTTATGTGCAAAAAAATTCATGAGCATATACACACAATGTCTATCATTTGTCCACCTATCATCAATTTATTTTTTCCAATTATGACGGCAAGCACAAATTGTCAAAACTAAGATCGGTCCTTAGATTAGATGACCAACAATGCACTATGTCTTTAGTATGAGCTTAAGAAACTCCTCTGCAAATTGCCCTGCATTATAGACAAAGCAATGTAGTCCTAGAGTCTAGGTTACATAAAAAATAAAACCCAAACTCTCTAATGATTCAACTCCTACTTCATCCCCTCATCGCTTTGCTTTACACAAGTCAGCAAAGAGATATTTTCCAGGGCGCTGTCAGACACATCAAAGTGACATCAGCAAACACTCCATTATTACTATAAATATAAATTGTAAAATTGTACGATGGTTTGGGTTGGAAGAGACCTTAAATATCATCTAGTTCCAAGCCCACTGATGGGCAGGGCACGTTCTACTTCAACAGGTTCCTCAGAGCCCCATCCAACTCGTCCTTGAACACTTCCAGGGATGGAGCACCCACAACATCTCTGGGCAATGTGTTCCAGTGTCTCACCACCCTCACAGCAAAGAATTCCTTCCTAACATTTTACCTAAATCCACCATCTTTCAGTTTGAAGTCATTCTCCCTTGTCCGGTCACTACATGCGCTTGCAAAAAGCCCCTCGCCATCTTTCTAGTGGTCTCCCTCCCGTATTGAGAATAAATCATGCCCTAGCGTAGCTTAAGGCTATGTCCTCTCATCCTGTCCCTGGTTAGCTGCCTAAGAGGAGATGCGTCTCCCCCCTGGCCACACCCTCTCCGCAGGTAGGTGCAAACACTCGAAGCTTTGGAGCGCCTGCCACGCCCCCGCCGCCATCCCGGCCCGCGGGCCCGCCGCCGGCGGCGNAGTTCTCTGTGCTCCCGCCGGCGCGCGGCGGGGCGATGAGAGTTCCCGGCGTGCTTCGCGCGCAGAGGCGGGCTGCGGGTCCGGGGCGGAAGTGGGTGGACTACACTTCCCGAGGTGCTTCGCGGGGGCCTCCAGCCGGGCGGACGGCGGGTCCGCGCGGCGGTTGAATGCGGGCGGGCGGCGCGGCGCGATGGAGCTGTCGGCGCTCGTCAGGAAGCTCGGTAATGGCTCCTCTCCCTCCCGGCCCCGCCGCCTGCGGGGCTGCGGGCAGGGGCAGCGGGCTGCCCGGCGCTGCTCTGCGGGAGCCCGGCCGCCCCTACCCAGCCTCCGCCGCCCCTCGCCGCTCTTCTGCCTGCTGCTCTTCCACTGCGCTCCCCGCGACAGGCGTGGAGGGGGCGGCAGCGCTTCCCTAGGGGGGCATGCTTCGATAAGGGAATGCCGAAAGCTTTCCCTTCAGGCACGGTGCCTTTCGATTCGGTGGGCTTGGGTGGTTTTTTGGCTGGTTGGTGAGTCCGAGCTTTCCGTACCTACAACATACTCTGGTGGAGGTTCCGGCACCAGGTTATATGAGTAGAAGCGCCACCGGATTATATCAGTGTATCTTATAACGTCTCACCGCTTTATAATAATGCAAACACACTTATTAGGTTGTTGCTGGTGAGTGTAATCATATTTGCCTTCCTGGTAATCATAATACTAGCAGTTTATAAGCCGTCTTTTTTTCAGTGCATCTCTGGCAGTATTCTGTTTCTCCAAGTAAGAAAAAAGTTATGTCAAATAATTTTATGGGTTTCTTAATCCCTTTGTTTTGGGCAGGTCATGAACTGACAGAGATAAGAGAGCGATCTTTGAAGACTATTCTGTTTAAACTAGACCACAACTTGATTTCCTATGCTGATCTGCTCCACGAAAAAGCGCTTTTTCGTAACCTTTTGGAGTGGTTCAATTTCCCAGTCGTACCAATAAAAGAGGAAGTATTAAATTTTGTGAACAATTTGATCAAGGTATGATATACTAACATTCATTTATTTTTAGACTGTATGTTTTTAGAATGCTGAAGCTGAATAATAAAGCTGGATTTGACTTGACTTTGTAGCTCCATGTGATGAGATTTTTAGAGTTTTTTACAAAGACAGGAATAATAAAGCCGCTGTGTGTAGACCAAAGTTGAAACAATTTTAGTGACTTCAAATGGGTCAGAGAGACAGCTGAGAAAAATAATTTTTCCTGGGTTTCGGCTTTAGTTTCTCTTCTCCTTCAGTTTCTCATTTAGTGCTTCATTTTTAACTTGAAGCATGATTTGCAGCTAAGCATTTTCATTGTTCTTGGAAAGTAAAGGTTTGAACATTGGTGTAACTAATTTGAGGAGATGTTACAGAAACTTCAGATAGCTTGGATTTTTACATTCATGTGTTTTAATCTGTAAAGTGCAACTATGCAGAGTTAAAAAACAACCCATTCTTGATGCTGATGGATGGATGTCATGGTTTAACCCCGATTGGCAGCAAAGCCTCAGACAGCTGCTTGCTCACACCCCACCAGTGGGACTGGGGAGAGAGTGGGATTGGTAAAAGGGAGAAGACTCATGGGTTGAGACAAAGGCAGTTTTATAGGAAAAGCAAAAGCTACATGCATGAACAAAGCAAAACAAGGGATTAACTCACCACTTCCCATGGGCAGGCAGGTGTTCAGCCGTTTCCAGGAGAGCACGGCACCCTCACACGTAATGGTGACTTGAGAAGACAAATGCCATCACTCTAAATGTCTCCCCCTTCCTCTTCATTTTACCCCTTTTATAGACTGAGCATGTTGGAGCTACATGATCTTTAAGGTCCGTTCCAACCCAGGCCTTTTTGTGATTCTGTGATATGGAATATCCCTCTGGTCATTTGGGGTCACCTGTCCTGGCTGTGCCATTTCTCCTAACCTCCCATGTATTGCTAGATCCCTTGCCAGGAAAGCAGAAAAGCCTTTGGCTGTAAGCCCTGCTTAGCAGTAACAAAAATATCTCTTTATTATCAACCCTGTCTTGAGCACAAATCCAAAACACATCCCTATGCCAGCCACTGGGAAGAAAATGAACTCTGCCTCAGCGCAATGGTGTAAATGAATAAAGGCAAAATATAACTTAAGAATTTCAATTATTTTCCTTCTTCCCCCTGCTGCTCTCTATTCCCCACCCCCATCCAGAGACCTTAAGACTCTTCAAACTGAATTCATCAGTTATTTATCTTAATGTAGCATCCACCTGCTGCCCAGAAAATGATTGGAATTGGTGCAGTGGAATTCTTCTCTCAGCTTCGCTCTGATGTGGATCCAAACTTGCAGGCCATAATTGATGGGATTGTGGATGGACTGTTCTTTCTTCCTTCTGAACTCCCTTCAAGTTCTTCAGTATGTTATCAAGCTCAGTCTCAGCCTTCAGTAGATCAACCAGGTAAACTACATATTTTGAACTGTAATTTTATATTAAGGTAAAGCAAATGAAAAGGCTATGAGAAGTTGACGTTTTCAGGCATAGTAGGTGAATTATTCCTGAGAGATCAGTGAAGTGTGTGCTAATCAGACTCTGTGAGACACAGTGTGACTTTAGCTAAATCACCTGGTGGCATTCCTGTAATGGAATTCCCTATCCATTTCCTCAGTGTATAATATCTGTTTTCTATAATGTACAAAGAGCATGACACAACTTCCAAGAACAGCTTTATGGCAGCAAGTGTGTAGCAACTTCAAATAAATCTGTAATTTAGCCAGTATGCTTTGCTGCTGTTCTTTGTATAGTAGGCTTTAGCTTGGAAAGCAGTTCAAATCCTATGAGAAAAAAAAGCAGAAGTTGATCCTAATAGAATGATTTTTGAAGCTACAGTAGTTGTATGCACTATGTACTTAGTATTGGGTAGGCATTTGTCATAGAAGAATACATAAGCTTTCTTTAAAATGTCACATAATGTGTAAAGTGCTATTGCTTGCATCTGTTACCTAGCTCATTATCTGTCTGTTACAATGATTTACATTTCCTCTAAGATGTAGTCTAACCCATTTGGTTCTCCTCTTCTGCCTTAAAAATTTTAGAACAGAATTTGGAGGAGAAAATTGCATATCATATTACATTACCTCCTGCTTATTGTGGGAAAGACACTGCTGTTATACAGTGCATGTAGTAGTAATGACCACACTTCTGTCACTCATACTGTGCATTCACAGAGATGAAAGTAATTTTTTGGCGGTTTCTGCCACCTTTCTAATGCTTGGAGCTTTAGTTGACTAGAACTATGTGCGTGGTGATTAATTTTTTGTCTTTTTTTCCTTTCTATGCCCACATAGGGGCAGATTTTTACTTAATGTTTCTACTCTGTGGAGAAGAAAAGTCTTCTACATGTGCATTCTTAAATTATATCTTTCTGAAACTACTCAGTTGAAGTTATTTATATTGTAAATTTTATGCATGTGTGGATGGAATAATCTTAATGCTTCCTAACAGGAGTGTTGTATTTTTCTTTCTGTTTCAACTTCAGTTACTGGAAAAAATTGTAAACTAATAACCTGGCATTATCTAGCTTGATCCTTTGAACCAAATATTTCTGGAGAGACTGCTTTTAGTGTTAACATTTCTTGTGTATATTTTTATACAGTATGCCTATGAATGACATGTAGCAATAGATACAAGAGGGTTACGTTTCAGGTGACCTAAGAAGAGAGCAGTTTGGTAGAAAAGTGTTTTAAGTAATTAATTTAAAAAGTTAATTTTACTACTACAGAGGTAGATTAAAGGAAAACCATTTGTTTGACTGCCAGTCCTCCATCAGGAAATACATTTTGTGTAAGTGTTTTTGCTGTTGTTTGTATGGTATGCAAGTTAGTGTAAAAAGATGGAGAAAAATGCACCCTTTACAGTTGCAGAATATGATTACAAAAAAAATGAACATTGACACACTCTTTTTACTCTATTTTTCTGATCATCTGAGATTATTTTAACCTATTAAGGAAACTGATTTAAAACTCAAGGGCAAGAGGGAAGTAGTTAAAGAAGAGCATGAAAATAAATTGAGTTTTTCTTTTCTGTGTGTGTGCATTTTTTAAACTTACCCCTTTTTTTTACTTTAGTTCTCCCTCAAGAGGAATTATTCACTGGATATTTTTGTCAAAGTAGAAGTCATCTGCCACAGTTAGAAATATCTCCCAGAAGAACAGTTGGTATGTGTAGTTATAAAAGAATATGTTAATTACAGAAAGAGCTTTGAGTTGTAATTTAGATGGAATTCCATTACAAATGTGGATAGCAAAATTGGCTCTTCTTTTTCCTTTTGTTATTCTGTGAAATCTAACACCACAGAAGCTACAATTACGATGCTTATAAAAATGACATTCATCTTAATGGATATTTTTCTTTTCTAGTAAATAATATAGCTCTTTGGAATATCAAAAGTACATTAGAAAGTGCTGCAATTAAAAAAATTATTTAAATTGCCAGTGTTTTCCAGATGATTTGTGTTTCATAATCAGAAATGACTTAAAGGATTAAGTACCTTTTATTTCAACAAAACTTAGTCTGAAGTACCTTTCTACGTTTCAGAAAACTGGTTTAGGTGCTAGGGGGATCTTTGCTTTGTGTTTAAATGAAAACCAGTGTTATGCTTTGCTTTTTTTTTGTCGAATGATATGAAGTGTTTCACTGACAGGCACAGATGAATAATATTTTGGCAGGTCTTTACCTGTACCAGTATACTAGTAGCCATTCACAGGAGAGTGTCTTATTTAAAATACACTGTGGTGCTGAGATCTAGATTTTAAAATATGGTTTTGCAGTTACTGTAGGTAAATCACCAGTTGAGTGTTTAGTAGGGTACCAGCTATCTTAGGAATTGCACAATAATTATTACAAACTTCTAAGTTAAAAATAAAGTTTTTTTCATTGCAAAATTATTATGTGTCATAATTTTGTAAGAACAATAATTTCTAGTGCTTTAAGAGTAAAACCATGAGGTGAATTTTCCATTTTTAGAGATCATGGTAATGGATAAAATATTCTTTAGTAGCAGATAAAAATTATCGTTTGATTGAAAGCATGATGTGGCAGATTGAGTATTCTTCCACTAATGCTGTATTTGTTATTTGCTAAAGCTTCCTTCAATAAATATATTTAATTTGGATTTAGTATGACCTTAGTGATATTTTGATATTTCTGAAAGATGTAATTAAAAGCATTTGAGTTTGTGCAAGCCTATATTTACTGAAAGATATTTCTTTTGTATAAGTTAGTATATTGTTTATAAGTTTTTTAGTTTGCCGTGGATGTATACAATATAGTATTTCTATAAAATATATTTCAAGACATGTACTCTGGTTTTTTTTTGCAGTGAAATGCTTGAAATTTTCCACGTTTCCTTGGCTAACTCTGACTTCAACAGATAGACATGTTCTTTCATCAAATGAAAGGTGCAGTAATAGAAACATTACAATTTCCTTGTAGTTTTTATTTTTCAGGAATAGTGATTGTAAATTTCTGTCCTTCTGCATCATGAGGTTGTTCCTGTAAATAACCCAATGAGCTAATTTTTGATAAATGGTCATAAAAACTGGGCTGAAGCTGGGCAGCGTCACTCAATTTTTTGTTTAAATCAGAGTGTCTTTTGTTCATGACACTTCAGTCTGTATTTTAAATTTCTTAAGTGGTCAAAGATTTCTTTCAGCTAATAATAGAACAAGCTGGAATAAAATTATTATTTATTTTACCCCAGGACCAGTTGGTAGGAAAATCCCTACTTTCAGTAGTAGCTTAATTAAGTTTAGGCCAGTAAGTTTAGGTACAGGGCCTTATCCAGGCACTGAGTCATTCCAACTGTCTTTCCGCAGTGACTTTTTTTTTTTTCTTTAATTTAGAAAAAGTGTTTGAAGTGCCCCAAGGGAGAGTTCTGTAGTTGGGATTCCTTATGAGTTGTCACAGAGCTCTGATAAATTTCTAGCATAGTTTTTTTTGTGTGTTTGTTTTTTCCTTTTGAAAATCTCTGAAGCTGGAGAACCTGTTTAATATTTTATTTCCTTTATGTTGGAGTGTAGAAAAGGAACACAGATTTATAACACTGGACATATTTGATTTTTTACAGTGTTTTTCAGAAACAGTGGTTTCTGAATCAATTGGAAAAAGTGAAGTAGACTATCCTAAAGATTCTTTTAATTTACTAATATTCATCTTAGAGAATAGACAATGAATTTCTCCTTTTATGGAATTTCCCGTTTACGTAATGCAAGTGCTTTTAAGTTATATATGAACCTTAGTAATGAAAGAAACTTTCTTACTGGTATGAGTTATATTACTTGCTATATAGCACTGAGATAATCACTAGCTTCACAGGGAATTTCCAGTAGTTCTTATTTTAATTTTAGATTCAGAATCAATAAAGTTAGTTCTCTTTTTGGAACCAAATTTTACTTGTGGGAATTGAGTTTGTTCTTTATTGTATATAGGATTCGTATAGCTAAGGAATAATTCAACTGAAAAAAATGATATGACAATAGAATTACAGAGATTTTTTTTTTCTTTAGATTCTTCAGTGTTGTGATTATAACTTTCTTGTAAAGACTTGTTCAGGCTAATAATTATTGGTTGGTTTTCTTTTCATTTTAATACATATTTAAATATGAACTTGTAGCTCTTTGAGAAGTAACAACCAAAGCTTAATTTGGAGTACATGTGAGCTTCTTCAGGATGTGATTATGCAAGATTTTCCTGCAGAGATCTTCCTTCAAAGGCCAAAGATTGTACAGGCAAGAATTCACATAAAGTTTAAAGTTTTTATAGGTATAAGCTTTGTCAAGGATGAATTGATGCATATAATTTAATTTGTTTTTAAACGAAATAGTTGAACAGAAATACCTTTATGCTGATTCCATGTGCATAGGAAAGGGAACGTTGGCTATATATTGTAGTTTTAAAGTTTTTTTGCTTGTTACAATGTATATTGCTAATGAGTAATGAAGTGTTTTCTGAGGTAATACTTTGTTTCCTCTGTATAAGAAAAATTTGTGTGGCTGTCTGCACACCCTCTAGTAGGGTCCCATAAGGAAAGTAGTGGCTTTATTGGAAATACAATGTGAAACTTGGCTTCTTCTTCTTTAGGCCTGATGGTCTTGCCTTCAGTAATAAAACATTGAGCCTATTTATTCTTTGCTATGATTTTGAAAAACACTTGCAAACACTTTTGAGCTATATTTGGTGTAAGACTTGCTGGTGTGGTTTTTCATAAAGGTCATTGATGTTCAGATCTTGGTGTTGGTGCTTTTGTCTTTGCAGAGCCTTTTGTCTCTTCTAAACCTGGCTTTTGGAGGAGATGGAAGACACCAGTTGGCTTTGCAGGCTGTGTCATGCTTGCAACAGCTCTGCATCTTCTTGAGAAGTAGGCTTAACTTCCATAGAGATCCAAGCTTTTCTTCCTCAGAGCAAGGTAGGTATTTTTAAGTATTTCAGATACTATTGTTTTTGCTACAGGTAAGATGGTCTAAAATGACAGAAAAAAGCCAAACTCAGAACCTTATAGCAAATGTAATCTCTTGAAATTGTTTTGCTAAAGGGATGGTGTTCAGTGCTATTAATGTTAATTAAAAAACTTTGAGTACTTGCATTGTTTTAAAGTACTTATTCAGTTTTACTTTCCTGTGAGTCCACATTCATCAACTTTTCTCAGTATCCAGTTGTTTGTATGTCAGCAAGAGAGGGATTTTTAACTAAAACTGAATTAAATCTGTAAAATAAAAGTGGGCAAAGTTTCAGAAAAGCTTTCAAGCTATTAGTACTTAAATTAATACTAATTTCATGAGCTATGGAAACTTTCATTTTTTTTTTTTATGCTGATGGCTAAAAATAGTTTAATCATTGTTTTGAATTTTGCAGTCATGAGGGCTGCTTCACAATGTTCTTAATGATTAAATATTGTAGCTTTAATAGTGTAGATTGCTTATAATGGTCTTCTTGTTTCCATTTTGTCATTTGAATTGAATCAAAACTTTGTTTCTGTAAATTTCTAGTCTTGTTCTCTTAATAAGATTGCCACTATATTTGGTGTCTTAATAAATGGTACTGGCTGCTAATTCAGTTATAATATCAACAAGTCCAATAGCCTTACCCAGACACTATGTTTCTATTTTAAAAACCCAAGATTCATGATTCAGCTGGAATCTTCAGTGGTTTTTGCCTTGGAATTTGGTTTCCAAACTCTGCTACTTGCCAGTGATCAGTTGCTCCGGGTCGTCAGTATTTGCGTGGTATTTCTTCCCATATCTTACCTTAGTTACTTTCACTGTTTACTATGTAGTACCTTTCAGAATAATGGATACTTCTAAGGAATACACATATTCTTTGTGTTACATAAAGGCACAGCTTCCCAGAATTCATCTATGTCTTACTGTCAAGAAGCAAGAGGTGCTCCTCGTTCTCAGAATCCATCACCTGGAAGTAGTAGTCCTCGGCCCTCTGTAATTGGACGGACCGTTCAGCGTCCTAGAGGAGATGGTCAAGATTGGGATGCAGTATCTTCTAGGTGAATGAAACAGGAAATAACTTACATTTCAGTTAAAACATTTTAATACAGGAGTATATTATCAGCTTCTTGTCAGTGTGTGAGTTGATGCAATGGTGACTTGTGAAAATTGAAACCATGTTTATGAATTAAACTATTCTTAAAGTAGCGTTCAGAATACATAAAATCATTGCCGCATTTTGTATCCAACCACCATTTTAAACAAAGTCTCTCCCTATCCTTTGTTTTTGCTTGTGCATGTATTTGTAAGACACAGAACAGTATTTATTCAGTCTATTGCTGGAAAGTCAGGGATTTTTCTTTTTTTCAGCAGATGACCTCTTAAGTTCTTTTAAGTGGAATGGCCATCCCATAGGTAACAGTATATAGTATTGTCAAAAATGCTATGCTGCATAAAGATTTCTATTGAAGTCTTTAAAATTTGTTGTTAAATGTGACAACAAATTTCAGATGTATAATATGTAAATATTTGACCCTTATATGAAATTATAAATTGTCTGTATACCCTCAAAATGTAGAAGTTTCTGTGTGTGGTTTTGTTTCTCGTCTTGGCACAGCTTAAAGACTTAAAGCTGCTGTTCAAGTACCAGTGTCTTCTAGTACGTGGGATTTTAAAAGTCCTTGTAAATCTCTACTGTGTGCTTGTTGGTAGTTCTTTTAAGTCTCTGTGATGTATGGGCTTAGTGATTGAGTACCTCCTAGGTATTCAAATAGACTGTGATGAGAATAGCTCAATTGTAAGTACATCTTGACAGTCATATTAAAAAGTTATTTTTATTTAAGTCTAATATATTAATTTTTTATCATGTAGCTAATATGGCACTGTCAATGAATTCCAGGCTTTATGCCTTCTAGGCCCTGGCCATTTTCCAAAGCTGAACAGTTAACAGTTTTATAGCAGCTGGTGTATATTTTGCAAGAGAGAGCCTGGCTGTCAATCCAGAAATGATAGTTGCATAAGAATAAGTACCATATATAATAATTCAGGCAGTGATGAGACTTCTAGAAACCAGGGAGTGCTAATAGGGTTATTTTATGAACTGTTCATGACTGCACACCTTTATCCTCTTGCATCCTATGTGCTGCAGTAGACTTGCTTACTGCCCACGAATCTCATTTCTTACAAAAATATAATTTAGCTCAGAGGTAGCATAAAGAACAACAAGATGTTGAATAGAAGATGTGATACAGGGAAATGACAGTAGCGTTGCTCTGACATTTCTGATTTTGATAAGGAAGAGCTGCTTTTAGTGAATCTTGTCTTTTTCTACATAATTGTAATGTAAATTTGTTTATTGCTATTCTATATGTAACTCTTCTTTTCCTTCTTCTTTAATCTTGAGACTCTTCAATCTATCTGTTTGTCTGTTTCAAATTCTGCCTGGAAACTTAACCTTTCCTCTTCTGAATTGTTTTTATGGTTGATACCTCTCCTTCCTTTTCCTCTGGTAAGTGCAGCCAAACCCCATCTACATATTGGTGAGCTCTTCTATTTTGCTTGTAGTTTTCTGTTAACTTCTTAATCAGTCAGCATTTAACTTCTTTTAGGCATCTTTTACATTTGATTAGACAGTGGAATGTAACACAGTCATGCCACAATTCAGTTTCTTCTGCTTGTTTAATAATAAAAAAGGGAACCAACCAAAACCCAGTTACAAGTCATAGAGTTTTTAAAGCAAATCAAGATTGCTAAACATTGTTTGGGATAAGAACACTTAAAAAATATGTTCTGATTTTTATTAATTATAATGCTGACAGTGGAATTAGATTATTATTGAAAACAGTTGAAAACTGATATAGTTATAAACTATATATTGTTTATAGTATATAAAACATATATATTATATTTAATGATATATTCATATATCATAGATAAAATATTTAATAATTAAAATGTGTCTATAATTTAATAGCACTCTGTATACTTTGTAATATAGACTTGATTACACTTAAGGCTTTCTTGGGCAAGGAAATACTTCCTGTTTTACAGTGGACAAGGTAGTCCTAAGCAGTAAATGTAGCTCACGCTTCTTAATTTTCCTTCTAAGGATTCTTGTGGCTTGCTACATAGAATGGTTTTAATATAGTAAGTATAATTCAGGCTGAAATTTGATTTAGTAAGTGGTCTTGTTTCAAGCAACTGATAGACTTTGTTAATAAAAAAAAAATTGAAATCAACTGATATTTCTCATGCAATATTTTATTCATTGCAGGTGTATTTCTTGCAGTATGCAGTGCTAAGTGATTTTGAAGATGGTTGCCAAAACATTAGGCATTCACTTGTGATGCTACCTGTTCTGACATTTAAAAAATCAACCAAACAAAATCTCCCTCTTCCCACAACACTGGTAGATAGCAGAGAAAGATTGGGAAGGGAGGAAGGATTTGCTTAAGGCAGGAGTCATGAAAATACTTGATGTTATTTTTAACATCTGTATGTATGTATTTTCTCTTTGCAAGAGTTAACTGTATTTCTTTTTTAAAATTTTTGTTTGCTTTTTGTTTTTAGTGGAAACAGTACTCAAGCAAATGCAAACTCCAGAATTTCTCTGCACTCCCCATTTGAAGTAGGACATATTGATCTACCAGATATTGAAAATGAGGACACTTTGGAATTACAGATGAAGCAGCTTAGCCTTCCTCAGTTCTGTGTTTCCATCTTGGAAAATGCAATACCTCTTCTAAGAACAGGTGAGGAAGTTTTGAGTTAAGTATTTAACTTGTATATCTTTTCCATCCTTAATACAAGATACTCTTGAGATGTTGGTTGATGAGGTGAGTACCTGTAGTAAATAAGGCACAGATGATTACTGATGTACTGTGCCTAGTTGCAACAGATCTTTTCTAGGGACTTTGTTCAGGTCACAAAGCTTGAATCTTCTGAATGATTTCCGGAATTGCTGCAGAAGTTTTTAAGTGCTTTTTTTGACAGTGGCGGGAAGTGAGTGTGTGGTGGAAAAATGGTGTGGCAGGATAAAATGGCATTCAGGAAGATGAAAAAATAACCACTCTTAATCAAAGGTGTTCTCAAAAGGATCTGTTTAAGTATAGAGTTTTCTTCCTGTTCAAGAAATAGTAAAAATTCTAGTGAAAGGCTTGTTTTTATTTTTGCAAATGTGGTAACGAATGGTTTAAAGAACGTAAGTAATGACAGCCTAATTGCAAATTTTAATTTATAGAGGTTCTAAATTGCAAAGCCCTGTTGGAGGACAATTTATTTGCTCCTAGGTTGTCTAAAATGGTATTTAGCTGTAAAATGTAGTGTAATTCAGAACAGGTATTGGTAAATCTGGTCAGGGTTTCAAATATAGGAGCTGGAAATGTGCACCTGTCTGTGACTAGCGTACTAAAAGAGGCTTCAACTTACAAAAATTCTATGAAATGTGTACGAAAATTATCCAATTATTTTTCTTTTTTGTTATAAGCTAACTAAAATGAATTAAAATTTTGTTTTTCCCTTTCAGAATAGTGGTATTTAAATATTAATTAGTCACAAGCACAATCATGACTTCTAGCATCTTTTATTTATAATGTAAAACTGCGGAAAATGTATTTTCTATCTTTTCCATTTCTGGTGCCTGTCACTTCAAATCTGCAGAGTTAAAAGACAGTTTTTCTACATTTCGAGGTTCTTTCTTTCAATCTTATCATAGAATTAAAATAGTTTTACTTTCTAGAAAGGTGGACCTCTCTTTGTTTATCTTCCCCTTAGGTTTTTTACACTTTTAAAGTTCTCCTTGGTGATATTTCTTCATTCTTCCACTGTGCTGTAATGAGACGCAGATTCTAGGGAAACCTATATTTTTATCCTGTTCCTGTTGATCTGCAAGCCTGTGATCTGCAGGCACACTGTGAGACAGTGTGATATTGTGAGACAGTAACACACAGTTTCTCATGTGGTTATATTTTGGGTTGTTATCTTTAGTAAAATCAACAGGCATTTTTATGAACGTTATTATCAACTTATATGGTATAGTGTAGATTTTATTCTAGATGTTTAAATTACTGGGTAAAAGGAAAAAAGGTAAGCTTATTGTAAAATTTGCTGCCTTTTATTTTGCAATATGATGTATATTTTAGTTAAGCCTAAATTCTGTTCCTTTTGGACATGTTCATTGGAATTATTCTTCCTTTGTGCTGACCTGCATTGTGAGCAAAATCATTGCAGAAATTGGTAGTGGTGTGGGCTTGTTTTGGTTTTGTGGGGGTTGTTTTGGATTTTTTTGGGTTTTTTTTTTGTTAAAATGGAGAATTTTATCAAGTTAAATTTGCCTAAAATCAATGGAAAACAGAACATCTGTGAGATAGGTAGAACCAAGATTCCAAAAAGGCTTTGTGCCATTCTATGTCATTTCTCACCCAGAGCAGATCATTGAAGCTGCAAATTAGAGAAGCTGTTGTCATTATCACTACGTATCTAGTCATATACAGAGATAAACATTTTTTCCTCAATTTTATCAACAAGGCTTCTGCAGTGTGTAAAATTTACAAGAGATAGAAAAATCCACAAAGAAATTAATGCTTGATTGTAACTAACAAGTAGAGCTTTGTCTTTTTTAAACAGATTTTGTTTTTAGGATTTTGAAGAATGCAGAATTTTTATCATAGTTAAAAGATACATTGAAAATTCAATGGTGTTGTGTGAAATCCATCTATGCTTTTAAATAGAAACATACCATCAACAAGTAACATTGAATATTTAAGGGAGACTGTCACCGTATGGTTCCTTAAGATGTCAGACAGTTTTGGCATCCTCGTTTGTGTGAGGTTGAAAATATTTGGTCTGGCTCCAGGTATTCTGCCTTGTTCTTTGTAAAACCTTCTAACTCCTCTGTTTTCTCATTATCTGGGGACATAGAAGGAGATTTATATTTGTAGTAAATGTAGGCTGTAGATTTCTAAGCTTTGGCCAAGTTTGTTTGTGGCCACATATTCAAGCTCAAAATTGCACAAAGGATAAAAGTCACTAATGGACCAAATTGACCTTGTTATTAAGAGACACTCAGAAGAAGAAATGAAAATTAATAAACACCAGCTGAAACGTAAAGGGGAGTCTGTTAAGGAGACCTGTGCATGTAGCTCAAGTGAGTATTCATCTCTTTGACTTTTAAAAGATCTCAAGCAAAATAATCTGAGAAGAAAGGCACTCCTATACCAAGAATGCAGATTCATGGGAATGGGTAATATATACAGAAGATTTGTAACACAGCTGTCTGGATGGGAGAAATTTATTTATTTATTTATATGACTTTTTTATGAACTTAAAAAAAGTTGAGGAATCAGATTTACAGCTGTAGTAAAGTTCATTATTATTTTCGTAAATAATTTTGCAATAGGTTTCAAGGAAATCCAGATGTTTTTCTAAGTATACAATTGCTTTAATCTGTTGTGACTTTGGCTGGTTGTTGTCCTCTTAGGTTCAGAGCTATTAGTGGTTGAGGACAGTTAGCATTAGTTTTGTAGAAGCATATAGAAAAATTAAGATACCAGAATTTTCTATGAGGAATAATCTCTTGTTTACAGTGGTGTCTTCTGAATGTCCAAATATGATATTTTGTCTGTATTTGAATTTATCCTCTCATTTGTGTTTGTAGGCAGTAGGAGAGTGACAATGGAAGTTCTTGAATTGCTTGTTGAAGACATGTCCCTTATTGGTGATGCTATTTCTGAAAACGTTTGGGAAGATGACAGCCTTTTTGCATTGGAATTGGTAAAATTCTTCAGGCTTTGATCAACCATATTTGTCTCCTTTTATAAGCTTCTGACATTTTCTGCAGTGATTCATATAGCTAAGCTTCTGCTGAGCTGTGCTTTTGAACATTTTAAGTAGTTTATTACTAGTTCTATTGATGGCACCTTTTAAACTGTAAGTTCTTTTACCAGACAACACTTGCAGTTTCACCTCAAGAAAACAAGCAACCATTGAGAGAAATACATGTTGGGAAGGGAATCTGAGGGAAAAGCACTGACTACAAATGTTGGACACCAATTTGATGTACATAACAACTTTCCCTTTCTTTACTCCTTCTAAACTGTCTTTAAAATTAGGGAGATAACTGTTCATATCCAAGACTGGAATTCTAAGATACATACATGTTATCCTTTCTTACACGAGAGCTATAGTTCCCTGCACAAATTTCATATATCCTAACAATGTTGCTTAGCTGCAAAAGAAAGGAGAGGCCTTTTTGGCCCAGCAGAGATTCAAAGCATTAAGGTGCTGTTGACTAAATAAATTGCTGAGTACAGTTGAGAGTTGTTATATACATGAATTATAAAATCAGTGAATAACAGATAAAATGATTATGACTTGCTTTTTTGAAGACAAGTGAAAGCTGAAGTGTAAGCTGACATGGCTCAGGCATGTAACAAACATACCAGAGCTGCAGACTGCAACTTGTCTAAAGACTTGAATTAAATGTAGTCTTAAATGCACCTGACTTGAGTTAGAATTCATTAAAATACCACTGAATATGACACAATAACAGCTGCAATATTAATTAATTAAAATATTGCTTTAGGCTTTTCTATTCTCTATTTTATAAATGTTAATATTTCTATTTACAGGACCTATTAGTGAATGAGAATTTTTTCTTTGAATTTAATCTGCCAATCTGTGAAAATCTCTTATAGTTCATCAATATCACATATGTCCTGAAGATTTCTTGCAGAACATTTAATCTCAGAAGCTTAGTATCTCTTTGTCTACTTGTTTTATGATCTGAATCAGTATATTTCTTTGCCTGTAAATCTGTCAAACTACAGTAGAATATATCATGTGTATACCATACTGATTATTATTAGTAGGGTGTTTGTTTCCAGGCTACTAACAACCAAACCTCTGCAAATAAGGTGGGTAATGGTATACAGTTGTATTGATTTTTAAAAATAGGGGATAGAAAGAAAAAAGTCTTCTGTTTCCTTTGAGAATTAATAGGGATAAAAAACTCTGATGTTTTCAAAGTTACTGTGAATTGGTTTGGGAAGGTTTTTTTAATTTTTTTAATTTTAAGGTAAAGCTTATTAGTAGGTTCAATCCAGGACTTAATATTTCCTTATTAAGACTGAACTTCAAAATAGATAAAATTTCAGAAGTTCTAAAGTGTAGTGAGCAGAAATTAAGGTCGTGGGGGAGAGACAAAAATGGGAGAGGAAAGAGGGGGGAAGGAGCAACCAGGAATGGGTAGTTATTGAGCAAAGTATTCAGAACTAATAGTGAAAGTAGAGTGAGGCCTAGGACTAATGCCTAGGTGACACCACAATGCTATGTATTTTGCAGCATAGATGCAATTTTAGCTTATGTGGCATAATTGTGCTAATGGTACTGCAGTTGGTGTGTAAACACTGTAAGTATACAGTGATGTTTCATTTTTTTCTAATTATTGTATTTCTGATTTTGTTTTCAGAAAGACAAATTGCTTCTGGTCTTGGGTTTGCTTGGAGAAACTATATTATATCACAAAAGCAATATAAGTGCAGAACAGCCCAAGGTGATGCTGGTACATCACAGAATGGCATTTATTAGCATTTCACTCTTCACTGTTAGATTGCTCCAAATACTTCTTCCTGTAGAAAAGGTATGTCATCGCTAATTATAAGTGATTGTCTTTTAGGAGGGCAGTAAGAGATACCTTCCTCAGGGATGAATACTGAGAAAATAGCCCCTTGTACAAAGAAATGACTCTGATTTGCACTGGGTTATGTGTGATCACAGATGGCAACTTTGTCCATTTTTCAGTTACCAGTGTATTCTGCAGATTACAAATCTTAAAAAAAAAACAAACCAACAAACATTTTTAAATGAGTTTTTGAAGTTCAGTTTTCTTCTTGTGTTTTTTTCTGATATGATGTATGGTTTGCAAAACTCTGCTGCCCCCTGGTAGTTGGTAGTAAGCATGCAAGTAAGACTAGAATTATATAACATGTAAAAATCATCACATTTAACCTGATGGAATGTAGTAAACAATTACATTTTGTAAATTGGAGTGATTTTAATTGTTCTTTGCTTCCAGTGCTCTTTAAAAATTCCGTTGTAGCTCTTGGGGTTGGGGTTGTTGTTTTTTGGTTTTTTTGTATTTTTGTTTTTTCTTTTAGGGTGGAGGGGTTTTTTTTGTTTATTTCAGCTGGGAAGGCCTATTGAAGTTTTTGTGTGATGGCAAGTGTTAGATGTTTACACCTGAATGGGTTTTAATTTTTTGGACCAGATTTTTGGTGGAATATAGCTTTTCTTAGACATTAGTCAATCAGAGTAGAAGACTGATTTTCAGTTACAGTGTTTTCGTCACAAATATTAAGTTTTGTACCTGAAAATAAGTGTAGACATACTAATCCAATGACTTCTCATAATTTTTGTCTTTTATGTTTTTGTGTACCTAATGCAAAATTTCTGTTCTGTGTATAACGGAACAAAGTTACTGTATTTGTATTTGTCAAAATTTAAGTTGAAAGAATGTACACTTGCAATTAAAAATAAAAGAAAAAACCTGAAAGAACAAGAAA
The DNA here is from genome assembly GCA_013397075.1 of Rhabdornis inornatus. Classification (NCBI taxonomy): domain Eukaryota; kingdom Metazoa; phylum Chordata; class Aves; order Passeriformes; family Rhabdornithidae; genus Rhabdornis; species Rhabdornis inornatus. The sequence continues at coordinate 415,677 of VWZS01005568.1, forward strand.
AATCCCAGTCCTTAGTTTGCAATATGACCATGTGGAACTGTAGACTGCTTTTTAAAATATGGAAATAATTGTGGTTTGTATTCTCTGCCATCTCGTGGTCAGACAGTGAATTGACTCCGGCCAGCAGTGTGCCGTTCCTGGATCATACACAACTTTTGTGACTTGGTGCAGGTCTGATATTAGGAGTGACATCTAATTAACTATCACTTTTAATGAAGAAAAAATAATTCTTCATATAAAAATCATTTACTGAAATGTGTTTTTCTGAACTTTGAGTAGCAGCAATAATGATTGTACTTGTTGAATGACTGCAAATACTGTTGTTGGTTTTACTGTATTTTCAGGCTGTTATTCTGACAACTGCTTTCTTTTTCAAAGGCGAGTAAAGTTACACAAAAGAGTTTGCTGAATGCTTTGTTTCTTCTCTCGCTGGATATGTCATTCTCCTTGGAATACCCGAGTGTGCATGAATCCGTTGCAGCCTATCTGGAGCAGATGAGTACTGAGAACTACAGTATTTACAAGCAAGTTTCAGAAGCTGCATATTCGATTGAATGCACTTGTAGCTTTATGGTTGAAGTTCATAAGGAGGTGTGAAACTTTACTATATAAAATATTTCCTGTAGGCACTCAATTTCCTCACTTTGTTTTCTCTCTGGTAAAAATTAAAGTCTAGCATAGCAGAGGAAGATCCCCAAGTATGAGTACTCTGTATGATGCAAGGTGTAGTTAATTTATATTTGTTTTCATTAATGCTAGTCATGATGTTGGTAAAAATTCTTATCTGAAATAAAAACAAAGAAATAAACAATTGGAAATTGAAAGTAGGCATGGGACTTCTTATGGGCAAAAAAAGAAGCAGTAGTGAATACTCTCCTTATTTATAGAAACATATACATGTATATAAATATCTTTATATACTTATATATTTATATATTTATATAATACACTATTTATTTTATATCTATTAAAATATATAGTGTGGGTGTATGTGTGTTGTCCAGGAGTTAAATATATAATTCAGAAAATTTTATATCCCAAGTACTTTGGCAATTGCAGCTTTAATAAACAGCTACTAGACTGGCTGAGATTTGTGTTTCACTTTGTTATGAAGACTACTGCTTTAGTAGTCAAGAGATTCTAGCACAGTACTGAAATATTCTGCTCCATTATCCAAATGGATAAGCAATTTTTGCACAATATTGATTCCATTGATACTAACATAAATGAATACCATACAGAATATAAATATAGTGCTACCTTAAATCAGAGTTAATCTTTCCTTTGTCTTGGCAGCTTCTGAAGTTAATAATAGTTTGCTCATAAAATGCTCTTTACAACGAAGTTAACTCCATCAAAATTAAATGGCTCATGTTTAATGTATTTGGTAGCCAAATATAATGAGGACATATGTACTTAAATTAAAAAAAAAATCTGACTTGCTCTTTAATCTTAAAAGTTTAATAGTTAAGTCTTTTATTATACTCCTCTCACATAAAATGCATATTGACAAGAAAATAGTAATTTGAATAGTGTTAGGGTGTTCATGCTGTGAAATGTTAGACATACATTGTTCCTACTGAGTTTGATGGAAGTTTATTTGGACTCAGCAGCTGAAGGGCTTTCAGCTCCCTCAAATAGGTTCTAAATTTTTTTGTTGAAATGTATTGATTTAGTTAGTTATAAACTTCTCTGTGAAAGACTGAACAAAAACCTACTTAGTATTCAATTATGATGACTTTGGAAAGATTATGCAGTAATATTGGATACTTTTAATTTTAGTAATTTTGTTATTTTCGTTCTTTCTCTTCATTTTACTTCACAGCGGGACAAGAATCTTCCTGAATTAGTAGAATTGGCAGATCAGGCTTTGAGTAGTCTACCTTTCCACCTACACTTTCCCTTACTTCAAGAATGCATTCACATGTGCTCAAATATGTGAGTACATTACTATTTAAAAGTCTGCTTAAGGAAAGATGATTTTTTTTTTTGTGGATAAAATTCTCAAATAGGAGCTCCCTTCTTTATTCTTCTAACTGGTTTGTGCCATTCTGTGATGGATTTCTTAAAAATTAAATTCCAGTTGCTAAAAACTTAGTTATATTCTATGTACAAGCTTTTATGATTTTTTTATGTAAAGTACGTGATTTATAAGGAAACAGGCTTAAACACTTTGACTTGTCTTTCAGACTTCTTGAAAATCCTTTGCCCTGAGTATATTTGCATAACTTAATTTTATTTTACTTTCAGAAATCCTGAAGAACTTACTGTATTGTAGATGCTTTATATTACAATATGGGATCTCATTTTTTAAACAGCATATATTTTTTGTTTTTTCGATTTTTCCATGTCTCTAGTTAGAGAATAAGTTACCTTATGGTACCTGGAAAAGTTCTTGAACAACAAAAATTTAATTTTTTACTGATTCAGAACTTGACTTTAGGGATTTTTTTCAAAGGAAACTGCATTTAAGGGCTGTCCAGTAAGTGATTTTAAATTATGAAATATCAAAATGTTTTTCAATGTTCTAATACTTTTAAATTTAATCATTCTTTGGTTACCGTTTCAGACAGTAGGAAAATCAGTTTTTTTTTCAACTAACATCAATTCACTTCATGATAGTGAGATGGACTTCAACCTCTTTAATGAAAAACTTCTAAAAACACAGATTTTTTTTATAATCATATATATGCTCAAAGGTGTCTGCTGAAACTCAGAATTTTATGTTTTCAGATGAACATCAATGTTTTTCAGACTCTTAATTTTGATGAGAGTTTTGAAAAACTATGGTCTTTGAGTACCTAAATGTTTGAAAGAACAAACATATGCAAACACAAAGATTGATACTATGATTTTGGCAAGTATGTTGTGATCTCTGAACTTTTTACTGTCTTTCAGAATGTGTACCATTGCAGGAAGTATTTTTCAGAGATTATCCTGAAATTTAACAAGAAATTTTTTCTAGGCATCTTTAGCTACTGTAAAATAAATTAGTTAAATTAACTATTTTTAATTTTTAGTTGGAAGTCTCCTGAGGCCACCTCATTGCTTCAGGCGGAAGGCCAGAAGTTGCTTCTGCATCTATTGTCTCACCCTTTGTTGAATATAAAAGCTGAAGCCTATCGCTGCTGTTTGGAAGTGGTTAAGGTTTGAATTAATTCTTACTTAACACTCTTGGTGTTGCACTCAATAATGCATGTTATATGGTTTTGTCATTACAGAAGCATTTTTCATACATATTCTGTTTACCATGTATATGCTGAACAATCAGCGAAGGCCTGGGCTTGCAGTTTGCTGTTACATTTTTGGTTTTAAATCTACTTGGTTAGGTTAGTCTTCAGGTACTGCACTTAAAAATGATATGTAAAAACATGTAAATCCTTTTATGTACTCGTAAGTTGTTTGTTGTTTTGTTTTCTTTGGCATTTTTTTCCCTGTTTTGGAGCCATGTTGTGTGTGTCTCAGTTTTTTTCACATGGGTATTTTGTCACGGCTTTAGTTTTTTGTGATGATAGCCCAAGGGATAAAGAGCATGAACTTCCTAAAAGTATGGCTGTACTCTATGCTGGGAATGGCAATGTCAGATTCACCAGGTCATTTTAGGTATTCAGTAATATTGGCTCACAAAATAAAAATAATTTTTGTATTTTGATATAATACTTGATTGAAACTTTTACTTTCTATAATTGACATAATCTGTACCTAGTGTGCTTGTAGCACAATCCACTAATGCATAAATATGCTGGAGCTAGTCTCCCTGAAATAACCCCTATCTCCGCTGAATGACACTTGTCTCTTTTTGTGAGATTTCTCTTTTTGTGAGATTTTTACCAGCCTGTTTCAGGTTTTTCTTATTTTAATATAGTGCCAAACATTTTCTTATTTAATGTAATGCCAAACAAGATATACAGGTTTTCAAATTTATTTCCACAATTATTCAAAATAAAACCAAAATTATTTTCTATTTCTTAGTCCTGTGTAGTAACAGGAGTTTTCAATCAGTGATCTAGATTGTGTTTCTTCCAGGGCTGTCATGTTTAGCTTTCAGAACTAGTCTTCCAAAGTGCATGGAGAAAGTCTTCCACTGCATGACAACTTCAGGCTGTCTATAATATAAGATGTGGTAGTGGAGACTGTCTTGAATTTTTAAACTAACCAACTTTATTTTTACTGAAGGACTGTTTAGGTATTCATAATATTGCGAAGCCCGTGCCTTCAATCTGCCAGGGAGTACATTTTCTTCTACACCCTAAAGTGTTGTATGAAATCTGTACATTCGGCCTTCAGGAAGATAAGCATGAGGTACTGTGTTTACTAGCAGCATTTGTAAATCGGCGTGCATGCAGAGTAGGTGGTGATATTCTCCATAGTGGTCTAATGCTTACCTGAAGTTTTGACTAAATATGGTTTCTTGCATACAGAAAATCTTTGCAAATAGTAAGGTTGTAGTACATGGAAGGATTTTTTTAATATAATGAATTCTGAGACAAGATAGTATTATGTGCACAGGATGCTATTTACTGTAATAAAGACCAATATAAAATTAAATAAGATATGTTTTTTACTTTTTTCCTGTAATATTCAGCCCTAGTAAAATGTGCATGTGATGAAAAAGTAAGTATGGTGCTTCACATTTATGGGAAACGTGGACTTTGAAGTCTCAAGTTTTGTAAAAGTGGGATAACCTCTGAAATAGCAAAAAGACACTTTAAATCTTCAATTCTTTGCTATAAAATTGTATTTCACCACCACAAACATCTGTTTAAATATAGTCACCTGAGTATTATAGAAGTGTTCTATAATATTATAGAATAGGACCAAATTTCCATTGGGCTCATTTATACGCATGACTGCTTAACATATGTCCACTATTTCCTAGCCTATAGAGCTAAGTAGGAAGTTGTGAGAGGAAAATAAAGTTACTTATGTTCTTCATAACAACTCACTTATAGCTGATCTATAACATCCCTACAGTCAGAAAGAACATTGACTAACAAATTATTTATATATTTTTAGCTTCTCTTCAGGAATGAGATTTTTTTTAAAAATTCAGTACTATGCACAGTTCTATTTAAAAGTGATTTTTTGAGATGTGAGCATTTTAAAGAGCGAAGTAAAATATCTTTGAGAATGTGCTAAATGTTTATGCTTTGAATGTAGTTTCTTTTGCAAGGAAAACATTTATTTTGGCTACTCCATTGGATATGTTATTAAAAAGACTGACAGTATTCTCTATTAGTGGTTGGTCAAGCAAAAGAAATGGATTTCAACTGATGCTGAATTTGAAAGATCAGAGATAGAAATATAATAAAAAGGTGTTATAAGGTAGAGAACAAAATGTGACAAATTTGTAAATAGGCACTAACAAAATAGATAATGAACATCGTATCCAAGTATTTTTAAATTTATTTTACTTCTTTCTGTATAACTGCTGCTTAAGTGCTCATAAAGCGTCAGTTTAATCTTTTAGGCATGTGACATTGTGGAAAAATTTGAGAAGAACCTTGTATTTCAAGGTTAGGCTTCATATTTGCCATAAGATTCTATAAAGCCAGTCTTTGTCTAAAGATAGACTAGAGTGATATTATTAAAGGCTGTCCTTTTTGCCTGGGGTGAGAGGATTTTTAGCTCTGGTATAAAATGCAGGGTTTTAGCTGCTGAAGGTAGGTGTTTTCACACTATGCAAGGAAGAGTTAATTCTGATAAGCTAGGCTTTTTCGTGTGTTCCCACTGCAGTAATAATTTTAGCTTGTAAATAATTATGTAGATTGGATACATTAATGCAGTGAAAGTGCTGTATCATACAGCTTTTTTGGTTTTGATAGAGAACTTCAGATGAATTATGATACAGTTGGAAATGTTTGGTAGCCTTCTTAGTTTGACTCTTTGCCTCAGGAAAGTGAAATAGCCACATAACAGGCTTTAAGTCTCTTCTTGTTCTGTATCTTCAGAAGCATATCATAGACTGGGAATAAAATGCCCCAGAAAGGCCAGGTCAGGAAAGAAAAGAAGCAGAATTTCTTTTACCTTCAGGGTAGAGGGACCAATAGGTGTAGAAGTTTAAATAATGGTTTATTTTATTTCAGAAAAGACATACCAGTGTTCTAAGGAGAAAATGATTGAGTGCTGTTTAGGCAGAACTATTAGTGTGTTTCGTCTTGGCGGCTTTTCTAACAATATTCGGTGTAACTGACGGTTTAAATGTAGCATTCTACAGTAACAATATTTTGTCTTTGAGATGTTTTTGTATCACATGTCCAATTACAGCATTGACAAACTGACTCAGACACATTGGTGGTTGCATTAGTGATTTGTTTTTTTTATTGACCAGGTGAACTCTACAGCCAAGGCCATTCTTATACATATGTTGCAAGGACGATTAATGATGGAAGTACTGACTTGGAACAAGTTTATTGAGGCCCTCTGTCCTGTCATTCCTGTTTTGCAGGTACTTCCAAGTGCTTTAATCTGAATTTGATGTATGAAATAATGTGTATTAGGTTAAATAGCATCTAGAAATAGCAGATGGAAAATAGATTAACAGTAGCATACCTACAGATTTGTTCTATCAGGTGTCAAATGGAGAAATATTTTATAGGCATCCTAATATCAGTAAAAGTTTATTAGTGCCTTGAATTTGTAGACACATTTTAGCCTGGTATTACTTGTGCGTAGAACTTGAAATGTTGTAGTACAAATGAGCCAGTATTGACTGGGACTTAAAAGTTTTGAAGATATGAGTTAATTATAAAAGTACAGATTAAAGCATTCATGCTTTTTAAAATATGTTAATAATTACTGGAAGGCCCCCCCCATGTCTTAAATTTGAAAACTGTAGCTCCTCTGTGATAATAGTTTGCTGAACAAATATACACTCAAAAAATGGCAATCAGCCTAAGCTATATTTTTAGTATATTTAGATATTTGTTTTTTGTTTCCAATATTATAGAAGTATCCCTTAAGCCTTAGTCTTCATGTTTCCAGTGATGTACAAATTTCATTTTCATTATTTTTACTCTCACTTGATCTAAAGGAAACTTTTGCCTTTCTCAGTCGGATTTTCAGTCTAATTGCTCCATCTGGATTCTTTACTGTTTTTTTTTCACTGGTACTTGAAATTTCCTTTTTGTGGTCTGCCCATAGTCTTCCAGATTAGATATTTTGCTGCATTTGCCTGGTATCTGTTTTTTTCCCTTATTTCTCCCTTAGCAAATAAATTCAAGTATATGTTTTGTCTTCGTTTTCTCCAAAAATAACACTCTCAACAATTATATCGACTTGTTTCCCTGCTATGTGTTCATTAATTGCCTGCACCTCAATATTGCCATAAGTTGAAAAAGCAGCTTATATAACTTTACTCTGTATGCAAGTAGCACAAAAATCAAGGGGAGAAGTTGCAAATAAGATGGGCCGTGAAATAGATGGCTCAGAAAGAAAAATATGTAGAGGAAATACATTAAGAACTTGAACAAGTTGGGAGAAGGGTTATTTCAGAGCCTTCTCAACCAGTTGTTAGAGCTTTTTTGTGTTACCTGCATATATATCTTACATATGATTGACATTCAAGATTAAATAGTTGGGGATTTAATATAGGCTATAGGCTAAACATGTGAAAAATTTTTGTGAGTAGAATTTCCCTCTGTTCTGTAGCCTATAGTGGCTTTGTACAATAGATACCAGAGTAGGGTTTACCAGAGATCTGTGTTTACTATATGCATATAAAATGCATTGTATTTTGCTCTGCTTTTGAAATGTTTGCAGTATCATTGCTTGACATAACTGATTCCCTTTCGTCTGTGTGAGAAAATGCTTTGATGAAGATCTGAAAATAGGTAGAATTTAATGTTTTAAAATAACTTTCTTTTAGGGACTAAATTTTATTTACTGGAGTGGAAACTGACCTTGTAGAGCAGAATCATGTTAACAGATTGAAGGGTGATGCTTTGGGCCAAAGCACCTCTGGGCCATGTAAAGAAATCTGTACTTCTATTTATATACAATATAATTTAGTAATTTTAAACAATTTTTTTCACAGAGAAGTATTAATCTGCAGAATTTGAATATTTTCTTAAAAATAACTGCATAGTTTTTTGGGTTTTTTTATGTTGCTCCTTCCACACCCTCCGTTAGCCCCTAAAATGGAATTAATTACCTTGTTTAATTTTATAACTTTGGAAATTTTTGTTTGTTGTTTGTTTCACTTAGGGTTATGCTGACACAAGAGATACTTTAGGTAAATGCATCCTCTCTTTGAGTGAAACAACCTCTGACAAAGGAGAGGGCATTCTCCCAGGAACTCCCAGACTACAGGCTGCTCTGCGCCTTCTCTTCTCAAAAAAGCAGCTGTAAGTAATGCTCTGCAGCATTTCAGCACATCTTCTCTTGTTGATGACAGCATCTTCTCCTAAATATTATGCTGTGACTTGATTTGAAAGGTTAAATAATCAATTCTGAATCTGGTACTTCCACCCCATATTAACTTTTAAAACTAAATAATTTCTAACTGTACAGCTCAAATTTTCCAGTATGAGGGCTTTATGTATTTATTTTAAGTATTTTTTCATTTAGGGTTCGTTCTGTAGCAGCTAAACATTTAGCATTCCATCTTCTCAGTGAAGAAAGGGCAAACCTGAAACGCCCATGTCTGGATGGTAATGTCCTTTCCAGCATTTCAAACTTATTTGTTATAGAAGGAGCTATGGAGGTAAAATTGGATGACAAAATAAACTCAATAATCAAGGTTAGTAAACTCTTGTCTAAATTTTTCTCTTCGACTTGTCCAGCCTCTGAAGTTTCCAATTTCAGAAGGTTGCAATATTTCATACAGATTGCCTGGCTTCATAAAAAGTCTGTTGATGAATTCTTTCTGTGTGCACTGAAACAGTATTTCTTATGCTACCATTTGCAACATTAAGAAAAAAATCATTCCTTTTTTTCTTCTCTGCAGAGAAGATTTGATTGCAGAGAACACAGGCCTGCTCTGTTCGTAACAATTTCATTCTGTGCGGATAGAACTTGATTTTTTCCTCATATATTTTTTCTCACAAAAACAATTTTTACTAAAACAAGCACAAATAATTTTTCATATGAAACATTTTAAAACAGATTAAAACTTATGTTGTTACTTAATGTTGCTGCTGTTGCAAAGTGTAAAGTAAATCATGAGTGTATGACTCAAGGGAATACATCTCTTTTTCTTTCTGTATTCTCATCTCCCTTCCATTCTCCTTTCTTCTTTCACCTCAATACTTTCAGATTAACAATATAATAAGCAAATGCTGAGATGCTTGACCCTATTGCCATTAAAAAGTCAGTCCTCTTTACAGACTAAAAAGCATGTTTTAGCTTTACTGTATGGTGTTTAGATTTCTGTAGTCCTACATAAATTAGGCATTATTTGTTAGAAGTCTGCAGCTATGATGTGCTAGAAGCTGTTTGGTTTTCATGTTTCACAGACATTATTAGAGATTTGTTGCAAAAAGATTATAACCTAATCCATTCCTCTTACGTGTGTGTGGGCTCTAATCAAGTACATTCTAATAAGGAATTAAGTTATCTTTCTTTTCTACTTCCTGTTAGGAAATTTGGCTGGTTACCTTGTTTCATGATAGCATACTGGATGCAAATCTAATATTGTTTTACTTTTAGGCAGAAACTGTTGAAAAGCTTTATGATATTTTTACTTCTGATGCTGTTGACCTAGTTTTACGGAAGTCTGCAGCTGAGCAGCTGGTTGTCATTTTAGAAGGTAAACGTCTTCAGAAAATTTGTATACATTTGTGAGCTTGAAGTTTTGCTAAGTTTTCTGTATGTTTGTGTTAAGGGTACTCTTTGCAAATTTTATTTTATGTATTTTGGTAAAAAGGAGAAGTGATGGAATTACAATGCAAGTAAGGAATCTTAGAGCATTATTTCACTTGGTGCATAACTGTGGAGTTTCAAACCTTGATGTTTTTACTCTACATACTCGAACTCTGATTCAATAATGTCTTCTTCAAGGAGTTTGAATTCTCATGAGAGAACATAAGCTCTTTGCCATGGGAAGATGAAATCTTAGATAGTATTAAAAATACTGTCAGAAAAATTACCACAAAAATGAGGAAGTCTATCTACTTTGTCTCATAAAATACATTTAGTTATGGCTGCAAAAGTTTTCAGATGTCTCAAAATGGAAACAAAGCTGAAATTGTGAAGGAAATAGGATGAAGGATGAAATTGTGAAGGAAAAAATGCTGTTTTATCAGGACAAATTTCATATGAAGGATCACTTTTTAGTTATTATAAAACAAACAAACCAACCCANAGGGTGGAGGGGTTTTTTTTGTTTATTTCAGCTGGGAAGGCCTATTGAAGTTTTTGTGTGATGGCAAGTGTTAGATGTTTACACCTGAATGGGTTTTAATTTTTTGGACCAGATTTTTGGTGGAATATAGCTTTTCTTAGACATTAGTCAATCAGAGTAGAAGACTGATTTTCAGTTACAGTGTTTTCGTCACAAATATTAAGTTTTGTACCTGAAAATAAGTGTAGACATACTAATCCAATGACTTCTCATAATTTTTGTCTTTTATGTTTTTGTGTACCTAATGCAAAATTTCTGTTCTGTGTATAACGGAACAAAGTTACTGTATTTGTATTTGTCAAAATTTAAGTTGAAAGAATGTACACTTGCAATTAAAAATAAAAGAAAAAACCTGAAAGAACAAGAAAAATCCCAGTCCTTAGTTTGCAATATGACCATGTGGAACTGTAGACTGCTTTTTAAAATATGGAAATAATTGTGGTTTGTATTCTCTGCCATCTCGTGGTCAGACAGTGAATTGACTCCGGCCAGCAGTGTGCCGTTCCTGGATCATACACAACTTTTGTGACTTGGTGCAGGTCTGATATTAGGAGTGACATCTAATTAACTATCACTTTTAATGAAGAAAAAATAATTCTTCATATAAAAATCATTTACTGAAATGTGTTTTTCTGAACTTTGAGTAGCAGCAATAATGATTGTACTTGTTGAATGACTGCAAATACTGTTGTTGGTTTTACTGTATTTTCAGGCTGTTATTCTGACAACTGCTTTCTTTTTCAAAGGCGAGTAAAGTTACACAAAAGAGTTTGCTGAATGCTTTGTTTCTTCTCTCGCTGGATATGTCATTCTCCTTGGAATACCCGAGTGTGCATGAATCCGTTGCAGCCTATCTGGAGCAGATGAGTACTGAGAACTACAGTATTTACAAGCAAGTTTCAGAAGCTGCATATTCGATTGAATGCACTTGTAGCTTTATGGTTGAAGTTCATAAGGAGGTGTGAAACTTTACTATATAAAATATTTCCTGTAGGCACTCAATTTCCTCACTTTGTTTTCTCTCTGGTAAAAATTAAAGTCTAGCATAGCAGAGGAAGATCCCCAAGTATGAGTACTCTGTATGATGCAAGGTGTAGTTAATTTATATTTGTTTTCATTAATGCTAGTCATGATGTTGGTAAAAATTCTTATCTGAAATAAAAACAAAGAAATAAACAATTGGAAATTGAAAGTAGGCATGGGACTTCTTATGGGCAAAAAAAGAAGCAGTAGTGAATACTCTCCTTATTTATAGAAACATATACATGTATATAAATATCTTTATATACTTATATATTTATATANTTCAAGTGACATACCTTTTTGTTGTTTATGTTGTTGAATATTCTTACACCAAATACTCTCATGGTGATTAAGTAAATACCATTTTCAATTCCATATTAAACTGTTAAAGCCTTTTAAAATATTAGAATTGACATCCTCGTTTGACTAAAATTGAGTTGCACTGGGATTATTCTTCACTGTAAAATTCTTGTGAGAATTTATGTAATGTATTTAAGAATCTAGTGTTCAAGAGGCTGCTATAGTCAGATAAAAATACTTTGAGGAGGCTTCCCTTGCTAGAGATCTGTACTTCTGTCGATTGATTGGCAATATTAGAAACTTATTCTAGACAGTAAGAGTTTGTAATCTTACAAAATGTTTAATATTAATATTGTTTAATATTAAGTTTGTGCAGAACCAGTCATTCTTACTATCTTTTGCTTTTCCTACAGATACCAAAATGCATGATGTTGTGAAAAAGTTGGGTGTGATAGAAAAGATATTGGCCTACCTTAATGAGTGTGTACATGTGGATGGCAAGGTAAAAGTATTGTTAGAGGTTCTTCTGCAAGCATTGCACAGCATGACAGTAGTAGAGTCTGCCTTTTTCTGCTCTTGCAATACTGGTCTTTGTGCATTAATGCTGCACTAAATGCAAGTGTTTAATAATAATTTTAATTGCAGTATGTATTTTGTTCTGGTTTTGATAGTGCTAAGATTCTTTTAATCTTAGCAAGATTAAAAAAAAAAAAAAAAAGAGAAGATTGGTATCCCAACCTATGAGAAGAGTTAGCCAGAGAATTGTGTATGGTGAGGTTCTGGAATGTACCAAAGCTTCCTTGAAAGCTTTCTCAGCAGAGTACAAAAAATTTTTAATGACTGTTAAAAAACAAAATGTTATGTTATGTGTAATGCTCTGTAAACTTAAATTCTGAGGCCAATTATGATTAAAAATGAGATGTAATTGTATGACATGCTATTTCATTGTGCCAGATTGAATTTCAGCTATGAATAATTTTCTGACCAATAGAAGATCACTTCACCAGGGAGGGTCTCTTGTTGTAGGTGATGGAGCTTTCCATTTTTGTAATATATGGGTAATTTGATTCTTGATTTTTTTTCTGGAATTCATTCTTTGAAATCATTTCATGCAAGCATATATAGGCTAGAAGGTGCTCAATGTAAGTTCGGTAGATAAAGTTTTTTGGCTTTCTTGCATAGTCTTGTTACTGCATTCCAGCAGTCCAAACCTTGAGGTTTTTTAAGAAACCATATGAATTTTTATGTAGTAATGACTTTATTCCCAAAATGTTCTAGAGAAAATAACTGCTTGATACTTACTGGAATTCCTTTTTATTGTCAAACTAATGAAAATTACATTCTTATTCAGAAATCACAGTTTTTCCCCCCAGATTATCAGTATCTAGGATTATATTATCGCTGTAGCATTAATGAATGTCTTGTCCAATTTATGATAGCTTGTATACAAATACTTCAGTAACTGTTCTAATACAGTTGAAGAAATTGAAATACTAGGTTTCTCAGGTTTTTGAATGTTGGGGTTTTTTATATGTCCGTTTTCTAATATCTTATACTCTTTAGAGAGAGAAAGTACTGCAACTGTTGTTTTGGTTTGGGAAGTGAGTAGATATTGCTCAATAATGCAGAAGGACAAGCATGGGAAATATATTGCCCTGAGCAGATTCTTCATAGTCAAGTAAGAGTCTAGGATGAACTTTAAAATAATATTTTTAAGCTCTTTATAAAGTTTAATCCAGGAAAGGCTCAGGCAACAACTCTGTAGGGCCTGTGACATTAGGACACTATCCTGAGGGAATCTAGTCCAGATTCTTGGTTCTCCCCTTGAATGACTTTTTTTTTATTTCATCATAAAATCAACAGCAAAGAAAAACCAACAAAAATCTTACATGGTCTTAAAAAAGTGGCCACAGAGAAAAGAAAATAAAAATAATAGAAATAAAAATCAGCATCTAAATTAGGCTTTATTTATAACTGTGAAAAAGATTCTTTCCATACTGAATAGTAGGGCTTTCGTTCATGCAGTATGAAAATAAAATGTATCTGTTGATGCTGTTTACAAAACAAATTTTAAGGGCAGAAACTCATAGGCAAAGTAGTGATACTGTGAAAGAAGTACTCTCTTCTCATTCTTAGGAGCTGTGACTTAGGTTGTGCTTTTGGCCGTTCACTGATACTTTAACTTTTAGCAAACTGCTTTCCATTCTCATGATCTGACAGGCTGGGACCCAGAAAATTAATGTGATATAATAAACTATTTACATTTTTTAAAAATTAATAAACTTAGTTGTAAATACTTGGTGTTTTTTTAAATCCTTAAGCTTACATAGATCCTTCTTAAAATTGTATAATTTGAAAGCAAATGTTATAATTCTGTTATGAAACCAGGGACCAATAAAATTACCATCAGTTAATAATAAAATCAACAAGTAAATAATTTTTTTATGAACATGCAGTCGTCATCTGGCTGAAATGTGCTTGTCTAAGGAAGTTACAGAATTTTGTTTTAGAAATGATGGACTATTGCTTAATAGTGTGACAGTCTAGTAAAGTTCATCATGATACATTATACTGATAGTTATCTTTATTTAATCTTTTTCTCTGTTTCTGCAGCTTATGGAATCCATAGTGGTGCCGTGTCTGACACTCCTACGCAAAATTGTGTGTGCTGACCCAGTTGTTCGCCTGAACCTAGCACAGCAACCTTCTTTACTGCTTTTGCTATTTAGAGGTGAGAATTGTATTTCCACTGTGACACCCCTGTCAAAAGATGGTTAGATGTTTAACCAAATATCTTCGTAAGAACTTTGGGTCACGTCATGATACCAGATTCTGATATTTAAAAGATAAATCACTGTGTGCTGGTTTTCCCTTGTTGTGGCATATGTTGAAGATGTTGGCAGGAAACTGTGGAAAGCAGTTGCTTTTAACTAGTGTCCTTCTATGTATTGTCAGGTTATCAATTTTTTCCTAACACATTTTTAAATATCTTTATTCAGTTTCCCTGATCATCCAAAGTGATCGTGCTGTTTTAATTGAAACTACAGTATTGCTTTGTCTTCTGTTGTTTGATGAAGTAGCAAGAGCAGAAACATGGTATGAAAATCCACTTATTTAATAGCATATTCTCTAGACAAATTTTAAGGTTTTGATAGAAATCAATTTTCCTATATCTCCAGACAAGTTATGCCCCAAATTTTGTAGATCCAAAATTGCATATTTGTTGTCCAGATTGTTTCGATAACTGGGTTACATGCTCTGGAGGCTGACATGGCATATTTTTGCACTATGAATACCTTACTGTTAATTTTATTTTTCAAAAAACCTTGTTTGGTCTGTAATCCATCTTTTCCATGAATAGAAACTACACAAATCAAATGGCTAGCTATAGACATGTTTTTTTAACTTAATTAGAATTCTTCTATTTACTTTGGCTTTTAAGTGTCTTTAAAGCAACAGACCCCAGCTTATGATATTTTATTATTTGTATATGCATGAAAAAATATGCTTTTAGAATTCACACACATGAAATATACTGAAAGTACTTAGATGTGGTTTTTCTCTAACAGAAAGAGGGAAACAATTATGCAATGTTTTAATGTACAGTATATCTGCAATAAGTATTCCATATGTGTGTGATTTAAGAAATATCTTAATATTGCATAATCATGAAGATATATTGTTTATTAATACAAATTATTCATCAATGGGTCAGTGAAGATCTATCTAAAGGGTTATCACATCTATAGCCAAATAATAAGGAAATAACATATGTAGCATTAGGAGAAAGTCATATCTTAAAATAGAGTGTAATAACTATGACTTATTATCTCTTACAGGGCTGATAGCATATCCAGTAATAATACTGAGGTATCTGCCTTCAGTTTACCTGTTGCTGTTGTTAGAAGGTATGTGTGAGTGCTGGTTGGTTGGTTGTTTCATTGGTTTTGATTATTTTACAGTTAGCTACTGATTTCCATTTGCTGTCCTTCCTGAAGTATGGAAGTGGCAGGATGAAGGGAAACCTTGATGAAAGCACTTTTACTATGATGAAATCAGCATTTTTAAGTAGGGAATTGTTTTCTCCATGTCTTTGTTCTCTGTGAAGGAGTTTTGAAAACTTTATTTGCAAACTTACAAGTTGGTTGTAATAGAGCATTTAATTAAAAAATGAGCAAATGAAAAAAATCTCACCAACTACTTTCAAAAATTTTTATTGTTATTTGTGTATTTTTAGGTATCATCTCCCAGTCAGGATCACTGCTCATCATGTAGTTAGCCCTAATACTGTTGTGGTGCCATTGTCTTCTGAGTGCTTGGCTATGAAACCCGTGTCAGATATGCTTAAGACAGCTTGGAATCTGTCATGGTACCATGGCATTGAAAACCTTCTGCAGCTGATAAATTATGAGAAGGAAGCAGAAATGTGAGCTATTTTATCTTTCATTTTAAGTCCCAATGTATCTCAATTAAATTAGTGTTTCATGAAGCTTAAATAGGCTTTCAACTTCAAACAGCAGTTTAAGCTGTTACTTGTTTGCTGTCGTTTAAACGTAAAGGATCACATCCCAAGAGGATGAAGGTATGTTGTCACAGCTAATGTTTTACCTAAATTGCATTTGTACATGAAGTCTAGAGCTTGATCTAACTTATATTGATGGTCAGGCTAATTCCAAACAATTTAAAATGGGCTCAGTGGCTGTTTTTCTTTATAGTCATTGTGGTTTCTTAGGGAACCAACTCTTTTTTTCTTACTATGTAGACCTCAGCTATAAAGTTGTGTGACTTTCTTGGTTTTCTTGAAGGTTTAAATTTCAGGTAAATATTCTTAATGGTAATACTGAGACTTAGTATTTAGGTGTTGTTTTTCCAAAGAGCTCAAAACACCTCATGATTTACAAGTGGTGGTGTTTCTGGTTTCGTTTTAGTTTTTTGTTTGGCTTGGTGTTTTTGAAGGGTTAGTGAGGAAAGAATTGGCTAACAAAAATAATGTTTTAAGGCAATTTCTGTTTTATCTTCTCAATTAGACAGGAAGGGGAAGAAGTCAACACTCTTTGAAAAAGTTTGTAGAGATACTGTTAATAACTTTTCTCTATGCCTTTTCAGATTTTTAGACTCTCTAAAACTTTCCTCAGAAGACATTCTTATATTGAAAATAACTCACACAAACTATGGACTGCAGGATTGTCTTACTTTGATCATTCAGGCAGCATCCCACAGGGATGTTAGAACTGCTCTCACCAGGCTTAGCTTCTATGTCCTGAATGACAGACTTGCATTAAAATGCAATTCTGGGCCTTGTGGAACTACTTTGAAAAGCTTTGTTTGGCAGAAAGCAATGAACAGGTAAGCATATTGACTACAAGAATCCATTAAAGATTGCGATACTCAAATAGTAACATTTCTACTTTTCGTATTTTAAATTTAGGGAATTGATTGTCAATGCATCTCTGATTCTGATATATATTTATATATATATATACACACACACACATGTATCTGTATATCTATATATTATATATATGGGCTGACAGGAGCCTTAGGCAGTTCAACAAGGGAAGTGCAGAGTTCTGCACCTGGGGAAGAGCAAGCCCATGCCTCTGCGATGAACCAAGCTAGAAAGCAACTTTACAGAAAAGGACCTGGGGGTCCTGGTGGGACACCAAGGTTAAAGTGAGCCAGCAGTTTCTCCTTGCAGTAAAAAAGGCAAATATTATCCTGGGCTGCTTTAGGAGGAGTGTTGGCAGCAAGCTGAGGCAGGTGATCCTTCTGTTCAATTCAGGTCTGGTCTGGGGCTCTGGGCCCAGTTTTGGACTTGTCAGTATGAGAGAGAATCATATGGAGCATACATACTGGAGAGAATCCAATGAAGCACCACAAAGATGATGAGAGACTGGAATATCTTTCCTCTGAGTAAAGGATGAGACAGCTGGGACTGATAAATGTGGAGGAAAGAAGACTCAGAGTGAGGATCTTATCAGTGTGTACTAGTACCAGAAGAGAAGGTGGGACCACGTTCCTTCCGGTGGTGTCCAGTGAGAGAAGCAATGGCCGCAAACTGAAACACAAGAGGATCCCCGTGAACGTCAGGAAACACTTTTTTACTGTGAAGGTGACCAAACACAGACACAGGTTGCCCACAGAGGTTGTAGCAAATCAATTCCTGGACACAGTCCTGAGCAAGCAGCTGCACGTATCCCTTCATAAGTTGGGTGGCATGACCAGGTGACCCCTGCAAGTTCCTCGCAATCTCAAAGATTATGTGATCTTGTAGTTTTACACAAAACCACCAAATATTTAAAATTCTCTATTTAAAATAATGGCTATTTGAAATGCATAGGTAAGCTTTGCTATTATCAAATGCTAGTATTTAATATGTAAATAACTTTTATTTCCTGTATGTGACCCTGCTCAGATTTCTCTACAGTTTACAAAACAGAATTCCATGTTTACCATATGCAAATAAATATTTAAATATACATAAGTATTTTGCATTATAACAATAACAATGTTAACAACATATTGTGTGTATCATAGGCTAATACAATGCCATATTTTCTGTATGTGTAATATACATATTTACTCCATATAATTTAACATTTGCAGGTGACTCCAGTCCTATTAGCCTGAGATTTTAAATGCTGTTTTAAAGTGCTACAAGTATAAAAGCTTTTATTTGTATTGCAGGTTTTTACAAGTGCTTCCAGCTTCTGTGGAGGATGAAAAGCTTTTGGTAGATGTCCTAAGATTTTTAAACAAATTGCTTAGAGAGCAGAAATCAAATCTAGATTCAGACCATCTGAAGTGGATCTTGAAATCATTGCTTAAAAATGTAAGAATGGGGTTGTTGTATATACTTACATGATTTGATTGACCATATGACTGTACTTGCACACACGTGTGCATACCTGCAGAACTGCGTGAGGGTGTGCTTAGCTACAAATGGATAACCTATGTAACATGCAAGAGCATCCATTTTCTTACAAAGGGTGTCCTGTGTTAAATACCTTCATGCACTACCATTTTCCTGTTTGCAAACACAGTCTTAAGCATTTAGGGAAAAATGCTAGTAGACTTAATTTCAATTACTTATAGACTACAGGTACTTCCATTTATATTGCTGCCTGGGAAGCCTGTAATTTTTAAGTATGGCCCATTCAATAATATAAATACTAATATAAAATAAATATATAACCTTAAAGTCATTTGATATGAAGTCTTTCAAGCAGCTGTGATGTCCAAAATGCAAACTGAACTAATTTTGTTACTATGTGTTTTCTGGTTTTTGTGATCTATTTCTATTGCAGGTTATTGCTGTATTACTTTGAGTTTTCTTTCATGCTTCAAAATACACTGTCTTCTTAATGCCAGGATATTTTAAAGGCCTTAACAGTAGATTCTTCTATGGCATTTAGCAGATTTGAGATTCGAGTTACTGGTAATTATAGGAATTTTTCACTGTGCTTTCTGCAGTTACTTCTTAGTTAAGTAATCCTGGAGTTTCTGATTTATGATGTGTGTGATTTGCAAGTTTTCAACAGAAAAATGGCTTTAATGAAGGTCTTAAAGTAGAATTTAAACAATGCATTATGTGACTATTTTTATTCTTTCCTTTTAGCAGCCAAAATCCCTTATGGGCCTCCTGGTGCGACCAGAATCTCAAGTGCAGGATGAAATGGATGAAACACAGGCAGCTGTCAGGCAACGACTGGATAAAGAACTCATTCGTCTTTTTAACATGTTGTTAGTTTGTTCCATGTCATTGACTGACAGGTACAGTGGAAATGGACCTGCCTCTGTCATTCTGATTGGGCATCGTAACACCTGTTGCTGCTGAATTTTGGTCACAATTCGGATATTATTACATCATTACTCAATTGCTCTGAACCATGAAAATTGAAAATGGAATATGTGCTTTTGAAATGAAAATCAACATTAAATATTCCTTTTCACAGTAAAATTAGGAAATTAACAGGAAACTTGAAAGAGAATGTGCTAGTGGTCACTTAGCAAGTGGATATTTAAATTGATTGCATGGAGAAGATGGGCCATTTCTCTTTCACTGCTGCAAATTTGCATGAGCAATTGGTAACTTCATTGATTTTGCAGCATGTATTTATAGCAAAGTAAAACATTGAAATATTTGAAATTGCAATAAACGTTCATTTTCATTCAACTTCTTTTTGGGATATTTGCAACCGCTACATTTGGCATGAAGCTCCAACCTTTTTCTGTCAATTGAGCAAACACAGAAATTAATTTACATTATTTTTTCTTCAAGTTTCTCATAAAACCTTTCCCACACTAAATCTCTCTATCCAAATGTGTTCTAAGAGCTACCAAAATTGCAGTTTAAGATAATATTTGATTGTTTAGTGTCACAATATAGCTGTTTGTGAAAATATTTTCAAAATGTTACCTTTTTCATTATTCCAATTTGATTATTTCTAAAACTTTTGACAGTGGGAAAAAGGGCATGTTATACAAATTCCTGCTAGTTATGTATCTCACACTCCTTTATTTTTTTATTTACTTAATTCTAGATTTATTGTGTTTTGCAGGAAATATTGTATAACTTATCTCTTGAACCAGAACAAACATAAGTGTTATGGGCCATGCATTAAAGAGTTGGACTTGATAATCCTTGTTGGTCCCTTCCAACTTCGAATATTTTAGATACTGTGTGATTCTGGAGCTACTCAGCTTTGCAGCTCTTCTCATGTTGTCCTCAATCTCTTACTCTTTATTTAACGTACTCCTTAATAATGAGTTATATCTCATTTGTCATTTTTAGTTAAGCAACTTTGTTGCAATCAGATGCAATATTATGTTTTCAGAACCTGGGTGAAGCTAGACATGTCACATTGAATTTCATGTTACTCTTTGCATAATGCAATATTAAGTAATTGAGATGCTGAGCGTCACAGGCTAACTGTAAGAAGAATGAGGCATTGGCCTTTTTCAAAATGATTCTTTGTAACAGTTTCATATTGATGGTTCATCTCTTTTTACAATTAAACTAGAGAGGGCTTGGAACTTGCTGGCTTGTTCAGAACAGAGCTGGCTCTGAAGCTGCTTCAGTGCTTAAGGCTAACAGATGCACCACATTTTTATGGACTTCCTTCACTGGAGAGAACATTACAAGGAATGGTTCATGTTACTGCACTTCCAGGCTGGAGTACCTATTCTGCTGCAGTTGAACCTGTCACAATTTGTAAAAAATACTTAACAGGTCTTCTTGAGGTAAGTAGCTTATGTTCTTACTTAGCTTTTGGTTTGAATGCTGGTAAAGAACTGTGTAACTAATGACACTGTGCTTTTTACAATGTACTTTTAGTGAATGTTATCACTAGCAATAGGTGTGAGAAAGATGCTTTTTCCTGCTAAGTAAATAGGAATGATATGGAGACTAGGTTGAGTGATGTGTATCTGTAGTTGTGAAGATTGGTTGTATTGCATGTGCTTTCATCATTGGTTTAAGAGGTAATACAAAGTGACTGTAGTTTTAAGCAAGATAAAAAATATATGTGATGTTTTTAAGAACTGAAACTCCAAGAGGAAAAATTCAAGATAACTTCCCCTAGGCAAAATCCACATATGAAATGTGGTCTGGGAGAAGAGTAGGTTGTTAACACAGAGAAAGCAGAAAAGAGGTAATTCAAGATGCTGCAGTTGCTGGAAAGACAAAATTTCATTCTTATTTTCAGTGTTCTTATATGTTTGCTAAGTCTGTCAACGTGGTTGACAACTAGCTTTTACTCCTAAGATTATATCTTTTGAAAACTCCAATCTTCTTAAAACTTAGACAGAAAAGCGTAGTTCTGAATTTGTTTAACACATATTCAGTAATACATTTTTAGAAGTTTTTCGTTTCAAATACCAATACATCTGATGAAAAAAAGATAGTGTTTTAGGGGTCTTAACTTGCCAAGATTTCTTGAGTAGAAAGAAATAAACATTTTAGACCTGTTTGTTTAGATGAGCTCTGTCACTTGAAGTCTGGACTAAAAAAGGCACCAAGGTTATAAATGTGTAATGTGAAGGAAAGATTATTACTGGAAAAAGTAATAATAAATATTATGGCATTAAATTGAATTTTGATGCATAAGCTCTTCTTCAGAAGAATTAGGCAGTTTTACTTGGCCTAAATATGAAAGTAAATGCAGGTTTCTTTTGGAGAGGAATGGAGAAAGTGGGTATAAAAAAACTTATGTTGGCTGGGACACTGAAAGAAAGAACAGCAAAAATGCAGAGGTTTAAATCACCATGTTTTGTGGAGAAAAGTAAATTTAGAAGTATATCTTCTAAGACTGTTATTTTTTAAAAAGTATTTTGGTGCATGTTTTATTGAAAGCAGCATGCCTTTTAATATGCATGGTTACATATTTGGTCATATTTTATGTTATGATCCAGTCACCTTTATTTCTCTTTATTAGTATTTGATATAGAAAGCTGATAAATTTATTCAAATCACAATAAAGTATATAAATCACGCTTTCTCTTGAACACTGAATTTTGAAAAGAAATTTTATTTTTAATTCCAGAGATAGCAAAAGAATCCCTAGGTACAATATACAGACTTTCAGGTCTGTGAAAAGAAGCTTTCAGGTTTCTATTCAACTTAGAGCTTACCATTAAGCTTGTCTGTATTCTTCATTTGATTAAAAAAATGAAAACCTCAGATGTTCAGAGGTTTAAATGTGTAGGAAACCATCACATGAACAAATTACTCAGAAATAAAGAAATTCTTACAGTTTAGCTGGAAATCTATCATCTTTTTGTGAGTTTAAATTATGATTTAGTGTGTATGACAGTTTGTACTCTGTGTACTGTTAACAGTAAAGCTGTTATGAATTTGTACCCCCACTCTTAGGTCATCTCATCATTTTATGTTGAATGGGGGGGAAATGCCATGTCCTTCATGGGAAAAGGTGTAACAAAAAGCACAGTCCTTTGCTTGCTTCACTTGTCTCACGAAATGATGGCTCAAGCCAAGGATGTGGTGAGTCCATTGTAGTTGACCTTATCTTGTCACTGGTGGGGGCTATGCACAGAGATTTTAACCGCTGAAGTTCAATGATAACTTTCTGTCATGGTTTAGGAATGGTTCTCTCCAACTGAGTAGTTCTGCTAAAACCACACCAGTGCTTACTCTTCCTTCCCCTTCAACTGGAAGCACAAAAGGCAAAAAAAACCCCACATTGATCTCATTTGGTCTATAATCTTAGATAAATGTACAGGATAGAGTATAGCGTGCAAAAAACCTGAAGAATCAGTCCTAGCCATAATGAAATTGTTTTGTAAATAATTCTGTGGGTTTTGAAAGGCCTTCTTTCAGAATAAGCATAATTTCCTTTTATAAATAAGTGAAAAATCTGTATTTTCTGTAGGATGAATAAATTTAAGAATTTATAACATTATTATTTCTTCAGCCTTACAGACAACAGGCTTTCTAAACTATGTTTAAACACTCATGTGCTTAGAGCTTTCACAGTTGTGTGTATATATATGAAAGAATATGTACATACATGGAAAAAGGATTGCCAGATAAAAGCTATCATTACATACTAGCAAAATTCATATTGTGCTTTGTGTTCATGTACATCTTTGAGAGCTAGATTTATGACAGCTTAGTAAAAAGAGCCTTTATCCTGATGCAGTTGAAGCAAATTCAACAATTAAATATTATTTTAGAGAATTAAAATCCAGTCTTACTAATATTTGTGATACCCACAAAAAAGCCCCTTTCGTTATGATTAAGAACGCATGTAACTAGAAATTGCAGTACATCTGCTTCTCCGAATTTCAGGCGTCTCTCTTTTCAGTTCTCTACTCCTTTGTCAAGATATTAGGTACTGGAAGAGTTTATTAAAATTGGGAGGGGACAGAGTTTTAAGTATACTGTAGGGAGACAGCATCCTCCAAAGACTTGGATCATAAATACGTAGATGAAGGTGCGGACTTGATTTTTTTTTTTTTAAATATCGTGGTTATAGAGTAATATGTATAGTAGCATATTGATAAGTTTTATTTTCTTGTGTTTCTAAGTCATAAACTGTGGTTATGACACTTACTCTTTAGACTGGACTCATAGTTTTTAGTCTCAAAGAAATATTAAAACCTGGCTGTTGTTTACAATTGTGATTTAGTGTCAGATCCTTATGGAAAGAGAAGTACAGAATTATCCTTTGTCTGCACAATTAGTGTTAGAACTATTTTAGTAGTAGTTGGTAGCTCACAATGTTAGTACACTGGCATGGATTGAAAGATTTATAAAATAATTTCTTAATTGTTTTTTGTTTGCTAATCAGGACTGGATATCTCTTTGGTCTTTGCCATATGATAGCAGTGAAGAACAAGTTCAGTCTCATCTAGGTCTGGCATGGCTGGTTCCTTTATGGGTAGATAGAGATCCTGAGGTTTGTTACTGTGATATTAACATCATGTCTTATTTTGATCCTTAAGCATTTGATAATTTTTGATTCATTAATGTATTTAATGGTAGAACTGCTGTTTCGAATTATTTAAAATGTTACTGACTATATCCTAAATAGCAGTAATAATACAGTAGGGAGAGTATTTCCATATAAAAATCATCTAAGAAATCCTTCCTTGTATCTTCTGTCTTCCACACTTTCATTAGTCACTCACTGTCATGATTCATAGGAGTTTTCCTTGTCATTATTGTAACTTATCTGCAAAGCAGAAACATTTACCTGAACTAAAAATTCAGAGCAAATGTATTTAATGTGAATCTGCTAAATTATGTGTTTGCTAAATGGACGTATTTTCAAGTGGTAAAATATGAAGAATATTAAAGACTATGTTGCTTATTTTTGAGTATTTAAGAATAATTTTGTTTTTCACTTAGTTATGATTATGAGTTGAGAGCAAGAGAAATATAGGAAAAGAGGTTGTTACTTTTGAAATTATTCCTTTAAGCTCCAGATTCAGTTGATACGACATTATATTAATAAAAAATGCATTGCTAATTACTGTAAGAAATAACCACTTTCTGTTGTGTTTATATGTACTAGGTCAGATTTACAGCACTTGGAATAGGATCAGCTCTTACATCTCTTGAAATAGGATGTATTGCTTTAGCAGAAAGCTGCCAGAATATTTCAGGAGGCCTGTGGGGAACAGTGATAAACATCCTTCTGGATCAGTCTGAATGTAGCATGGTACGGAGGGAGGTATGTTTCTTGCGTCCTTCTGCTCTTGTAGATTGTCAAGTTCTTTTTGATTATGGAGAAAAAAAGCTTTGTATTTTTTATTGCATATATCTATTACCTGTTGCTGCACAACACCTGCTGCTTTGTAAGTTAAACACTATCTGATTAATAAAAATGTTTAGCTGCTTATTTAGGAATTGCATAAGGAACAAATACAGATTACTTATTTCAAAACAGAAATTATATAAACAATACAAGTAAATTAATAAAAACTCCTAAGGCTTGCTCAGCTAGATAAATATGTTGCTAAAGCATAACTAATTAGTCTGATTTTAATTGTTGCTTTGTAACATTTGTGAATGCTTTGGTACAAACTCATCACCTGATCTGCATTAAATATCTGTTTATTGCAGACATGAAGTAATCTAATTTGTCTAGGCACTGAGGTTTACTGGTGAGAACTGAAAGTCTGTACTATGGCAGAACAACACATAGAATTATATATCGATTAATTTAAGCTCTGTGCACTTTATTTGCAATTTTTTACGGCTCTAGTTGTAAGGTTTTCCTTCTGTTCCAATCAATAAGAAATAAAAACTCTGACACTCAGTGACTTGTTTTTATCCCAGCTCTACTGCTTAACTAATTTTATTTTCAAAGTAATGTTTGAAATTGTATCTCAAAATGCCTTTAATGATGTGTCCTTCATTATTTTATTTAACTCCAAATTATTGTCTCTTAATTATAGTCTCTTAAGATTCACGTCATTGACAAAAGATTGACAAAATATACATAAAAGGACTTTCAGTCCATGCACAGACATGTGAAGTGTGTGTAATAAAAATTAGAAAAACAAACATGCCATGTATTTATAAAGGAAAATATTTGAAACATGTCTCTGTCCTGATGTGTTTATCACATGATCCCAATTATTTTATAATAATTAAAAACCCCAAAACGTAAGGACAGTAAAGTGAGTGGTCGTGAACAGTTATCTAGGCTTTTCTGTTCAGGAATTTTTT
Organism: Rhabdornis inornatus; assembly: GCA_013397075.1. Lineage (NCBI taxonomy): Eukaryota > Metazoa > Chordata > Aves > Passeriformes > Rhabdornithidae > Rhabdornis > Rhabdornis inornatus. The sequence goes on from VWZS01005568.1 coordinate 441,539, forward strand.
TCCCCTAGTACTTCCTGTACTTGTAGTGCTTATTCTAGGATTGACTGTACTAGAACAGAGACGAAAATATCTTATAAACAAATACATTTGTTTCCTTGTGATTTCTATCCCATCTTTTCCTTGTCTTTTTTTATACCAGCCTGCTGTTGTTCCATGTTCTAATGCTCTTATAAGTGAAGTTTGAGGGCTTTGAAGTTATATCTTTCTAATTATTTTTTCCCAACATGAACATGAGAATTCTGTGTATTTCAGCATATATCTAAAGCAGGGGAATAATATGTAGACTGTACTATTCAATCTGATGTGTTTTTTTGAACTGTGATGGCTAGATGGCAATATTGATGCTTTAATTTCTTTCAGGCTGCTTTTATTCTACAAAATCTACTTGTGATTCCAATCCCTACAGAAGACACGAAAGATTGTATTTGGCAAGTAAGCGACTATTACATTTGATGACAAAAGTCATAGTGTTGCAGAGATATGTCATTTGATATGAAAAGTTCTGTCAGAATACCTATAAAATATCAACTTAAAAAATTACATGTCTAAGGTTATGTTTTGGAAAGAGAAATAAATGAATAGACAAACTTCTTTCAAACTTCCAGCAAGCTCAATAAAACAACCAAATTTAGATTACATATGTATTGCATTTCATGGATGCATTTCTTTGGTTTCCTAGGAATGCATTTCATGGATGCATTTCTTTGGGTTACTTGCTTACTTATATGGTATATCATTAATGTTTTAGGATAGAAATTGATAATTTGTTTTGCCCACACTTGGAATGCAGGTAAAATATGATTTGAGGGGCATGAGGAAGAGGAAATTCCATGAATGTGACGTTTAAAAAATATTTTGAAAGAAAGATGAAGCGGTTTGTGACTTAGGTCACTTTAAATGCTTCTTGAAGACTGCCACTTCCTCAAAGCAAGGTGAACTTGACCAGATTGCTCAGGGCTGTTTCCAGTTGGATTTTGAATTTCTTCATGAGTGGAGACTCCACAATCTCTCTGGGCAACTTGTTCTAGTGTTCGACTACCTTCAGATAGAAAGTTGTTTTCTTAGGTTTAAATAGACCTTCTTGTATTTTAGTTTTTGCCTAATGCCTTCTCTCACTTGATACCAGTCAGAGGAGTCTGTCTCCCTTTGCCTTCTCTCATCAGATATTTGTCAAACTGATAAGATCTGCTGGAGACTTTTCCAGTTCTGCTCTTGAATCAGTCACCTTATTTTACTCTCAGCAAGTCTGGTTCATTGTACATCAGGATATTTGGATCTTAGCTTGCAATATTTTAAATTTTTGTGACCTTGATATCTCTTGTTAATGTCTGTCTTGCTCTTTTCATTGTGTGAGATTATACCTATATAGGAACAGTGTGTATTAGTTTCTGAAGAAATATGCTGATGCAACAATATCACTTTTAATCTGTTCCTTTCTGCAAAAGATCAAGTCAGTGCTGAAAGGCATTCCAGCTGTTTTACTAGGATAAGTTATCCATGATTCAGCTGCACCCAAAATCAGTTATGCTATTTTTTGCAGGGTTGAATTTTACAGAATATCTCATCTTTTCTTTACATGTGATTGTAAAGGAAGCAATTTTACAAATCTGGCCCTTGTTTCAGTCTTACTACTTCTAATTTATCAATATAAATAGCAACTGTTTAGATTCATAATAGTAGGGGGTTACAAAAGAACTACCATTGTAACTTGTCAATATAGACTCTATTAAGAGTTGCTTTTTAGTGTGTTTTTTTTTTTTATTTCCATTACTGTGGTGAAGTGACAAAAACTGAATCCAGTTGCACAGTTCTGGATCAATTCCAGTGCAATTAAAAGAAGCTTTGAGTCAACATGAAACTTATTAAGAACTGCAATTTAATGGAAATTGCTCATCACTTAATAAGTGTTCATGCTGAAAGATGTTATCAAACAACGCTTCACGGTTACTGGTAAATTAAAACTGTTCAAAATAAAAACAATTAAAAATGTAAGATACCACCAGGATCAAATTTTATATTTCAGAGTAACTTTTTTCCCTTGCACTGAATAAGGTGATTTGTCTCTTTCCTTTAATGCCAGGAAGAAAAGGAGGGTGATTAAGTGTATCTTGGTGAATAGTAGGAATACTGTGCCATAGCCCAATTAGAACATTACCATTTTATCCCTTAGGCAAATAGGACTGGAAAAGGAAGTATAAATAGAGTTTGTAGGCCAGTATCTTCATGAGAATGTCTCTAGTGCTACTGTTGTCTAGTTGATCTGCTTTGTAATATTTTGTTTTGCTATGTCACTTAAAAAATTTCGTACGCCACTCTTTAGTCTTGAGTAAAGTCAACCTGTGTAAAGTACTCTGAGTGCAGCAGACTATGTTGCATAAAGATTGCTCAAGTCAGAGCACTCTGTCAATTGTAATTGAGGAGTAACTCTTTCAAGGCCTTCCCATTGTACAATAGTGTATCTGGTATGGCTTTTGAAACTGGAAAAGACAATCCTGGGTAGTAAAATTTGGATTAAATTTATCAGTATTTCCTAAGTTTGTACTTGCCATGGTTGATATGGTCTAAGTCTATTGCTGACAGTGTATGAGTAGAGTTTTATAATTAATCAGAAATAGTTTACTTGGAAGCCTACATTCTGCCTGAAACTGTTCATCGTATCTTGTTCTCTACTAGTTGGTGTAAAAGGCAAATAGTGAAAATAGTTTCTTTATTACATAAACCGAAAAGAATGAGATTAACCATCTAAAATTTTGGTGATAACTTACCTTGCTTGTAATGCAAAATAGTTTTACTGCTTCTACTGTATCTGGTTTTGGGTTTTGTTTTGGTTTACTGGGAAATAAACTTGTATTCACTGTAAATGAAGTGGTTGGGGAGAGCCTCTTGGAGATAAATAGTGTTTTACTATTAAATTGAAAATTACTTATTTTCATTTGATCCAATTCTGCCCTCTCCAGAATGCCAAAGAAAGTTTCTAATTAGCACTGAAAGTTTTTCTTTCCATAATTTTAACTCGTTTATTTTTGAACTACTGCAGGATGCCCTCTAAAACTGCCTTTCTGAATGTAATTGGTTTGAATTTTTCTGAGTTCTTATGCCTTCTTTGCACTTCTAACTTTTATGATCAGTCTAAACCAGATTATGTGTAGCCTAATAAAACTTCTTGGTTGTTTGTGTTAACATGGAAAACACTGAAGAAACATTTAACAAAGGCAGTCAAACTGTTTGTTTGAAATATGACTAGAATCCATTATCTTAAGGTATAAATCCACTACTCTAGGAAGTTTTCCCTGACTAGTATTTAATAAGAAATAATTGAAAACCATACTTCAAAGCGAATTTTTTTTGTTTATGTCCTGTTTTCTAAGGAAATCTTTTCTCATAGAAGATTGACGTAGCTAAATGTAGTATAATGACAGTATACTTTAGAGTAGGATGACTTTTTCAGAATATTTAGTCTTACCTGAGTATAAGTGTGCTTTTTGCCTAAGGAAAATTTTTTCATTTCTTGATATCTGTAAGTAGAATTAAGTGAGACATTAAAATTGTAAAGTGTACTGATACATTTACTGTCTTGAAGCCACTTGTTTACAGCTTTTCATGAATTTCTGCTTAACTGTTAGCACACTTCTCAGGAGATAAATAGCTGTTTGATTTTGCTAAGTCATGACAGCTTTCGTAAAATATTATGATTTAGCTCAACATTAAAATCAGCATGTCATTTCTGGAATTTATTAGTTACTGCCTGTAAACCAGTGTGCACACACATACACAGCATTAGCCTTAGTTAAAGTGAGTTTTTCTGAGTTTATTGTATGTAAAACATTTCTTTAAAGTAATGATGTTTGTGAATTTCATGTCTTCAGGGTCCTTGTGTACACGATGAAGAATCTGGCCTCTCTCAGACAGGAATACCTGCCCTTAAAGCACTTTTGTATCACTGCCAGTTCTATGAACATGTGAATCAGATGGTGAAACACTGTTACCTAGGATGTTACATGTTTGATTTGAACTCTTACAAGGAAGACGATCTCAACATAGAAAAAGGTGGTATAACTGGTAAGTCATGTTGATGTATTCTTCTGGTATTTGAAACCTATTTAAATAAATTGTAGTTTTGAGTAACTTATCTCCAATAATTCTTAATAAAAAGGAAGGGAAAATATATAAATCCTGCACTTAAATATGTTGTGAAGTCAAAATATTGCTGTGAGGATGTAAGTAGATAAGTCACTAGTTTAACATAGCTCAGAAAAAGTTCTAAGCTGTTATTTAGATCTTCATAAAGTTGAAAATTGAAAAGACATAGTTGGTTCCGCAGTAAATTTTCTTGCAAAATATTGGGGGTAAAATATTTTTGATGATTTCCACTTTATGACATCCAGTCAACTTTCATACAAGGAAGATTTGGGGAAGAGAAATTAATGAACTCTTCAAGATTCCTATTTCTTGGTGTGTTCAACTTCAAGGTTACATGAGTAGGAATGGACTCTAATAAGCTGAATTAAGGTGCATTCTAAGACATTCAGATAAAATTTAATTCGTAGACTGATGAAATGTAATACTCAGATTGTATTTATTTGTTTATTTTTAGCCTGTATACCCTTGGAATGTCTCAGATCTAACTTTTATATTGACTAATCATTTACTGAACAATATTTCTATGCTCACTATGCATTGTGGGAATGCATTTCCTTGTCCAAATATACCTGAGGATCATAAGTTTAGAAAGCTAGGGGATTTTTCAGAGATCAGTTAGTAAAAGCTTTAATGGAGCAGAAAATTAATGAGATTTTTTTACATTTCTTACCTTCTTTGTGGGCCTAAGTTTCTGTGTTTCTATCTTTTTTAAAGGCTGCTGATTTAAATAGTTCTCTTTGTGTCTGTGTCATGGATGGAGTAGGAACCTCAGGCAAAGTTGTTTAGAGAAGCTCTCCCACTGAGTCACAAGGTGCAGGAAGGACCCTCTTGCTCCCTAAATGTCTTCTCAGAGAGGAGCCTGGCTGCAGCTAGATTCAATCCTGGACCCAGACTTTTTCAGTAGTTTAAATCTAGAGAAATTACAGAGATGTGCTTGAGCCTTTGTCTACCTTTATCCTGTGGGATTAAGGATGGCAAACCAGATACGTTTATATAAAAATGAATGACTTACTATGATGAATGACTAGACAAAAAGACGAAAAGATGGTAATCAGAATTATTTACTACACAGTATAGGAGTTAAAACTGATGGTGTAGTATAGTGTACTATATTAAAGGAGCTATATTAAAGCTGTCAAAAAAGAAGTAATTATTAAGTAGAGATTGATGTTACCTATATCAATGGCCTTGTGCAAATCTCTTTCGCTCAGCCTGGAGTGACCTTGAGGGGCATCCTCACCCCAGGAAGGCATCTCCATACACACTCCAAGAAGTATTTTAGAAAAATCTGCTGTTTGAAACTGGAACTGGACTTCCAGACCTTAAAGTGATTGACTGTCAGTCATATGTCTCAGGCCAGCTGGTCCTTAGAATTTTTAGATAAGAAGTGGCAGATATGATGAAGTATCCTTCAACTCACTATCAGGATGTTTAACTTCTGGGGCTGCTGAGTCAGGCTGGTTTAGTGTAATTCAACAGGAAAAGCAGCACGACACCTCCTCTCACTTCACCACTTATAGTTTTGCAAAATAAAGTATTGTTTCAGTTTTGTGCATTCTAGGCCAAGCATCCTGCTGGGTTCTGAATTTGTTAAACCTGTTCCAGAGGCATGAACAGAAGAGGAATGTTACTTCCCCAGCTAAGTTATGATTTTATGACAGACCCAAGGAAAACCAGCATTCTTGGTTAACTCACTGAGAGAAATACCTCAGCAGTACACGCAATTCCAGACATAAAAAAATCCTTAATTTCTTCAGTGTCTGCTTTTTTTTTATCTATAAGTGTAATTTTTCAATCCAACACGTAGTTCTGTTAGCTGATACAATATTGTATCTAAGAGTAACTCAAAATGTAGAATGGTACTTTTCAGTGAGTATCTGAGATACATTTTATCAGTAATTGCAAAGCAAAGCCAGAAAATGTAATATTTCAGGAATATGAAAGAATTTTTTTGTTTCTTTAAAAAGGGAAGAACAGGACCTAAACCCTGTTGGGTTTTTCCCTATGTAGTTTTCTCACATTTTTAGGAATATAAAAAACTCATCTGCAATGTTATGTTAAAAATAAAATAAGTCAGTTAAGTAATTAGTGAGGATACATATAGGAAATCTGTTTTTGTGGGGTCTGCACTCACAAACTGTGTAGTCTAGCTTTTTCTAAATATATGACAGCTTCAAACGTATTACTGACAGATTTGCACTATACAATTTTTTTGGCATTTTTTATTCTGAAACAGATTTGCAAACTAATTCTGCCTTCATTGTATTTATGAATATGGGTTCTCTGGAAGCTACTTATCTTAAAATGCGAATTTGAAGGTTTTTGAAGACAAGAGCATCTGTTTATTATGTGTCTTCTTTGAGACCCTAGTATAGTACTTCAATACTTTTGTACTCTTGAGTTTTAACTAAATCTTAACTGTTTGAAATTACTGAAGGCTATGCAAATGCAGTTTGAACGAAGTGTAGCTTTTTCTAGACTACTTTATGTTGCACTGATTTTTTTTTATTATTATTTTTGTTTATTCAAGGAATTTGATGTGTGAAATTTCATAGGTACAATGTGTGAAAACTTGTGTTCTGAGACCTTCAGAAAGATAGCTGTGGTTGGCTACTTTTTCGCTGAAAAAATCCTTTAAAAAGCTTTTTATGCTCTCTGCTGTTCTTACACTAATTTTGATTCTTATTTTTGTTGCCATACAGATTTTGATGATTCTCTCAATCTTTGGAAGGCTCCACCTAGTCAGAGCAAGTCTTCACATTCTCACTCAACATCTGAAACGATGGTAACTTGCTGAGTATTCTATTCATTTTAAACATAAAATTGTTTGTGAACTGCTTTCAAGGAAATTAGCACTCTTAAAATTGTTTAAGAAACTGCAGCAAAACACAAAACCTGAATTCAATGAGAAGTTAGCTGTGAAATTAAGTTGAAATTTACTCCAGTGTAACTTTAATATGCTGAAAAAAACCTTTCGTGATTCTTAACCTGAGCAAAAATAAATGAGGTAGCTTGCCTTGACTAGCTAAATGCATAAGACAGTACTGAATTCTATAGCTTCCCACAGCAAGACATATTCTCTAGAGATTACTCTGTAATTGCCTTTATTGACAAAATGCAGTTGTCTCCATTTCTGGTTGTCACTTCTGTTGCTTTTATCCAAGTTGTCCGTTCAGAGTGAACCTGTATTTACACAACACAGCTATGGAACTGGATCAATCAAAGCCACATAAATACATTGGGTATTCTGTGCCATAATAAACTTTGGATTCTGAAAATGCTTTTGTAGAATTCAAAAGTGGCACAAGTAGTGTTTGCAGGATCCAAAACAGACATGGAAAGCAGAAAGCAGGTGGCTGCTTGAAAAATTAGTTTCTGACTAGAATGACTACAGCGATGAAAAGCTGTACACGTGCTGTCTTTCAAGACAGCAAATGCGAAGGAGGAGAAATTGAAATACATTCTTTCAGTTCCAGAGTAGATTTGCAATATCGGTTCAGGCTGTGGAGGAAGCTTTTATAACATTCATGAGTTACCTGATAAAAATAATGTATTTTTTCAAAGACTGCAGTATAGATCCAAGAAAACTCTTGACATGTTGCACTGAAGTCCATTTTTTAGTTTCATATTCAAAAATTTTTCATTTATGAATGACATCTAATCTATTACTGAAGCCCAAATATCACCGTTTAGAAGTTTCTTTTTTCTTAAAAGAGAAAAATATGTGTTGATATGACAAAGGCTGATAAATCACAAGATCCTATATTTTTTTATTGACTAAAATTTCTATGTTCAATTTTGCCGTGGAACATGGTAAAAATAAAAACAGAAAAACCAGTTCTGAAATTTTGTCTCAAAGTATTACATAAGTATAATTTCCTTGGTCTTCTGATTCTCTGTTATATGTATTGCTGTCTAGTACTGATAATGTTATCTTACATGTTTTTAACAATTGAGGAAAAAGTGCACTTCAGGTGTAAACTGATTTCTCATCTTCAGAAATTTTATTACTTAATTTGATTTTCATTAATGAAGAGCAACAACCCCCCAGTCCCTTAGGGTTATTGTAAATACAAATATTCAAATTTGAAGATTAAAACTAAAATAAATGAAAGTGCATGTACATCAGGAAGTACATTCAATCATGATTGCTCCTTAAAAAACATTTACGTAAGAATCTCAGATTTTTTAAAAGCAGTTGTTCCCAGATCACTTTTTACTGAATAAATTGAGTGCCACTTACATAGAGGAATGAAAGTTGAACAAATTTCATCTTGTTTTCTTCATGTTACTTGAACACAAAATGAAATTGCAGCAATTCTTATCAGGGCTGGGTGTCTAATCTACTTAAAATTGTGCTTGAGTTTTTATGAAGAATTAAATTTCTTCAACTTCAGTTGTTTAAAAAAAAAGGAAAAAAATAATTTGGAATCTACCAGATCAAATTAATGTGTCAAATTTATATATGTAAAGTGGCATCATAGTTTAACACAAAGACTTAGTTCTACTATTCCGTTCAACAGATAGGCAACGAATTATTAACAGTGAAAAGTACAGTGTAATACTAAGCTACACTAATTTATATCAGTCTTCCACATATTGTAGACTTCACACTTGCTACACTTGCTAGTGTTAGGCTCTAACCATGGGAGTTTTATAGAAGTTTGTGTTTTGTTTTGTTTTTCTTCTTTCCCTGACACATGTGAAGATGTCATACTAAGACTTTGGTTGTCATTTCTGGAAGTTAGTTTAATTTACATTTATCCTTCGCGGACATTTTTAGCAGCTGTAAATATTTTTTTTTTTTAAATTATGATTATTAACTAAGTTTCTTACCTTTAAAAAAATGCCAGCGCTGACATAATATATTGATAATTTCCAAGCTGCAAGATGTGGAGGTCTGATGTTCCGATGCCACTGTTAATTAAAAAAAAGATGGATGAGTGTAGGTTTAATGGAGGCTGATTGCAAACTGTGTTTTCAGAGTTACCTGAAGTATGTATCTAGTGAAGTTAGGAAATACTTTTGAATATTCAAACTTGTCCTGAAATCTCAGGCATTTGCAATTTATTCTTACATAGCTTCAAATTTTTGGGTCACACGTCAGCCCAATTTCTGTTTTGATGTATGATTAAAGAAATATATTTACGAAGTCATTACAAAAGGTTTGTTGCTAAATGTTGGATGATGGTGGTGCCAGGAAGATATTGTTATTCCAAGCCCACGAGATGGCGTGCTCTCCCCATCACAGATGGAAAGGAATCTGCAGGTGTCACTGAAGGGAGAAATGTGTTTTAGGTGCATGGCACAGATTTAATGAAAACACCCACAAATACTTGAAAATGAGCAATCAAACGAAGTAGAACTGTTTCTATTGAAAACTCTTCTCTGATATTTTAGTAACATCTTTTAAAAAATTATCTAGGTACATCCATATAGATTCCTATTCCTAAGATTCTCTTGGTTTTCTCTTCTTCCAGATTTCATGTAACCAGTACTTTATTTGAGCTGTCTGCTATCATGAGTTGATTTCACATAGAGTCATATGACTTTAACTGGAAGTTGCAACTAAATTACTTTTCTGCTTCATCTTTTTTCGTTCATCCCAAACTATTTTCCCCAAATTTGCAGAAAGAAAAATTGAGAAAATTAAGTCTATAAGTAAAATTTTGCTCATTTTATAGAATAAAGAATAGTCATGTAGGGATGAAATCAATGATTCAATGTAATAGAAAAAGACAGCAGAACTGGATTTTCTGTACTGTATTAAGTTATGTGCACTGTATTTTGTGTCTTTAAGATCCCAGTGGATTACAGGTTTTTGTCAAATTTATCTATGCTTTTCTGTGAACTGGAATGTGATACTGCAAAAAGGCCAGTTCTGAGATGATTGATAATCTTGGTCTTTCATAGAATAAATAGTTTAAATGTTAACTCAGGTTATCATTAGAGAAGACAAATCCTTACTCCTGTTTTAACCAACATGTTTGGTTTGTGCTTAGTACATATGATAAGAGATCACCAATCTGCATGGGGATACTGACTTGCTTTACACTGCATAAATACTCTAGGGTTGTTCTGTGTCCAGGACATCTTAACAAAATGAGAAGTTATTTAAAAACTTGAGCTAAAGGTCTACAGACATTTCCCAGAGAGCTTGAAGTCATGACCATTTTTTCCTATGAAATCTTCTTACAGTTTTTATAAAAACGTGTGCTTTATTTTCTGGAACCGTGGTTACCAGAGTGCTATACAGTTAAGTGATTTAAACCTTTGAAAAGGGAACTGAATAGAATTAATCACTGCAAGCTTATTAAAGCAATGCCAGAGGGATTTTTGGACTAGAGGTTAAGAAAAGACCTTTTATTCCTATCTAGTAGATAAATGGCAAAACTCTCACATTTCTCCAGTGTTTCCACTCTGACAATTTTTGTATTCTTTTGAATTAGTTCTAATCTGCAGTTGTCATCTCCCTCTCCACACACACAGAACCTTTTCTCCTATTACACTCTCTTCCAAAGTTTCACTGTTAAGCAACACAATGCTTCATTGCTCCCAGAAACAATATGGTGGCAATAGTAAATATCATTTACTAAATGCTCTGTCCCAGACCTCCAGTTCATCCTTATCTAAGGTGATAAAAGTGGTAATATCTTTCTTTTTTTTTTTTTTTTTACTGGAAGGCAGAACAGTGTGGAAACAATTTCATTGTGTTATTGTATGTTTTCTGTTATGACAGCAGAAAATTTTGGCATTTAACCTATTTCTCACTGTGAAGCAATTGTCAATGAATGTTCCATCAGCCAGGAAGATGATATTTTTCTGACCAGATAAAGCTTTTGCTGATTTTTTTTAAATTTATTTTTTTAACATAACTGAGAATTTGTTTTTATTTTCTTGCCCAAAGTATTTAGAGAATTGTAGAAGATAGAGAAAGAATAGTTGCATGAGGTAGCTGATACTGTTTACTAATATATGAAAGATTGCATAATTCATAATAATATCTGTAAGATGACTCTCAGTATAGTTCGAGTCCTTTTAGGGTTTTACTTGTTTCAGAAGAACCATATGGACTGTTAGAAGTTACATTTTGGGTTTGTACTATATAAAGAAAAGTATTATGGTTTTTCTCACCTATTAGAATGCTTGGAATTGACGTATAGTGCTGAATAAAGGCAGAATTTGTCATGTGTCAAGATAGATTCATTTAATATAAATAATGCATTTTAGTAACTATTTAAATTAGCAAACATAGAACTTCAAGTAAATTATTTTAATTGGCAAATATGCTTTTAGTTGTGCCATCAAAATAGAATTTTGACTTTCAATCACTCAGTACAGCTTGGTACTGCATTTTGCTAATAAGAAAGTAATTTAACCAAGTACTGCCCTAGTGTTTATGTGATCCAAGCTCTGGGTGAATCCTGTGTTTTGGACACACCCCTGGATCTTACTGTAGCTTGTTTTATGTGTTAAAATAATCCTCTGACTTTTCTTGAGGAACAACTGAGCAGGCTTAAGAAAAAACTCATGATTGTAAGATGAGCAATAGTGGGAGACCAGAGGAAAATGTGGGAGAAAAGGAAGTTAAAATGTGGAGGTTGCAAGGATAAAATAGCTAGGAACAGGGTGATCTGTGGTTTCCCTCCCTGCACCCTTTTTGTCTGTTAAGTCGCTTTTAGCATTTCCTTGGGTAAAAATATATTCCAACTGTTATTCTAATAAAACTTTTTAAAAAACCTAAATCTTTAAGATATTTCAGTCTTCCTTAGAAAGCTCCCTGTCAGGAAGATTCTAATAACACCCTTCTTCAAGTTGTAACTGTGTTGGGATTTCATTGGGTTCTCCAACATTCTGTATTCTTTGCTTTGTATAGTGACTCTTGGAGAAAATTGTCTGATATGAATTTTCCATCTAGAAAATAAAAAACAGAAGTGAAAGAGTGACTTGACATGATAGATACTTGTCCTGTGCTCTGAAACAGGTTACAGGTCTTGTTGTGTCACAAAAGCACATCTTTTAGCTGGATTCTGGATCTTCTGATCTCAGGCTTGTGATTTTAAACACAGTAGTAAGAGCATTGGGAACTTTTGAAAACACACAAAATTCATAGAGTAAATAATGCAAAATTGGTAGGAGGAGCGTGGTATTATGAGTGTGGTGAAGTTGTCTACTGTCATTTAAACCTCTCATGTCTTCACTATGAAATGAATACGTTTAAGGGTCACAGGATTAAGGTTAAAGAAGTACTCAGAGTTCAAAAGACTCAGGGACATCAACTTTGACTGATGACAAATGCACTTGTGATATTTTTGTCTTGAGTGTGTTCTGGTACAAAGGGACAAGTGCTGGTGTTCTCAGTAGAGCAAATAGTCCATGAAAAATGTGAGTTTAAATGCTTCAGTAATGTCTTTCTATCTTTATCCAAATGTAGGTTGAGTCAATTATATGGATGAAAAAGAAGGATGAAGAGAGAATTTCCAGTAACATGGGCATTGATCAGTTTTTAACTGAAATGTTTCAGACTGTTCATATTGCCCATTTTTTAATAGTTTCAGTTATTGGGGTTTTTATCATATATACATGCACACATAGTGTAAAAATCTAATCAAATTGATTTTGAACAGTAATATTTACATCGTATTCATTTTGTTGGTTATGATGGGTTGTTCCTCCTTCCCAAGCAGGATATAAATAAAAGACTAGTCCATAAAAGCTGGAATCAACTAGTTTCCTTTTTATGGCTTTCTAGATTCTGTCTGCATCACCATCACTGGGGAGTGTTACTGAGCTTCAGGCAACAGTTCCAAGTTCAGCCAGTTTTATTCCTGGAACTGTGGTTGATCGGCTTACGGCACAAGGTAATTCAAGCTTGAGTTGTATACGATGCTAAATACAGTGTATTCAGCCCCCCATCTTTCAGTATTTGTTCATGCTGTACGTTGTACAGCTTGTATGTTGCTGGAGCAGTTGATTCTTCAAGTGGTTGTTTTAAAAGACAAACATTAAACACTTCCTTTAATACAAAATTTGACAGAAGCAAGTGAAAATGGTACTGCTTGAAATGTAACTCAAGATTTAGGTTTTCTTTCTGGCATCTAGTCATGCTTTCAACACATCAGTCGTGGTAGAGCTGTCATATACATACATGTCCACAGGAGTGTGTATGCACACACATACACAAAAATGTATATATAATTCTCTTTATATGCAGAAGGATAAAAACTAATATAATATAAGAATATATTTATAATCATGTATGTAAAGAGAGCTGTGTACAAATAAAAGTATTTTTCTTTTAAAGAAGGGACAGGGAATTTCTGTCTTTCCAAATTTGCTACTTAACTCCTTTAGTGCCTGGTAGAGGGAGCATTTTATTTCTGAATTATTTCCTTTATCTGATTTAATCTCTTTTTTTTCCATTCATTCCTGAATATATAGTTTAAATGTAGAGAGGCCTTGGATTTTTTTATAAAAAACACAAATAAACTTGGTTTATGTAACTGCTGTAATTTAACCTTTTGGTTGTTTTGGTGGTTTTTTTTTTTTTGTTTAACATACTCTAGGTCAAAGTGATACAACCATAACAGAATCTCCAAGTCAACATGATTCTCCCATGTCTGCTGCTCTGTCTAAACAGCGTGCTGTAATCACACCTGCCCTTTTGTCAGCTGTTTGCAGCCTTCTGCACAATCTGCTGGTTGTCATGCCAAAAGATACTGGAATTGCTCTTCAACAAACACATTTGCTAACAACTCTCAGCAGGTGTGAGATCGATAACTGTTGAACTACAAATAAGGTGTAGCAATAGACGTTTAAAAAAATCTTCGAATGAGATCTACCCATGTTTCTTACTAAAACTGTTAAACATATTGATCACTTCTTGCTCCTGAAGTGTTCAAAATTGCTGTTTTAAAATAAAAAATACAATCAATTGAAGAAAAGAATCAGAATTATTTCTTTTTTTTTTTTCATAGAATAGGTGGTCATATTGGTGATTCCATTTGTGTGGTATGTCTTATACAGGACTACTGTGTTCCTCTCATGATGTTTTAGGGCTTTGTCAGGTGTTTGGAATTGCAGATTATTTCAGCTCATTTTATCATTTTCTTCTTTGAATTTTATGAAATATTTTGAAGATGAGCCAAGTATTCTCACATTAAGAGAGTAAATAAAACTTGCAAAATTTAGATGATAGATCCTAGTGTTTTACTTCCTTTTTAAAAGAGGAACCTCTTCAAAGAAATCTTCAGATTGTAGGGCATGTTTCCATTGTAACAAATACTTTTGTCTATAAAAAATGTTCAGAAGTCCTGAAGTGCAGCATGAAAAATTAGTTCATTTTTTGGTAAAAGTTTTCAGGATCATTTGTAGTTGCTCTTCATAGTGCAGTTAATGGAAAAAATGAAACACAGACAAACAAACATAAAACCCCAACAACCCTGGTGTGAATACAGCTTATATTATCGCAGAGCTGTTTATTCTTCTAGAGGAAAGAAAATAAGAAATCAAATAGAAAGAATTGATTTTTGCCAGTGCAGTAACAGCTATTGGAATTTATATTAGTCTAGCTATTTTGAAACAGCATACTGCTACTATAGTTGCCATTGCGCTAGACTTCCTTAAAACAGTGACGTTTAGCAGTGAGTGCATCTTACTTTATTTTTACTCTGTTTATTTATATTATTCTCTTCCATGAATGTTAAGTTAATAGAATGTTTAATTATTTAACTATATTTCTAAACAATATATTTTGTTTTAGTCTTGTAAGTGCTAATCTGGTTGAAAGATGCATCTTGGAACTGAAAGCTCCATTGGGTCATCGGTGTCATATAGAACATCTAAAAGCTCAGGTTAGAGAAGCATTTGTTACTTCCTAATTTTTTTAAGTTATGAATTTAATTATGGTAGCATAATTTATATTCATTAACATAGTCCAGACACTGCTATAGGCTACATTCATGTGAATTTTTATGCTTTTGACAAAGCTTTTAAGTGAAAATAAACCATTTTATTCAACATAGAAGAATTAATTTCTGTGTTAGGACTCTAATTAGAATGACCAACTGAAAATGAATTGTCTTTTAAAAGTATAAGTTAAATTTAGCCATTGAAGAAATTATCTAATAGAATTTTTTTTGTATGTTACTGAAGTATGAGCCAGATATAGTTACTGACACAATGGATATTTACTGTATGTAACAAACCCAGCTGCTTTGCTTTGTTTCTGATCCTGCAGACATTTAGACAGTTCTCAACTAATTTTGATGTATGCAAACCATATAGGGTTACTGCTGATAGAACTACTTTTTAATCAAATTTAACTCTGTATGTATAATGTATAGAACGTGCTGTTTCATGACACAGAGCCATTTCATAGCTTCTGCTGCTCTGCATTCAGATTTATTTTGAAGAAAATTACTCCTCTAATTAAAGAAATGTGACTCTGCACAAAATTTATGAGAATAAACAAATAAAATGTCAGCTTCTCTTTTTAGGAAGACACATGTATTCCTCAGTATTAATGACAATTTTTATGTTTTTCTTTGTGACCTTCCAATGAGTATGCTGCTGTACATGCAGCAAGAGTCATGACCTTCTCACAAGAAATTTTTGCTTTGATTGTACACATGTTTCCAGACTAGGGGTTCTGTTTCATCTTCTACAGTAAAAATTAGGAGAAATATTTTCAATTCATGTCCTATTATTTATTTTAAGTGGTGTATATTAATTCAAAATGAATCAGTTGACATAATGTGAGTAAATTTAAAATAATGTGGAAGGTGTAAATATATGGCTTTATTTCATATTTTTCTACAAATATTTAACAGGTCTTGTTACTACTTCAGTACTTGTCATCTGTGTCGAGGCTTCTAAAAACATGTTTATTGGTGGACTCTCATCTCTTAAGCCAGGATGAACTGTTGAAACCTCTCTTGGAGAATACCTTCAGGATTCTCACCATACGTCCCAAAGATGGCTTAGGTAATGAAGTACTTTGTTTCCTTTATATCCAGACAGAGGCAGGTCTTCATTTAGGCACCACCTTGATGTAAATGGACAGATGTGGTCAGGCTCAGCTTTCCAGGTTTGTGCACATTTGTAAACAGTTTGATTTTTTTTTTTTGTGTTGCCTTTGCAGATACAGAGTTAACATCTGTACTTCGTGAAACATGGGTAGACTCTTTCAGCCTTCTAGCTACATTACTATGGAAAAGTGGCCAGATATCTTTTCCATCTGTGACAGCAGCCCTTGCAAATCACTGTGCAGCAATAATTGGTAATGACTATTCCTGGCTGGTTTCTTTCCTAGCAACTAATAAACAAATAGAATCTTTAGATGCTATTAAGTAATTACTAATGAGATATCCACGATGAAAAACAATGTGTCCAGAGCTTGACTGACTTGTTTTGTTTTCTTCACATGTGTGGATGAGTGATTTTGATTGTAAACCTTAACCAAATGTGGCATTTGTGAAATGATCCATTAGCACTTCATTTTTTCCCCTTTCTTTCTTTTTAGATATCTTGCATAAAAGGAAAGCAAAGTTTTGAGGGGAGATGAGACATATAGAAATCCAAGATTATTATGCAAGAGTTTGTTTATTGCATTTTAATTATTCTTACATTAGTTACTTGCATAGTTAGGCAAGATTCTGTGACTTGCTTCAATATTGAAGTATGAGCGTAGTCCAGACAAGCTTGTGCGTGTGGAGAGATCTAGTGAATCCAAATCTAATTGCAAGTAAAGCAGCTAATGAATACTGTTGGTTTTATAATGTAAGCTGTTGATAAAATGAGGAGAGTTCAAAAGATTACTGGACAAATGAGTGATTTGAATGAAATGGAGATTTTATTTTTTTGTTTGTTTGTTTGTTTTATAGTCAAATGAATGCAGAGCAATTAATTCATTCAACTCCTATAAAACTCAAACTTTTCTTTCTTAGATTTTTTGAAGCCTTGTAAGATGTGTAGAATTTGTAGAATTCCTTGGGCAGTGCATAGTATAACTGCTTCTGGGTTCACTTGCTTTCTCCGATAAGTCTGTCTCTGTTCTAAAGTATACTTGAGCTTTATTCATAATAAAATATAAAATTTTTAATTTTTTTGTTTAACCTTTTAGATACCATTTCTGATTGTATTCATCTGTCTATCACATATCCTGCTTTATATGTGGCTAGTGTACAGTTCCTCTCTGTCCTTTTGAATGAGGAAGGAAGAAAACAGCTCGAGGATAAACAGAGTGTATGTCAGAATCCAGCTATTAGCTTTCTTCTGGATCACACTGAAGGATGCCAGGCACCAGTAACTCAACTTACTTCATTAATTATTCAGGTATTTAAAATTCAACAATGTGATTGCAGTGTATATTTTTGCATTTTTGATTCTTTTACCTCCTTTATATTTAATTCTTCCCTTATTTACAAGTTGGTAGTAGTAAGCAAAATTATATGTGAAATTTGTGTCTTGTTTTCCCTCACAACTTAGTTCTCCTATCTATATATTTATTTTCTTTCTTTAATTTATGTGCAGTTTGTCACTGTAACATTCATAGCGATCTGTGATTAGAAGTTTAGTGTTTTTTCTGAATGATTCACGTTATATAAAAGGTAATTTATGATTTCTGTTGTTCTCAAGTCATCATCTTATAACTTAGTTTTTTAATAAGTATCTTAGTACTGTTTTTCTATGTAATGCACTTTTTTGACATTTATTGGTTATATATTGGAAGGTGTGACCAAAAGAATGCTCTCTCAGTATTCATCTCCTCTCTTTGTATGGATGCTGAATTCTTGTAGAATAACCTTACTCCTACCAGACTTGTCACAAACACTGTTCCTTTGCTGCTTCATTGCAGCTCTGTGGCTCTATTGTATCTGATGAGGCATGGTATTTTCTCCACTGAGAACCTGCTGTCTTTCAGGAAGAAAAACTTCCCAATAGGGTCTTTGTTGGTCAATCTACAGGCCACTGAAACCAGAATTCTCTGTCTTTGGCAACTAATGTCAGAAAATTTCAGAGCACAGTGTTTTCCTGTGAGGACGTGATTTGCAGGGACTCAAGCAAAACAGGGGCACTTCGTTCAAATCCCATAGTTTGCTAATATCCTGTTAAGTTTTTGTATTAATGCTTGCATATGTGTCTGAAACAAAACTCCTTGGCTCTGGCACAAAAAGTATGGTTGCATGAAAGTATGTCTGATAAAGACGTGTTGTAACATTCCTCTATTTTCATACAAGTGTACATAACTGTTTATCAATCTGTGCCAGCAAAAAGGGACGATTGTTATGACGAGATGAGAAAAAGGTGATAAAATGAAGAATGAACTGCAGCCAGGTCAATTAAAGGACATTATAGTTTGAGTATTGTAAAAGACATAACCTTTTAACATGCTTTTTAACTGTTCAGAGATGTAAACAGGCATTGCATTTTGTTCATAAAAGAGTTCAAAAGAGCCTGAGGTCTCTGGGTCCTTACAGAGCTGCTATGATCTCCCCAAAAAGGTAACAGAATTAGGAAAGAAACAGCTTCAGTTTTTTAGATCAAAGTACATGTATTTGTTTATACCCCCTCACGGTGGTCATTGAGAGGACAGTGGAATTAGCCCATGGAATGTAAAGTAACCTATTAAAACAACAAACACTTAAACAAAACTACCATTAAAAATGAAAAAAACAACCCAAAAGATTTAGGACTTTCTTCAGGAGAAGCACTTGTAAAGAGAAGTAGTCAAGCAAATAATTGGCTAACATAGAAAAGATGGGAGACTTTTCAAACAGTCATCTCCATTAATCATCCAAAATACATAAAAACTACAAAATACCTGATATATGCAGTGGAAAATGCTGATTTCTTACCCACTGTGCAGGTGTGAATACGAGTAGACCAGTTCTCAAACTGGAATTCATTATCACATATAAGAAATCTAGTAAGTGCACATGCTGACTTTGAAAGGCTTTGGTTGTTTGTGTACTTACATGTTAATCCTTCTGTACGTGTACTTAAGATAAGAAATAAAATTAAGAAGATAATCATAATCTATACATAAACTCCCAAATTTTGGCCCTAACATTTTCTTTACTAGATATAAAGCTTACAGTATTTTAGAAAGACTGTGATCTCCCCTTCAACTGACTTAGAGTAGGTGCAGACTAATATAGCCAGATCTGTTGTGGATTTATGGGACATCTTAAATTTATTATGCAGCATAATTTAAAAAAAATAATTAAGTGTCCATTCTCATTTTAATACTTTTATAATAGTTTAAGATTATAGAATCTGTTGGCACAAGGGATTATAAATTTCTAGAGTTATTTTTTCCATTCAACTAGTAGTTAATCATTAATTAGTTCTTAATTACTTGTGCTCCCTGTGCTTGACATAAATTTTATTTTTTATTATGAATTGCAGTTCTTGATGGCACAGTAAGAAAAAAATGCATAAAATGCATGCTTCAAGAAAGAACAGAATTTTGCTAGTGTTCAAGAGAAAATTTAGAAAATAGTAAGATGAAATTAAAGCTTTTGAAAAAGGTACAGGTATAAGACAGCTCACCTTAATTATTGGATCAGTTCTAGTCTGCCACATAATACTTACAGGAAAATACCCAAGAGGTTGATGGGCAAATATGGGTTTTTTTACTAAAATATTCATGAATATTAAGAAAATTTAATAGGGCAATTTAGTAGGGCAAAACCTTTTGAGTGCAAAAGTCACAAAACTTACATCTTAGGCTGTGCAGGATTGCTGAAACTCAACAATTTTTTCTTTCCTGGCTTGTATCAATTAGTTTAAGCTTTTAAGTACTCAAACATCTAAATTTTTTAATTTAAAAAGAAACCATCACCTATCAGAACAGGAAAACAGTTAATTTACTTTGAACATTCTTGTGTTGCTGTTAGAGTTGAGATTTTACACCAGATCTAATAAAAATAGTTGTAGTCTAAATGTAAAGTTCTTTTTTGTTGGTTATAAACACAGAACCCAGTCCATGATTTGGTGCTTTGATTTGGTGTCAGTTGTCCTTATCAATGAGGTGTTGGGATTTTTCTTGTTATTAACTTATTATTCTTTATTCTTTGACCTTCTAAACTCACCACACACCCCTGGTTACAGTGAAGGCTTCAATAAATGATGGTCTTTGAGCATATATCAATATTCTATTGCATATGAAAATTTGAAAAAATTGTTAGTCCATTAATACATGGTGTATGTAGAATTAAAATCTATGAGACCTATGGATAGGTACTCATGAGATTTCTGTCTGAAGTATTAAGATTTTCTTAAGATGTTGTATTTTTGGCTAACTTCATAATATGTTTTTACTATGATCCAGCAACTGTTCTTATTTCCTGTATTTTTCTGATTGAAATGGATGCTGTTTTCTTTTATCTTGGATGTCAGAACTGGCATGGTGTTTTAGGGAAAATTGCTAGATAGACAAAATTCTCTAGTGGATAATATATGAAGCACAGACTGCTCCTTGTCTTTCAAGTATCTTTTTATATTACTCAAAATAAATATTCCTTTGAAAACACAGAGGTTATACTTAGGTTATTAGAAATGTGGTGATGCTCACAAAGGCCTCATAAAACTAAGACTAGCTACGATTTTTCCCTGGTTAGTAAGAGTATCTAAAACAATTATCAGTTTGTTTTTTTTTTTAAAGGAATATCACTCTGTTTAATCTCTTCATCATCATTGTGTAGAAGGAAAGTGAGATTGCACTAAAGGCATGTCAGTGACTTGCCTGCAATACCAAGCCTATTCCTGAATATTAGGAAAAGTATGGAATGCCAGGATTTGGAATATATGCCTTAGAAAAGTAAAATGTTAAGAAAAGAATAAGAGGAGTGGGCCTAGGAGCAAAAGAAGAAAGATTTATTTTAAGAAAATTAGTCACAAAAAAACCGGAAACACTTCAGTGCAGACTGACTATAAGAGAGGCAGAATGCCTATATAAGAATACAGTGATAAATAATCCAAATGAAAATAAAGACTGGCAATCTATTTATAGCTATGAATACTACTTTTAATATGGTCACTTTTTCATTTCAGTAATGAAATAATGAAATTGCATTTTTATAGGTCTGTGAAAGAAAATCTTCAAAGGATGTGCTGAAAGAAGTTGCTACAAATGCACTGTTATCTCTGTTAGCTGTCAGTAAAAATGCCCAGAAATGTGCTTTGGAAGGTGAGCATTTCAAAATGTATGTTCAATTATATATTAATCAAATGCTTGCAGATATTTTACATATTATCTTAGACTGTATTTTTTTTTTCAAAGCAGAAGACCTAGGTTTCAGTGGCAGGGTTTTTTCAGATTTTTCATTAAGAAATCTTATTAATAATTAAAGTTTTCAGCTGCAGATGAAGTATTATGTTGTAGCCAGTTTAGAATTCTGTGGTGAAGTCACAGCTCTGTGTTGGAGTAAGAAGAGACCTGTTAGTTTTTAGCACTAATGGCATATTCATCCATTAGAAACTGGAGATTTTTCACTGGCAGCATCTTCCAATACTTTACTAGGTGAAAGTATGTCCTGTGTTTTCAGTTCTGGCTGTATCTGGACAAGAGGAGGCTTCTCACATTTGTTTTTCCCTGACTATGTTTCTTTGGTCCCATTTTACAGTTTAAGTAGGACTTTCTTCCCTTCACAGTAGTAAACCAACTTCTAATCAAAGGCTTCTTGTGCCCTCTAGAACACAAGGGAGAGTGGTGAATATGCATCATGTATCATGTGTTTTACACCTTTTGTTCTGTCCATGTGCACTTTGTCTTGGGTGCTTTCCTGTAACTTACAAAGTGGAAAAACCAGAGATGTAAACCTGCACTACCCTGAAATAGATAGCTTAGACAGATCTGCTCAGTCTGATCCCTATAGTGGTAGAAGACTCATCTTCAAGTCTTAACACTTTCTGCTCTTTCCCAGTGTATTTTTTCTGTGCTGAGCCCTTACTTCAGTCAGGGTTCTTCTTCTATTGATGACTTACTAGATCATCTAAATTTCTACTTCCTGTGAAGGCACTTCCACTGTAGGAAGTGCATCATTCTGTGCTAGAGCCAAGTCATCCTTGCTGTTGTGCAACACAGACCTTAGAAAAAAGGAAGAGGACTTCTGGGGTTCAAAGCAGTGTTCTAAAGATATCTATAGCTCTAGCATCACCTGTTCAGGTCTTAAGGGCTACTTTAAGTTAAAAATGCAAAGTCCTGCACCTCAAAAGGTACAAGCCTGTAAAGCAGTAGAGGCTGACTGGAGAGCTGGAAAGAGCCTGGTAGGCAGCAAGCTGCATGTGAGAAGACTAACAAGCATCCTAGGCTGAACACAGGAACACAGCCATTAGATCAAGGGGAAAAGATTCTTTCCTCTACTTACCACTTGTTAGACTAAATCTGAAATAGTGTATCCAGTTTTGGCCCAGTACAATAAATATCAACAAACTGGAGCAGGTTCACCAGAGGGCAATCAGAGTAGTTGTGTTCACTTGTCATTAGAGAAGAAGCTGAGGGAGCTGACTTACGTTCAACCTGCAGAAAATAAGGTTTTGGGAGGACCTATGAGATTTTGAAGAAGTTGGAGACAGGTTTCTTACAGCAGTGCATGGTATAGGTGGATGGAAAGAATGGGCATAAATTGAAACATGAGAGTCAAACTGCCTGTAAATAAACATTTGCCCTTTGAAGTCAGTAAAGCAATGCTAGACACAGTGTGCTGTCTGTCTTTGGACATTTTCAAGACCCAGCAGGATAAAACTGCAGGCAAACCTTGCCTGCTTAGAGCTTTGAGGAGAAGGTTGAGTGTATGGCCTCTGGAGGCCATCTCTTCTAACTTGTATTATCCCATTATCATGGAGTCATAGAATGCATTGGAAAGAGCCTTTAAAGGCCATCTAGCCAACCGCCATACAATAATCAGGGACAACTTCAACTCTGTCAGGTTACTTGGAGCTCTATTCAACCTGTTTCCAGGGGTGGGGCATCCACTACCTCTCTGGACAGTCTGTTCCAGTGTTTCACCATCCTCATGGTAAAAAATTTCTTCTTCATATCTAGTCTAAATTTATCCTCTTTTAGTTTAAAACCATTACCCCTTGTCCTATTGCAAAAGGCCTTGCTAAAATTTGTCCCCATCTTTCTTAAGCTCCTTTTAAATGGAAGGCTGCAACTAAGTCTTCCCTGGAGCATTCTCTTCTCCATGCTGAGCAATCCCAACTCTCCAAGCCTATCTTCATAGATGTATTAGATCCCTCTCAGGATTATTGTGATCTGCCTCTGGACTCTCCAACAGGTCTTTCCTGTGCTGCTTTCCTGGTACCCTCTAGGTGTGACCATCTAACCAATTCTTCATGCACCATCCAGTCCACCTGTCAATTACATAACTCTCCAATTTGGAAGGATGTTGTAGAGGACCACATCAAAATCCTTACAGAAGTCCAGACAGATGATATCTGTAGCTCTTATCCACTCACATAGTCAGTCTTATAGCGACTTAAAGACTCTAGATCCAAAGAAAAGAGCCTAACTCAACATTTTGCCCTTTAAGTCACCTAAATAGTTGTTTTCCTTTGTCTCACCACAGATGCAGCAAATGTGCTGTTGTTAGGGAAAGGTTGGGTAAAAAATGGATGCCCTAATCTCTTGAAGTTTCTAAGCAGCTTCACACTTCTAAGCAGCATCATTGAAGATATCCTGAAGAATTATGAGTTATTGTCCTCTCCACCCAAATCATCTTCCCCTCTCAATCTTACCAGTTCTTCCTTTGGGCATTCCTCTCATGGGACTTTGTTGCAAGAGGACTCAAACGTATTCTAGCTTCTTGAGAGCATTCAATTAGATGCACTTCATCTCAGAAACCTTTTGCTATTGCCTGATGTCAAGAAGATAACCACAAGATCATTGCCAGAAAGATACTTTAGTTTTTTATAAAACATTTTTGATTGTGAATGTAATTATAAATGTTACTGATTTTTGTCTTCCAGCTGACCTGATAGACAGCTGCATAGAAAACATGAAGCACATTCACGCACAGCTGAATTTGGATTCCCTAAAGCCTGGGAAAGCACAAAGGAAAAAGGTATATTTAAAAAACAGAACACTATTAGGATAAGGCACTGCCGAGATTTCTTTTGTTTGTTTGTTTTCTTGAGGCAGATACTGCTTGTATGTATCACAGATGAGACGAAGTAAACGACAGCTTGTAGCGGATCCAGACACTGGAGCTTCTATAAGATTTTAGAGCTTTTGTGAACTTAATTATCTCACATACTCTTCCATCCAGATGTCTCACTAGGTCTCAACTACCTTTTCCAACATAGAGATGACTGCTACTTCAGGAATATCAGGCAGAAAATCACATTGGTTCATACTTTGCAGCTGCTCAGTCTTGGGTATTCACTGGACAAAGCCCCTGGGCATGTCCTGGTGTTTTTTTCCATGCATCTCTCTGGTCCTCAGGATCTTCTCCTATTTGCCACATTATGCCTCCAGCCAGGATCTTCACATTCTTCTTTTTGGGCCCATTTCTTTCTGTCAGGGACCATCTCTTTTCAGGAATCCTTTTTTCCACTAACTTTTCTTTCAAGAACTCCAAGCTTCTGTTTGCCTAAACTCAGTAGTCTACGTGTGAAGTACAAGACATGATCAGCCTCTGGTTTTGTCTCATGTCTTTTCATTAATTGGAGTATTCAGGACTTCCCACTTTCAGTCCAGGTTATCAGAATTAGTCCATCCTGGCTGAAAGCAACAAATAGCAGGCTGACTGAGAGTTCAAAATTCACTTTCAGACATGCACTCACATACACATCTCATAGTTTTGTAATCTGTTGTGCTTGTAATTTATGATATTTATCTTATAGCAATATCAGGGTATTGTTTTCAAGCTTAGTTGGACTTTCAGTCTTGACTTTATGGCCCTATCTAAACCAGCTAATTTTTTCCATCTTGTTTCCACAATATTTTTCATTTTTCTTAAGTTGTTTTTTTCAGTGCCTTTCAACCAGTGCTACCTATTTTGGTTTTGTCTGTTCCTGTATCAGTCAATCTCCTTCCCATCCCAAAACTAGTTCTATTCTGCTTATGCATGTAAATCAAGGCTTTTTTACTCTCCTATTATCTGGCTTTCAGTTTTATTTTTTTTTATCTTCTCTTTCAAACTTGGTCTGGACATCTCAGTTTCTTGTCATGAGACTCAATTCTCCCTGATTTTCTAACTTCTTGTCAGTTTTGGATTTTTTAACCTCATACTTGTGGTCCTTCCACTGCCTACGTTCCCAGTAGCTTCTCTCCATTAACAGTTTATTTATTTAGCCTTTTTTTTTCAACCTCCCTTCCAGTTCTTCCAGACTCTCATGTCACCCAACTCTTCTTTACCACATTTAGATATAAATTATGTCTTACCATCATGCAACTGTTTCATAAGATTTTTGTTGCAATCTTCTTGTTCTCTGCTACTCTTATCTAAGAGAATTAATAAAATACAGGCAGTAACCTCTGCTGTCAAGTTTGATATCTTGTCCACTCCCACATAAAGCAGAAATTACAGAAAGCACCTTCTTGTAGGGTATTTCTGCATTGTTTCAGCTAAATAGTATTTTTCTCTGGGGTTTTGATACAGACATTAGCCTTGATTTGTGAGGATATGGAACTGTGTTTTATAACAATGAGCTCTTAAAAAAATTTGAGGTTGACCCTGACATTTGAAGGCTATCATATTTTTTCTTGAGATCTCCTAAACACATTCATTTTCCCTTTTCAAGTGTTGGAGGCTGAAAGGTGTCCTGCCCCAGATATGTCCTGTAAAGTTGAAGTCAGCTGGTTCTTTGTAGTTTTTGGGTTGAGGAGAAATTAAAAACTTGGAAGAAATTGGAGGAAAGGAGCCTCTGAGACAGTTCAGAAAACCAGTTCATGTTTAATTGAAAATTCTTTGAAAGATTTGCAAAAGATTTTGTGGCAGATTTCCCTGCTGAGCTGGTACTGTAGGTTGCTGCATCATATGTAAGTGTGCTGTTCATCATATGTGGTACATAATGACAGTTTCATGTGGAGGACACTGAGACACTGCTCTCATGGGAGATTTAGCTGATGCTTCACAGAACTGCCCCTTAGCCCACTTCAGGACACAACTCTCAAAGAAAGTCATGATAGCTTCTTTCCTTTTTTCCTTTTTCTGACTCTTAGTTATTGGGAAAAATGTGTTTGACCTAGCTTCATTCTCAGGTCAACTGAGGTGTTTTACTTGATATTCCTTTTCTTTTACAATAATTAGTGTGATGCTAATAAAGAGCATGAAGAGTATTTACAAGTAGCCAAGCTTTCAAAAAATCACATCAATATATTATCGTAGTAAAAAGCAAGCTATCATAAAATAAATAAACACAAACAGTGCTATCAATGCAATACATAACTTTTTCAGCCTCCTAGAAGTTTGTACAGTAAATATGAGTTATATGTTGTGGCATTTTAATGCTATTTTACTTATTAACTAAATCAATACATACCTTTCAATTCCTTGAAAGAATTCTTATTTTGTCTTAAGAGTCTTGTCTTAGAGTTAGCATTTTATTTGGCTAGAAGTGAGACAAACCAGTTATAAAATGTATTTGTAATAATGACTTGTAGGTTTCTTCCTGATCTACTACACCTGGCTTTTCATTAACCTTTTTGCAGTAGTGTGTTACTTCATCTCTAAATGTCATGAAATATATCATTTATGATATATAAGCACATTATGATTTATAAGCATACATTGTTTCTTCACTTTGTTTGAGATAAGTATGAATCCTATTTTACATTTTTGCTCTTTTATGCTTGATAAGACAGAAGTAGTATCCTGTGGTGAACAAGCTTGTTGGAATTGGGTAATCTTTCAGAAGTGGTTTAGTGTGTCACCCTTATAGGAGTTAGGTCAGCTGTCACTGCCCTGTAGAGTCACAGCTCTGTCATGAAGATAGATTTTTGGTTCACTTGTAACTTGAATCTCAGTGTAGCACCTCACTGTTCAAAGGTCTGTATTTATTTTTATAATATTCTTATTGGGTTGGAAGTTATTTATAGCTTCTGTATTTATAGTTAAGAATAGGAAATAAAGATCCTGGGGGTATAAGGATGGTTTGGCCTGACCAGCTGTAGAGATCACGGAATATTCTGAGTTGGAAGGGTCTTCCAAGGATCATCAAATCCAGTTCTTAAGTGAATAGTCTATATAGAGGTCAAACCCACAACATTGGCATTATTAGCACCATGTTCCAACTGAGCTGATCTCAGTGTCTGAAAGACAGAGCTAATTTAACCTTGTTTTTATCCGAGGAAGAAAAATAAATGCTTCTAGGGAATGATTCATTTGACTTGTTTTAGATGTGTGCTTTAGGATGGAACAAATACTCAGAAAGTTCCCACCTGTTCTTTATTAGTTCTCAGAGAAATTGAGCTCAATATTACAGATATCTGCATTTGGTTAGGTTGGTGCCCCTAGAAATAGTATCTGTGGGTTATAAAGAGAGATAAGGATAATAAGTTACTCGTTATAAATGTCTTTAGTAAACATGCTTGAAGCTAGCTGACATAAATTTTACCTGAAATCAGAAAAAAACTGCTGAACAGATGTGACCCAAACGTTGATACTTCAGATTTGCACTTCTTTTGAAATATCTTTCCTGCTTGTACAAAATCCATTTTGGTCTTACATTGATGATCTTCAATTATTTTTCTCTGGACAGGAGGATAACCTTGTCAAGGAGTTAAGGTATTCTATGCAGCTACTTAGAAACTGCCTCTTTCAAAATGAAGAATGCAAAGTAAGTATTCTTATACTGGAGTAATATGAGCACATTTAGTTACTGAATGAAGATAATTTTTTTTTCTACTTCGAAGTTATTTTCAAGCTGGCTAAATTTAAGTTCGATATTAATGGCAAGAAATACTTCATATTTCTTTATTATTCCCACTTCCTAAGAATATTACACACATCTATTAGGAACTTGGTGTTCTTATGGAGATATGATCTCCCAATGGTTTCAGATAGTTGTTATCTTTTATGTCCACTTCTGCTTTGAGTAAGTCAATAATTCTAATTTTCAAAGCATATAACATGAAAAAGGGATATGGAGAAAAGTGTGGGGCCACCAGAAAGGCACACAGAGATACATTTCTTATCTTAGAAAGTTGTTTCTTCTCCTTACTTCTTTTGCCTTTCTGAAAGACAGGAAAACCCCAAAACCACTGCAATCAAACAAGCAAAACTGAACAAAACCCAAACTCTAAATAATAATTTGCTATTTATTTTTCTTTATCTGATTTAAATTGTACTATCCTCTAAAAGACAATTTTGTTTTCATACCTATTTTTATAAAATCACTTTTCTTGCTCAAAATCTTGCATGTCTTCTTTTCATTTTAATCTTGTCTTTTTTTCTGCTCTTTTCAATTTCTTTTCAACTTCCATTCTGCCTACTTGTTTTTTTCCCATGGGGAAAATACTACATTGCTTGTTTTCACTTTTTCCTGTGTTCTTTCTTTCTGATCACTGCTCTTCCTCTTGCTTATTGCTGATACCATTCACACATTTATTTCCACTTTCACAGTTTAATTTTTCTTGGCATTGTGTTACTTATGCTGTGTATACGATTTGGGCTACTTTTAGCAAATGCTTTGGTGGAACTACAAGATTTCCTGGCTTTCCAGGAGTACCCCTTTTCCAGGGCATGTGTTAGCATCCTTTTTGTATGCAGAACACTTGGGGGTGAATAAACCATCTCATTATCCCTGAAGTCCCCATAACTTGGTTGTGCCATAATCTCAACTAAGATTATTGGGGAATGTTTTTCTTGTTTTGATCAGGATTTGCAGAAAGAATTGCTTGGAGGATTGAAGGAGGTTGCTGTTGCTTACTGAAGATTTCTATCATTTGCTTTGTATACAACTGCACTCTTGTATTTCCATGCTTTTTGAGTTCCGATAATTACTTTAGAAGAACTTGAATAAAACTTTAGAGAGCTCTCAAACAAGAACAGTTGGAATGAATAAATCTTTACTTTTCCATCTCTTTCAGTAATTAAGATATGTGCTGATTTTGACAGGCATAGAGTTAAATTCATTGGTGGTTGAAATGATG
Organism: Rhabdornis inornatus; assembly: GCA_013397075.1. Taxonomy (NCBI): domain Eukaryota; kingdom Metazoa; phylum Chordata; class Aves; order Passeriformes; family Rhabdornithidae; genus Rhabdornis; species Rhabdornis inornatus. Next base: position 470,784 of record VWZS01005568.1, read on the forward strand.
ATGCCAGTTCTCCAGCTCTTTAAACCATTAGACAAAACATTAGATTAAAAATATGGTTTTCTCATTCTATATTTCATTTTCGAGGGATTGATAGCATTTGAAATTCTTCCTCATGTTGTTGCAGATGGCAGCACTCAAAGCTCATCTTGTTCCTGTTCTTCATTCTCTGTGGCCGTGGTTTTTAGCAGATGATTCCTCAATGCAAATAGCTCTGCATTTGCTTTGTGTCTACACTGCAAACTATCCTGAAGGTATGAAAATCACTCTGTGGTGGAATACATCAAAATATTTTGCCAGAATAATTAAGACAGAAGAGCATAATAAAGGGAAAAGAATGCTTATTGCTACCATAGGAGGAAAGTGTAAAAGCACTGGTCCATCAAAATCTATCAAGAGTTTTGATTTTAATACATTCAAGACGTTTTTTCAGATCTGGTTTCAAGCTGTTGGATTTAGCAAGAGTGCAGTAGTACTAAAGGATTAAATAGCATTTAATTCAAACCATTATGTTTGAAGTTTGTGCTGAATGTCCTGCCAAGCTGAGTAGTATGTTATAGTAGTATTATTCTAGGAATTCTTTAGTAGAGAGCAGTGTATCAGTACTTTGTATGGGTTGTACTTCAGTTCTTATTGAGAACATTCTGGTTTTGAAATAGTCAAACAAATTCAATTTTGTATTAAATTTCTTCAATTTATTTATGTCTTGGACTAAGTAGCTTGTATATTTTTCATAAGGAATCTCTGTTTGATTTGAGCAAACCTTTTTTATTACCTTGGTAATTATTCACACTACTAGAAGCCTGAACTTTTTCTAGTACGGATTTTTCTCTTTCCAAATTTAGATTTAGCAAATCATGGTTAATCATTTGCAAGTAGCTTGATGAAACATAAGTGTCTGTTCCTTTTTCCCTGTCAAGATACCATAAAAGAGTTAACATGGTTAAAATACAACACTTTTTTAAAGTTAATGTCTCCAGACCTTAAATGAGTTTGCAATGGCTTTTTTTCATAAAGAACTTTTTTTTTTTTAATATGGGCCGAAGAAAGACGTGTATTAGTCAGCTACAGAGTATAAAATAAAAATGTAGTGTCCTGTCCATGTGCAAGAAATAGAGCTGAAGTGACTGTAGGCTGCATTTTTAATTTCCTTGCTGATAAGATCAAGTGCTCTCTGATCAATCATGGTTTTTCTTTCTGTTCAGAATAGCTGGCTTATGAGGTGTCCCAAATTTACCTACTCTGAACTGGTTAACCACTCCTCCTCAGTGTAGTCAGAGAAATGCATGTAAATGTTTGTTACAGTTAAACATTGTCTCATTTTTGTTTACTTTTGCCATGTAAGAAATTATTGTTGTTGCTGATGGCCAATGCCACTAAAAAAAAAGACATGTATTTGTGCAGAAAGCATTTATCTATATTAGGTTGGTAACATAGCTGTTCCCTGCTGCTGTATTAATTCAAACTTGTAGCTCTGTAGCATAGGATTGTACGTTCTCCTGTTGTACATGACAGCTGCAGACAGCAGTTATATTTCTCAGAAAAATATTCTAAGAAACTTTTATTAATCCTTTCAAATTTTACAGAGACCTCTTTTTCTGAACCAGTTTCAGAGAATCCCTTCAGATTCAACTGCCAAATAATTGTATAATTAGATATATGTTCCGGTTTTTAAGGAGACTTTCTGAGATGAAGCAGTGGCTTCTATTTAGCAGCAGAATCACCTCTTACATTCTAGAACAATAGAACAGTAGATGCCTATTCCAGTAAAGTGCCACATTCAGGCACATTTCTATTCAAAGCATATCTGATTGACTTCATTGGGGTTCAAAGAAAAGATACCTAACAAATCCTTTAGAAAGTTCCATCTCAGTGTTTGAGCAGTTGCACTGTTCTTTCTACAGATTTTTCTTTTAATACATGTATGCATTTCTAATATGACAAATGTCTCATTGCTTTAAGGTTGTGCTTCAGTTTGTTGGGCCAGTGGTGGACAATCATCACTTCCATCTGCACGAAGTGCAGCTGGTAATTCATTAATGCATTACATCTTGAAATTGGCTTCCCATGTGTCACATGATAACAACCCAGTTCAGCAGGTGGTCTTTTGTCTAATATCTAACCTTGCTCTGTCTCATGACTGTAAAGGCATTATTCAGAAGGTAAGTAAATGATAACCTGTATTTTAGCAATGGATGCAGTTTCCTTTTTAATAAATCCTTATACTTTAAGATGGAGTGTCCTGTGATCATATAGAAACTCGTCTGTGGGAATCAAATCTATTGTGTCTTCTCAGTTAGTTGTGTTACTGCTCACTAAGAGCAGGGCGTAGTTCAGTTGTATTCGTACAGTCTGGACAATTTTTGCTAGAGCTTTTTGTAACCTCTCTGTTTCAGTGGGTTGTAACATTTTTAATACCCATATGTATTGATAGTAATCACTAGTGGATCATGGAAGTGCGTATGCTATAGAGCAAGCTGTACATGAATAAACACGAACTTAAACATTGTGTAAATCATTAGATATACTGTGGGAAACATAACCTTTACAAAAGTTTTAGGAAAAAAGCAGTGATTAGATGTTAGATAAAAATCTAATCTTATTAGATAAATGTATGTAATGTCTTTTCCTTTTTATATTTTTTATATAGAATGATCCTTACTGTGTTTTATCAAGTGTGCTTTGAAAAACTTGTTTCCTGTAAACTTTGATCATTTAAATAAATTCAAACCTTTAGAAAAGAAAACAGACCATGTAGAAAGTCAGCTGTAGTAGTGACGTGATGAGATGAGCTAATGCAACAGAAATTATAAAAAATGTGTTTGTTTCTAGCATCTTTTATAGTAATTTATTAATTGCAAAAATTTCTTTTGTTCTCCATTAACAGTGTTCTGTTCTTGGACCTAATTACCTGCCAGAAATGCAGGGGGAAATAGATCTTTTTGTAGTGCTAATTATGTAATGCACGGTAATGCATTACAAAGTGGCTAGTACTCAAACTTTTCAATAGAAACAAAGAGTTTGAGATCTCTTCTGTAGTAGCTGTTATATTCTGTGAATTGTTTTTGCTTTTAGACTCTTCAGAGTTTCACTCTAGTATGATAGTACTTCCTTCTCTCTCTTGGGCTCTGCTTTCATAAGTGTAAGCAATGCTGAATAATCAATTCCCTCTGTGAAAATTAAATTACCAGTATTATATTCACATGAAGAAAACCACAATGAGTTTGTATGCTGGGTTGCTTACTTTCAACCAGATGCTTGTATATGTTGTCAAGATTCAGTGAGGCTGGGAAGATTTAGTCAAGGACTTTTTCATTAGAGAAATTTATGTTAGAGCACCTCCCTCTTGCAACAGGGGAATAGATTTTCATCTTTACTCAGAATCTCCTTAAAGTGGAGGTAAACCCTGAGATAGTGTTGTAATATCTATGCACAATACTTTTTCTTCAAAGCTTACAAAAATTCATTTGGCTGTCAGTGAAGGGAGGAGTGGTGCTGTAGATTCTTATGAGTCACTTCTAACTCTAGACATTCTATGATACCTTTAACATTTGTTAATAGCATGCAATAATAAGTGAGGAATCAAGAATACATTATCTAAGTAGTACTTTGATTTCACTTCGAATGTCACTAGCTTATTTTTGGGTAGAAACACTTTAGTGCAAAGCGAAAAGCTTATGTAGTGGTGGGAATTAGCCTTTAAAGAAATATATTGTGTTGGAGCAACTATTATGTATCTACACTGCATAAATTATTGTGGACAGAAATGTATGTTAGCATATTAACTTTTTAACCATGCAATAGATTCTTCTTCATATATAATTTTTTTCATATGTAATTTCTTTCAAAAATCCTTGACTGGTAATGGGTTAACTATAAATAACTATAAATTCTAAGTACCCTTTTTCTTCCCTCTAACAGAGTAACTTCCTGCAGAACTTTTTATCTCTTTCACTGCCAAAAGGAAGTAATAAAAATTCCAGTAATGTGTCTACTCTCTGGCTAAAGCTGCTACTGAACATATCTTTTGGAGAAGATGGACAACAGATGGTCATGAAGATAAATGGGTTTTTAGACCAGATCATTGAAATGTGTAAATACAAGCACAAGAGCAGTCAACATCTAGCACTTCTTATTCTACATAACATATGTTTTAGTCCAGCTAATAAACCAAAGATATTAGGTAATGGTAAGTATCTGAAGGGTCTGCAAACTTTTGTTCTCTGAGAATATCATGGCTTCCAGAAGACTATATTTTCATGGCAATTTGGGTTACTGACCAAGAACTCAATAATGTATTTTAGGAGAGCATTTTTAAAAAATTAATTTTTTAGAAGTAATTACAGAATACATATTTTGGCAGAGAGGCAATTACAGTAATAATATTAGGAAAAGCAAATTTTTCTAAAAAGACAAGATTCATTGTTAGGCACATAATTTGGATAAAATAACACATTATGAATGAAAAGATTTTTGCAGTTTTTTCAAACAGCTAGTTTTTCAGGGAGGATTGAAGGATTCTTTGTGTCAGTCAGTTTGAAATAACTGGACTTCCTATCTTTCCATTGGACAAAACTTTCTTAGTTTGTGCAAATCATTAATATTGAGACAAACTATTTTATGTCCTATCATGTACAGAAAATGTTTATGATAACGATAAAGTTATGTCATGGCATATATAGTTAATGTAACAATGTGTTCAGAACTTTTTCCTTGGTTGTTTGTGGAAGGCATGTTTCTTTCTCTCATTTAATTGCAGCGAGAATGCTTCTGTCTTTAAGTTCTCAGCAGGTTTTCCATAGTGTCCATGCTTTTTATTTTTCCTAAGATGTGGATTTACTGCCTTAATTAAATATACATTATTCAGTTACATAATCTATGATTTTTTGTTGTGAAGTGAACAAGCAAAGTTGAAAAGTTTGGCTTCAGAGCAATGCTAGAAAATTAAGGCTCCTACAGTGGGGTGGCAAATGTTTCTCATTGGTTGCAAATCATCTGCATAATAAGTATGAAGGGAAATAGAAACATCTTAATATCCATCGTGATGTGGCTCTAATTGTGGCTACTGGGAATTATAAAACAGTTTCACAGCTTACTCAGTCCCTAAGCATAGCTGATAGCTATACATAATGTTCATGTTTTATTACTGGTGGCTTAACTTTTCAGCATTATTTGGTTTTGTTTTGCTATATTTTTTTAACACTTCTTTCAATATACTGTACTGATTTTATGAGCATATTGAAATTTAATCGATAATAAAGTTTCTGTAATTCCTCTGCCATACCAGTACTTGTCATAAAAATAAGTATACTCCAAGCATCAATCTACTGAGGCATGCAAATATATTTACATTGCTCTTGATTATATTTTCTAGATGCATTTGGTTTCATTTTTTTATTTGTCTCATCAGATCAAGCCATTGCAGTACTCTCTGCCTGTTTGGAAAGTAACAGTCCTGCTGTTCAGAGAATAGGAGCAGCTTCGCTTTGGGCTTTGCTTCACAACTATCAGAAGGTTAGTATTTGAGAAATCTGTCAAAAAACTGTAATGTTATATTTTTATGCTGTAAACAATACAGTAATCTCTAAATAATAATAAAGCTTACAATAGTCATTCTGTTTTATTTTAATTGGGTAACTTCTGATGCTGGGAGATTAAACAACATGGTATAGAAGCATCTTGTCATTAGTAATTTCTGACTACTTATAAAAATGCAGTCTATATGATGATACAGTCATGTTAATTCTAAAAATTCCTGCATCTCATGCTCTGATGAATTACTGTAATTTTTTAAACTTTGCTGTTAAGGTGTGATCATGTGGGCAAGAAAGCTCATTGTGTTTTGTGTGTTTGTGTGTGCTACAGGCAAAAGTGACTTTGAAGAATCCATCCATAAGGAGAAGAATAGATGAGGCTTATTCTTTAGTGAAGAAAAGTAGGTCTTACTTCTACCTAATGCCAATTCTTACTTTTACCGTCATTAAAGCATTTCACTTTATATCATGACAGTAAATTTTTGTTGTGCTCCAAGTTTTTGAAAGGATGCTTTTGTCAATAACATGACAGTTAGCAGTGTGGCTTATGGTTAGGCATCTTATAAATACAGATGGAGAAAAATGCCTTAGGTAAAGACTTTAGGTAATTGCCAAGGTTAGTTTTGAAGCATAGGTCTGATCATGCTTGCAATAAAAATCCTTGTCATGGTACAGTTCTGTGAATCTAAATCTTAAATTTAGCGATAAGAAAAATTGCTTTTTTAGCATTGACTTTGCCTAACCGTGCTCAGCCTCAGAGTGTTGAGCCACATAGAGAAGGGATCAGAAGAGAGCATTGTTCCCACATTAAAATATTGTGGCATGGGTTAGGATATTTTGAAAGCTTGAGATTTTTGTTCAAGTAACTGAACATAACTCTTATTTGAATGGCTCCAATGCAATAGGTTGAGCTGAAGAACATTCAGTATTAAAGGTGTTCAAACACTGGTCTGTAGCTGGAGCTTCAGTAGGTAATAATGTTTTTTTTGTTGTTAGTCACATCAAGTTAGTCTAATCTTGAAAGGGCATGATAGTGTCTCATTTTTAAGCTAACGAGCTTTCCTACTTATTTAAATTGTTCTATGGATGTACTCAAATAGGTTTATTGATTAAGGGGCTTCTAATACCAGGTTTCCATAGTATTTGCATGACAGATTTGCCACAAACTTTCTGGCTCCATTGACCATTGTTGGTATCCTAATTTTTGATACACATCTCATGATAATTTTTCCTGTGCTGTCTCCCAAATTAATTCATTTTGTGAATGTACTGTTGTTTCAAACTCAGCCTTTCCTGAGTCAATCCTTAAACGTAACAGTACAACATTTCATATACTGAACATATATTAATAGATATATGTTTGTATTGCTCCTTTTAGTAGAACTACCATTGATCAGAGACTTTCAAAATACCATGTTGAATCAACAAGGTAGAAATATGTATCTTTTACTGACTTGATAACATTAATCCCCATTTATTTATGTACTGCTATAGAACATGAAGTCCCGGACTGAACTGTTAATTTTAATTAAATAAATAAATAAGGAGTATAAAAGATTTTATGCAACTGTCATTGTTACAGTTTACAGTTGTGTAATATGTCATCAATATTGTTACTAAAATATTCCTGCATTAAGGGTCTCAACTAGTCTGTGTTTGTAAAGCTTTGATCACTTAACAGTGATTATTGGGCTAAAATGCTAGATTGTTATTCTGAGTACACATGGGGAAATTTTTCAACATGGCTATTGTTATTTTACATTTCCTGCTTTGTCATACCCAAGGAAAAAGCCAAAACAGACTTTGAAACATAAAGTATTAGTATTTGATTTACTACTCATTGATACAGAGGTTAAGGTCATAAAGTAGCATGAATTCTTGCAAGGCAATTAATGCGGTCTTTGGAAAAGTAATTTTATATTAAGAATCAACTAGAAATTCAAATCTTGGTGTTTTTTTCCTTTTAGGTTCTCCACAGCCAGAAGAAAATGAACTGCATGCCTACCATGTAAAATGCTTAGAGAATATAGTGCAGCTTCTTGATTGTTAATGATTGTTAATCAGTTGACTTGTCGTGTTGAAATTGAACAGCTTGTTCAATGAGAGCCTGAAATTTGAAGAAAGCACTTCTGATTCACAGATCTATGGCAGCAGCAGATCTGCTGTGGAAGAAATTTATGAAGCCTTTGAGGAAGGAGTTTGTCACTTTGAACCAAAGAAATTGGACTGTGTCTGGTTCAAACTGTTTGTACTGTAATCCCAATGGGAAATTACAACTATGCTACTATGTGAAATATGTACACAGAAGGAGGACTGTACAGGGGAAAAGATTTGAAAAATGAGTAATTTCCTTAAATTATGCATTGAAATTGTTACTGTAAAGTACTGGAATTTCTGGTTTGGATTGTTCTTAATAAAGGGTTTTTTAACTGAGATCAGCATTTGCTGTGAGTGAAGTGGAATTTTTAAGATTGCAGGGGTGCACAGTGTATGCTCAGATTCAGAAACTGAAAATGTTGGTAATTGTGGTGTCTTACACATATTGGATACAGAACAGCAAGGTGTGTGTTGTTTTGAAGAAGATTTCAGTTCAAATTGGTGCATGTTTTTTAAGATGCTAACAATTGAAAAAGAGCTCTCAATTGCTGATATTAGAGGTGACAGTTATGTTAACGTAGCGGGTTTATTCAGGATATGGGGTGTGTGTATCCATTTTAGTTACATTACAACAATGTAGAAAATATTTGAGTCAAAATCTGTTGGTTTCTAAAGACTTCGAATCTTTTGCTTGGGGCACATTCCCCCCCGCCCCGCCCTGCCATTTATCCAGGCCTGTGTTGCCGTTGAAGTGCTACTGTGTAACTGTTCTTCTAAGCTTTTCAGTATTCTATGCTGAAAGAGTTGGAAAGAAAAGTGCGTTGGTGGCTGAGCACAACAGTTTTTCTGGCCATGCTTCTGCAGTATCTAACAGGGTGTTTTTATTTCCCTCAACACATGAAGCTTTTATTTTATGTCGGAGTCAGATAGAAGTGAGCTAATTCGAAGCAAAACCTAAATAGCATCTCTAAGAATTATAGCAAGGCCATGTCTACCTGTAATTAGTCTTTTCTTCTTAACCAGGTGATGAAAGTATTTTCTGCTGACAGAGGGGAATTTGGTTTATTTGTTTAGCAGTGCTTGTAAATTATGTGTGACTTGATATAATTCAGCTGACCATAAGTGTGATGCTTATGGCTGGGTTAAGTCATTACCAGAAATGTAATTATTGGCTGATCTCCCACCCCTCTCACCAAACGAAGAGCAAGGATGGACCACCGAAACTTGATTCTTTTCCACTTACTATGTTGTGTAATTACTGTATTTTGCAAAGTAGTTGTTAAATGCTATCATGCTCATCCCACGGTAATTATTGCAAACACTCAGCTGCAGGGCAGGAGACAGCTCTGCAAGTCAGCATTTTCTGACTGGGCTTGGTGCAGTGTGAGGTCTCTTCCCCTCAGACTACCAAGTGCTGAGTCTCTTCAGAGACTTATGTTTCAGCATACTCACCACAATGATCTTTCTCATAAATCAGTCACTAAGTCAAAATAAGATTGTTTGCTGTTTTTTCTGTTTCAGAAAGACAAAAAATGCAAGTGTTTAATGCCAAATAAATTCTACTGGAATAACCACTCCTGTAAGGATGGCAAGAACTCGTTCAAAGCATAGAAATTACACATGGATCTCATGAGGGGAATGAGGGCTGCAGTTGCATGACTTCATGAAGTACAAGTACAATATAATAAGGCCATAGAAGATCTGGATGCTTGTTTCTATTAAAACATTTCTATTCTACTAAGCTGTGCTTGTTCTTGAAGAAACTATTCATATTGAATAATCTGGGAAAATTGCTAATACACATTTGTTGTTACTGTAAGCCTTAGTGCTGTGTTTATCCCAAAATGAGCTATTTTCTCAGTATCCTGCAACAATTTACAGTTGTGGGAAGCAATTGTAGCAGTGTCATAACTAAGTACTTAGGTTTGGTGTTGCTATTCTGGAAAATCAAAACAATTTTTTTAACTCTAAGGGCTAAAATCTATATTCACATTATGAATAAGCTTTCCTCCTTCAAGAGGGCTTTATGTATTTATTTAAAGGACAGCACTTCCATCACATTTTCTCTTAAAAGCTGGGGGCATAGAGTGGCTGCATCCTGCCTTCCTGCATGTTAACAAAGTGAGTTACAAAATGTGAATGACCCCATATTTCCTGTTCCCTGGCACTTAGATGGATCTCCAAAATTTGGAAATTAACGGTGAACGAAGTTTAAATATGTAAATCTTTTTTCATGAAAGCTATTAAGACTAAAAGGTTATTGTGAGGCTATTTATGGTAGTCTGTCTTGAAGGATGGGGTATTTGTCATATTTGTGTTTTCAAAGAAAATTAAACCCTAAAATACCTTCCAATTCTAAGAGCTGTAAAATAATTTTTTACCTGACAGAGGAAAGTGCAATTAAAGTGGAGATGGATTTCCTGAAAAAGCTGCAGAATTTAAAAGGTAATATTCAACTTCCATCTAGTTTCCCTAATAAAAGGCACAGCCATGCAAGCTAGGAGTCTCTTGAAAATCCTTATCCAGGAGAATTCAATTACCATTTGCACTAACTGTAGATATATCATGCTCTTACTTGGTTGCTTTATCTTTTATGATAAGCTTGTAATCAAGAAAGAAGTTATTAAATTCAAAAGAGGTAAGTGCATAAAATCCACTAAAAATGAGGCTTTCAGATTCTTTTTTAAGATGTATGTGTCATCTGGTGCATGTTCAAAACTTTCACAGAAATAATTTTCACTTAAGTGGTATAAAATTGTAGATTAAGCTTAAATAATTTCGTTTTGATTGTGTGTGTTCATGCAAATAGAGACATTTAGTCATGACTTACTGATGAAGTTTTCAAACCTTTGAGTAATAGGTTTTCAAGCCTACTTGAAAATCCCCAGGGAAAATACTTCATTTTTCATATTTTTTGCTCTTCCAGCAATTTGGATTTATGGAATTCTCCTCACTCAGCAACTACACATCCCTGGATGTTTTTCATTGATTCCCCTCCATACCAAACTTGCAAATTACAGCAATTACAGGCTTGTGGCAGCAGTTTTGGCCAGACTGGGGAGGGGAGTTTTCTATACTGAGACTTCAGTCCAGCATTTTTTTTAAGGATTTCCCTTCGCCGTAAAGTAGAAGCTGCTGTGACAGCTTCTCAAATCTGTTTTTCCTTCAGATAAATGTTTTAATGTCTTCTAGGGGAGAAAAAAATGGTTAGCAGCCACACAACGATTGCTGTCCATGGGAAGTTTGGGGGCACTCCACAGTTCACTTGAGGTTTCTTCTGGTTGTGCAAAACAAGTGATTCCTTCAGCTCTCTCCAAGATGGCTCCTAAAGTAATCATTTACAGCTCCACTGCTGATACAGCAGTCATGCTGCCATTGCTTTAGGACAGAGAAGGAGTTGTGGTAAATATAATTTCACAACACTGCGGTTCTTGTAGGCTCCACTCTTGGCTCCTGGGCTGCACTGTGAAAAACATTTTATCACCTCATCATCATCATCATCATCTTTTTGTGATTACCTAACCTCATTCAGGAATTGTGTGGCCTCTGAGCATTCCTAAGACCTGGTTAGTCTCCCTGTGTTGTAACCTATAAGGGTTTGGCCCCATGATTGAGGGTCAGTGTGTGTGTGCCCTCTGGCTGCAGTTCCAGCTATTCTTGGGCACGTCTTATTTTTATAACTTGTATTTCAGGCGCTGAACATTAGCACTAGGGGTTTAACAATTAAGTTTGGTATTCAGGGTATGTTCCCCTCCACTCCTCCAATCCTATCTAAGCCACCACCTTACCACCTTTTCCAAAAAAAACCAAAAACAAAACAAACAAACAAAAAACAAAAAAACAAAACAAAGCAAAAAACCAAAAAAAAAAAAATATGAAAAACTGGTTGCATTTTCATTGGAAGAGGAGAATTCTTACAGCACCTGGGTTCATGCATCCAAAACGGAGTGTCTGTGTTGAATTTACAGCAAACCTAGTCGTAGGTTCACAAATGTCCTCATTCCTCATAAACAAAACACATGGGCCTGCTTTGAATGGTCAAGCTGGATGTCATCATTCCAGCTTCTTGATTGCTTGCCAACAAGCCTATAATATAAATTTGTATGGTTTTAGATCCCAGTCCTTAGCATTTACTGTGTACATGTAAGTCTTTGCTGAGCAGAACACAGGATGGCAATTCCCAGTGCTTTATATACAGTAGGTAATACATTATTTAGTTCAGATATATGACTTGGAAATTTCCACTGGTGTTGCACATCTTTCTTTAAAAACTCAGCTTTAGTAATGTTTCCTAATTAAGAATATCTTCAGAATACTGACCTGGAGTTGAAATGCAAATGAGATCAGCAGCAGCAGGAATGCTTTTAAACCCAAATACTCTCTCTCACCAAAATATCCTTCAACAACCCTAAGTGGCAGTGCAGAGCTTCACAGAGACAGAGCAGAACATGGGATAGGGGGATGTCCTCAGCCTGTGTCCCAGTATCTTAAACATACTGGGATTTATAGGATCACCTGTGTCTGTGTTTTAGATACAGGGGTTAATAAAATGAATGTTATTAGGAGCTTTCTGGCTAATCTAGATATGTCTGCTAACTGAGTTTAACAACAAGGTAATAGGTCCTCAGCTTATTTTCTGTGTTTTGCTGCATCACAGGCTGCCACTGACTTCAGACACCAGTTAATTATCTGAACAAAAAAAGCCCAACAAAACAAACCAATGAACCCAAAAATAACTCTTTTGAGAGAATACAGTTGTCATCTGTATTGACATCTAGGTGAGTTGAGAAAGATGCACTCAACTGGGGCAACACCAATCAACGTGCAAGCATCGGCATAGGAGTCCTCATCTCATAAATACAAGCCTAAAGCCTTGTAGACAAGCTCAAAGTGATTATACTTCTGAGCTGGATTTCACCAAATCAGGATAAGGAAAATTGTCTTTCTTCTTGGTTTCCATTCTAGGACTCTGTAACTCAGGATTTGCAGAAGGACTTTCTCACATTGGTATGACAGCTGGAGAGCAACTCACTCCTCATCAGAGTTTTTCTTGCCCATTAGGATATTTTTCCAGAAAGATGTTTTTAACAGTTGAGTAACAGCACCTGAATAAAAACTTTTAGTTGCTTCCAATTAAAACTACTCTATCTGAATCTCAAGTTTGGTGAACAGGGGTTGGACTACATGATCTTCAGAGGTCTCTTCCAACCCTAATAATTTCATGATTCTGTGAGTCCTGTAGATCTACTGACAGGCTTTAGTGCCTATATGATTAAATGCTCTGCAGTTTCAAAGTTTTTCATAAATGGCAAATAACTGTGAAGTTTCAAGGGCTAACACAAGCTGCTCCTGCAGGTAGCAGCAGTGTCACTGGAATTCTCTTTTTTTTCTGAAAGTTTAGTTATAATTTTTCATCTGTTTGTGTAAATTAAGACATCAGCTGCTCATTAGTCCATAGCTCAGGAGACTGTTCCTTAGAATCTCTGTTGTTGTTGTTTCATGCCTGAAAGATGTACAGTTTCCAGCATTAAAAATAAGTTTAAAAAAGGGATATTAAATTCACCTGCATGCTGGTTTCTGACCTAATAACTGCTATTCTGGAGTGAAAAATCTTGCATTGTCCAAAATTATTCTGCAATAATTAAAGGTTTGCAAGGCATCTCTGAAACAAAATGTATATTAATACAAGAGAAGGAGTGGAGCCATACAGCAGGAGGTTGCCAGCAGCTGGCACAGCCTGTGGGGAGCTTTTGGGGTTCTGTGCAGCCTGTGGCTGCCTCTGTGTCTCAGGAGATTTACGGGAGAAAATTTCTCTTTGCTTGCTTTGGGTGTTTGTTGACAGTAATTTGCCATTGTATTGTTTCTATTTATTACATTTATCATATAATGACAGCAATCCTCCCTCTCTATTTTGCATAAAGCAAACATTTTTACAGTTTTATGGGGCAATATGATTGAGGGGTCACAAAAATACCTTAGATACTGTTTTTAAATCTAACTTCCTGAGCAACAGGAAGTTTCCATCCTGTAAAAATAAAATGAGAAAAAAATTGTAGCACAGCAATGGATTATAAGGATTTGTGTTCTTTTATGAGTATTTCAGAGTCTGTATGTGGTTAAACATGCAGTTTAAGTTGTGGGATTTCTTCAATGTGGTTTTCAAAATATAGTATGACAAACAGTGAGCGTGGATTTTTTTTTTTTTTAAGTAGCAATAACTGATTTTATTAAGCATATGGCCATAAAAATCAATAGAAAAATCTAATTTTAGGTGGTGTTTGACTAGGTCCCAGCAAGGGAAACATTATTGTATGGACAAAGTCACTAAGGAATATAGCAGAAATTGAGGTCAAAATGTAATCACCCAGAACACAGCTCTTCGGGGTGGATTATTTTATTCTCTCTCTGAGCTGAAATACCTTCTAATGGTAACAAATCTCCTTATCCTATGCTGGAAGTGTATTTGCCATAATGTATTAGAAGAAAGATCCTTAGCAGCCTACGCACTTTTTCATATGATTCTCGAAAATGTTATGTGTTTTCTCTCCAACATGCTGGAATAACTTTATTTTCAGTTAGAGACAGAATGGCCACTTGGAAGGAGTGGTAGGTGGTACATGCTAAACTAAGGGTTTGAAATCTAACTAAAACTGAACATTTAAAGAAATAGAAAAGAAGAAGTAGAGAGACAAAGAGAGAAAAAGAAACATTAATAAAGGTAAAATAGCCTGGTACTGTAAAAAATCAGTTCAAAGGACTATAGCTATAAACACCTGTGAAACCAGCAGCTCACTGTGCCATCATAGTTTGTTTGAATTTCAATTATTTAATCTTTATTTTCCTTTTTTTGTTTGTTTGTTTGTTTTTGTTTTTGTTTAGCAACAACCTAAGAGATGTTCCATTGCTGCTGTTCTAGAAAATTTTGTTGGCTCTTAATCTAAGAATGGCAATTTTGTGCCAAACACTTGAACATTGCATCTTTTTATGCTAGCATGGTTTACAGTAGGTTAAGGTGTTGTTTTGGTTTTTTTTAATACCAGTGTAATATTATTAATAGTGACACTCCTACAAATGTACCACAAAGAGGTGACTCCCATGTGTGTGTTCACCTTCTCATACATGAATGAAACAGTGAGCCAGGCTGGCTGCTCATGGCTGGTTCTCTCTGGCTATCAGTACATGTTATTGCTGCATTCCAAAGGAGTTAATTTCTTCATACAGAAATCTACCCTCCCCCACCAGAAGAAATATAATCTATGTTTTGATGAAGTCATTGGAAATTCTTACTTGGTAATGTTAAGGATAAGATTTGTCTAGTTTCATTAAATTTCAATTCCTGGGATTTTTCTTGCATATATCAGTACACCAATCATGACAGCCTTTTTTATATACAGCAGAAGGTCATGCAAGTGTCAGAAATTTTTGTTAGCAGAAGTAATTAATACTGTCAAAATCTTTTCAGAAAAGCAAACTGAGAACTATTTAAGATGCTTTTAATGCTACCCGTCCTGTACAAAGAACGGCTAATATCAGAATTCCAGAAAATTGTATCTTTGTTCTCTGAAGTATTTATTCACCTTTTGATGAATTCATTCAGCAGCCATCTCCTGTATATTATTTTATATGTATATATTTGAAGCAATAGAGTTTCTACTTTCATTCAAGTGGGACACCTATGTATTCTCCTCAGGCTTGGTAAAAAATGCAGTTGATTCAGTTGTGTAAAAAAAGACCATGGAGACTGAGAAATAATGTCCAGGAAATATAATTTACTGTTACCTACAACAGGAACAACAGAAAACAGCACACGAAGCTTTCAATGCCAGGAATCCAGGGACAAAATACAGCTATAACAATACAGTGTATCTTTCACTTTATGTTTTGAAAAAATATTAAAACAAAATATTAATTGTATATAGTCATGTTTCCCATTACAAAATAGATATGGATTGCAATGGATACAGACACTGATGCAAGTAAACTGAAAAATGCGATTTTTGATCTTGGATTTCTGGATCCAGAATGTTAGTGTGAATAAACCAAAACCTAAATTTTTGTGTGTGACAGTCTACCATGTGCATGAAGAGCCCTCTCTCATTAGATCTTTAGGAATTAACAGCCTGCTAAATCAAGGTCTCTTGTTATTTCTGATCAACCTAAATGCAGACAACCAGCTCTTTAAAACTATCCTAGCAAGGTTTACCTCAGATTATCTGCTGAAATTCCTGTCTGCCTACTGCATCAGATTATTCTGGTAAGCCTTTGAACACTAACACATCATAAATTCAGATCACTACCTTTTAAAAAAATCTCACTTTAACAAAAATATCCACTCAAAATAGAAAGACAAAATTGTACAAAAAGAAATATCTGCAATTTTCAAAATCACAGAATCTCGGAATCATTTAGGCTGGAGAATACCTCCAAATCATAAAGTCCAACCTCTGAGCAGTCACCACCCTGTCAATTAGACCATGTCTGTAAGTGCCACATCCAGCTGGTTCTTGAACACTTCCAAAGATGGTGACTCCAACACCTTCCTAGGTAGTCTGTTCCAATGCTTAATAAGTTTTCCATTAAGAAATTCTTTCTGATATCCAGCCTGAATCTCCCCTGGTGCAGTTTGAGGCTATGTCCTCTCATCCTGTCACTTGGTTCCTGGGGGTAGAGGCAGACCCCCACCTGTCTACAGCCTTCTTTCAGGCAGTTATAGAGTGATAAGGTCTCCCCTGAGCCTCCTTTTCTCCAGGCTAAACACTCCCAGCTCCCTCAGCTGCTCCTTGCTTGGCTCAGTCTCTAGAAGTTGTATGTGTTGTATTTAAACTGACGGGTTTCGCACACGATTTCGACTAAGGGGAGTTGAATTCAACCATCAAAATAAGAACATCATCTGTTTGACTGATGGCAGCATCAATATGTTAGGGTGGTTATGTTGGGATCATTTATAAGCGTTTTTTGAGCAGATATTCTACTTCACAGGCATTCCTATGGATCATACATGTAATTTTTAAAAAATCTGTCACAGATTAGTGCTTCTTGTTATGAACATACCAATGAAACAAAAGATCTTTGCAGTCATAATAATTAATTTTAAAAGTTAAGCCTAAAATGACTTGTGATAATTTTTCACGGGGTGCTCTGAAACCCTATAGATATAATTAAACTTTCAGCTTCTTAGGAATCGGTGAACAAAATCAAAGGCTAAATTTTGGAAAATCAAGAAAAATCTCTGATATTCCTTCTCAAACTGAAGACACTAATTGAGAATATGACTCACCACAGCTTTATGTCAGTATAAATATCATTGATTTCTTTGGAGCTACATTAGCATAAAACAGATGTAATATGTTGCAGTGGATCAGGCAGGAGTTTATGGCACAATTATGCTACTTCTACTAAAACAAATGATTGCAGCAGATATTCCTTGGCTCTGTTTATTCACAGTTGACGGTGATACCTTTCTTGTAAAAGCTCTACTGTTTTGTTTGGTTTTGTCTAAACAAATGAAATTCTGCAAAACACCAACCAACATGCATTAGAAATATCTCTTCTGAATTTTAGTAGGAAAGTGAATTTTACTTGAGGATTTTTATTTATCAGTGTATTTTGAGTGGAAAGGTAAAAAAGCCCAAACTAATTCCAAAAATATCCACTTTAATTCATTACAATAGAAGAGAATTTTTTTTTCTTTAGATTTTGGTTATTTTTTAATTTCATTGACTATGTAAAGATTTTATAGGATGTACTTGTTTTTACATACTTTCTGTGTCATTCTTAAACCCTTTCCAAAGTTTAGACTGGACAGAATTTAGTTCATGATTCATTCAAAAGTTTGCTAGCAAATGTTCTTTTGTTTTCTATTTTGAAAATCTCTAAGCAGAGCAGTTTTAGGGGAAGAGTTCACTTGTTTGTTCTGAACAATGCTTCTTTCAAGGGGCAGTTTGAGTGGCTGGTTTTGTACCTCTTCCAACATTTAAAGCCAGTCCAAGATCAAAAAGTGGAAAATAAAGAAGTGACCATGTATTTTTCCAAGGCATTTTTCTGGAAACCAGGATATTTGTGTTTGGTGTTTGGGGTGGTCTTACTTGTTTTTTGTTTTCTCTGTGTGTGTTTGTGTGTGTAGAGGGGAGATTTTAGATAGCATTGTCTGCTCAAGTTGATCTTGTAGAAGAGACGTGCACTATCAGAAAATGATTAACTGTCACTTTGCTGTTTACCAAGCTTTTTCCCAATAAAGGGAAACAAAAAGGGCTTAAGAAAAAAAAAGATGCATGAGATAACTTTGCTAGAAAGGCAGCCCGTCAGGTCCTGCGTGCATCAACAAAAAAGGGTTAAGAATGCCATATAGGAAATATGCATTGTTTGCTCTCTTTAACTTTCTGCCTCTATTTTGAAGGCCATTTAAAAACTCATAAGCTTCTTTGCCTTATAGAAGTTAGAGGTCTTTCTTGGAGAAATTTCTGAGCTGACAACATCCTATAATTAAGGATAGCCTCAACCTCAAGTGAACTGCCTCTGCAGGAAGTTTTCACATCCAGGCTGTATTTGAGGGCATTGTTTAAGAAACAGCTCTGTAAGCCTCTGCCAGAAAGAGAAAAAAATCCAGCAACATTCATTTCCTTAGACAGACTTTTAACACCGTGTTTTTGGCAGCATGATGGACATAAAAAGAAGTGTTGAACTAGGAAAAGAATAATTCAGGAAGAATAATAGATGTATGAGGATGCTGTACTCTGAAACAGAAAGTTACATTTCCTGTCCCAGAAACAGATTTTTGTGAGAACCTTGAAGCCTTTCTGCTTTGATTTTTCTTTCATTAAAATGAAACTTTCAAGTTTATGCAAAAAACATCTATTTTTGCAAACTAATAAAATCAGAGATTTCAGCAGGAATACAAATATTAAACAGAAGGAAATAAACATAGCCAACTATGCAGTATTATCGCATTAAACAACACTTTGAGACCCAAATGTACTTTACTACTTTCTTTTGTGAATTAGGTTTTTTCATATATTTCAAATGTTTTCTTTCATGTTGTTACTGGATAGAAATGCATAGACTACTTGTCAACAGATTTTGGATACAAATCCAGTACTATTTTCCTATTACAAAAATAGAATAATTCATAAAATATTTCCAAGGAAATTTCTGATACCTTATTGACCTAATCAGTAGCAGACATTTACAGCCAAGATCACTGAACAGAAAAGGCTTAGATTGAAGAAAAACGTGTGGTGATAATTTTTATCATTAGCAATCATGTAAATAAACATATAAACAAAATAATTTAAATGAATATTTGATTTGGTTTATTTGTTGGGGTTTTTCTCTCTCTTTTATAAGTAGATCAACTTGGCTTTTTTAATTGTCTTCACAAGTATCTTCACTTTTCCATCCTGTTTTTCACTTTTGTTTTATATAAATGCAGAGGAATAATCTGAATGGCTGCTTTAAATGTTTCCCCTTCACGCTCTGACAGATGAACTTCCCTCAAGTTCGACAAGTCCTCACAGACAGACACTCCGGCCATGAACACATCAAAGGAATGTTACTCACACATTGAATTTGAAAATTCCACAAACTTTCTTATCTCCTACCAACACACCTTTCACTTGAGAATTGGTAGCAGTAGTGATTCATGGTGTTCAAAAATTGCTCAGTAGTGGTGCTTCTTCCACTACTCAAATCAGACATTTATGCCATTAGTACATCTCACCATTGGCCATCTGTCACAAATGCATCCTTTACAGATTCAGATGACACACGTTACACTTGTATAATCTCCTTGAAAAAGCTGTGAAAATATTCTTCTCCTAGTGCCCTCTAACTTTGACATCGCAGTGCCACAGCTTAACCCCATCCAGGAACTCATCTCCACACAGCCACTTGCTCACTCCCCAGCCAGTGGGATCAGGGAGAGAATTGGAAGGGTAGAAAAGCTAGAAAACTCATGGATTGAGAGAAGAGATTTTAATAGGAAAAGCAAAAGCTGCATGTGTAAACAAAGGAAATCAAGGAATCCATTCCCCACTTCCCATAGGCAGGCATATTCAGCCCTCTCCAAGTGCATTGGGTCTGGCTGAGATGGAGTTAGTTTTTCCACAGGAACCACTGATGGCATCTGTACCCACCAAACTACACCCCTGAATATCCCTCTGGGGATACCTGGAGCTCAGACTGTAAGTTATGCTGCTGTGACAGGAACTGGAGATAAGATAAAGGTCCTGCTGCGGTCTGAGTGTTACCTCAGACCTGGGGGGAGGTGTAATGATGAGCATTTGCACACTCTCTTGTACACTTTTGCTATTAATATTGCTCCTGCTACTGTTTGTTTTCTTATCTCATTGCTGTTTCCAGTAAACTGTTCTTATTTCAACCCGTGATCTTTACTCTTTGTGCCTCCAATTCTCCTCTCCAGCCCAATGCAGGGGAGGGGGGAAATGAGAACACTAAATTGGAGAATACATTCCTAAACCACAGCACTGACACATTTAGGTATTCAGTGTTATGTTAGGATGAATAGCCAAAAATGTAAGTAATTTTCCCATTGCAAAAATGCAGAAACATTGACATTTATTTAAGATTCCTGAATTCATATCCTCTTGTAAAATTTTTTTTTTGGTTGAAGCATGTTATCATAAAACTATGATTTATATAACATTACTTCTTGCAGACCAGTATGCTTAAGAATAAATAATTATTGAGAATTTGAGCAGGCAGATGATGTTTTCTTTAATTTTTTACATTTGGAAAAGTCTCTTAGACTCAATTGTTTTCTTCTCTGAATCATCTTTATCAAGATATCTCCAAAATGTGACTATATTTAATTTACAAATATTTTTTTTTCTCTTTGTAAGAATGTTTAATGTCCATTTAACTTCTTCTTTGAGGTTAAAGAATACATACTGAAGAATTCTATCCCTTATGTTATGGAATAAAGCATGCTTATAGATTAATCCAATTTGGGGTGCTTGATTGTTCAATTAAATTACATGCAGAATAGGAAAAAGCAAATTGAATTATTGTGCCTTGATCCATCTGTACCATTCAGCCATCCCATTTAAAGAAAGAGAGAATAGTGCATGGAAAAAGAGGCATTTTTCTTCATGGTGGACCTTCATCCATAGAGAAAAAGGGACATCCCTTGTCACTGAATTTTTGTTCTGGATTAGTTAACCTGACCTACGGGGGTGCTCACAGCAGGTGTGAAATTGCTAAAGCCTCCCTCCTCCCAGCCCACTCACTTCATTACCTTCACTGAAAAACCATTGAAACTAAAGAGCCTTTTTGTCCTGGCCATTTTCCAGTTGATCATATTTGCAGGTAAAGAAGTGGTAGCTGGGGTGGTTCCCCTTCTGGCTGTCTCCTGCTTCACTGCACTACCACACTCAAGGCCTTTCTTTCTGGTGCTAGCAGCCTTCTTCAAGAATATTTGCCACTCTTTCTGCATTATTGCTACAGGCCTATCTGTTAAATCTTAAATACTAATGAATCATTAAAAAGGGTATTAACATATTTGCTGGCCCTATATGTATGTCTTATTCTTCACAGTTTTATAGAAATTTCTATTAAAAACCTCATTACAGAGATTATTGTGACATGCTTTGAAACAGCAGCATTCATTACATATTATCTGTGTATTGGAATTTGGGAAATTAATGCACCAGGAAATGAAATGACTCACCCAGGGTCTCTGAAGATGTATGTTCAACTCATGATTAAAATCCAAGCTGTTGATCTGCATCGTGTTTGCTGCACAATCTTTTTTGCTGTTTCTCTTTATTTTCTTTAAATCACATCAGTTTTACATTGAGCTGGAAAATTCCACTGTGCTGCTTTTGTTGTCAAACTGTAATTGGCATTTAGCCAATTACTTTTGTTAAATGTGGCTTGTTTGTGAGAATTCCCTTCCTTTACTTTGGGGTTCAAAGTATGGAGAGAAAATGGGGTAACTGGGAAAGAAGAGCCAGGCTGTGGGGAAGGATGGGCAGAGAAATGGAGAGGCAGAGACCAAAGAACTGCTCAAGTGATGGAGTGACTGTGAGATGTGCTGCCGCTGTTGCTGTGAGTCTTGTGTCCACAAATGGTCAGAGTTACATGGATTTTTCAGCCTTTCAGTGTGGGCGGGTAGGGAGAAAAGAGGGTTAGAGGTAAGGGAGGAATGAGGAGAGGCTGTGAGGGAGCTACACATTGGGCTTTTCCTTACATTAACTGCTCTGGTATGTCCACTGCCCTGGTGGGTAGTGTGGAGATGGTTGATGTTTATTTTCATAGGTTAAATCTTCTTTAAAAATATGATGTTTTATGTGTCTGCTTCCAAATCGTATGAGTGCAATCCACTTTCACAGTGCCTACAGCTTTGTCGTTGATGTCTTGCAGATGTGTTGCCCTTGTCTCTAGGGGACTTGTACTGGTGTCCAGAGAGGACTACAATTGCAGCCTTTAGGGGGAGACCCAGCAATGCCCTGGTTACAGGGTATTTTTTTAGCAGGTATAATGAGGGATCCTGTCCTTGGGGCCAGCTGCCCAAGAATTCCTGACATTTGTAGTGATTGTGTCTGCTGTAGAGCAAATTAATGTCCTTAGTCATCAACATATCATCAATACTTAGTCATCATAAGGGGTTAGAAATTTATTTCTTAACTTCTGTTTTGCTTTCACTGCCAGATGGAGAGAAATGAACAAGAAATTCAAAGCAATAAAATTGCAATTTATCTATATAGGCAGATAAGTGAAGAATAATTTTCGTTTAAGGGAATATGTCTTCGTTTTGGAGACATCCTGAATATATCTTAGTTTTAGTTTGAGAAAACAGATGTGTGAAAAAATTCATTTGTAATAACAATAGCAAAGAAATTAACATATGTTTATATTTTTCATTCCACTTTAGATTTTGTGGAACACCACTCATCTGTAAACTACTATATACACATGTATTATTGCATAAAGAATAATATTTCAGGTTAGAGATGTACTTTCTTTTTTTGCCTCTTCTGCAACTGCAGTGTGGGAACTGCTAGCCAGAAGGTTGAAGATTTAAATGTGGGATCCATATAGTTCCAATGTAGCAGATTTAAAGGCTGTAATGCCACAGAGCATCCAGGAATCTGACCATTTCGACTCATAAATCCTTTCAAATATAACATCTACAGTATACTCTCTAAAGCTTCCCATTTCCTGCTTTTCTTATCAGTAATACTTCTGTGTTTCCTGAGACAAGCAAATGTAAGTTAATCTTTTGATCTGTTTGAAAAGATAACTTTGTCATGCAAATAAAATGAGTCTCAGTCTCCAGTTCAATTCTCTTCCATTTAGATTTTTATACTGAGCATCAGAGGGACTACCAACTATCTATGTGTACCCTGTGAATCCAGATTTTGGATTGTCCATGACAATTTCAATTGCTCAATTAATATGTAAGTAAGTAGTACTCTTAGGAAATATGAGGCTGCTTAAAAAAAACTGTCCTGTCATAAGACTTTATTAAACCTCAAAGCCTGCACTTCTGTGAAGTTCCAGGAACTTGAGGAAATTCCCAGAACATTGAAGTAACTGGAATAAAAACAGTACACAAATGAAGAAACAAAGTCAATAACAATTTTAATTGTTGTGTTAAAAATAAGTTGGAAAACTAAGCTCAGGCTTTTAAGAAAATATTTTGCATAAAATATTATTCTATATTTCAAGAATTTTTATTTTATTTGTAACATATCTGGTGAATCTGTGAGTATGGTGAGGCACAGGAGTAGTTCTCCTTGACAACTTGTGGATATCCCATCCCTATAAACGTTCAAGGCCAGGTTGGATGGGGCTCTGAGCAACCTGTTCTCGTGGAAGGTGCCACTGCCCATGGGAAGTGGGTCAGAACTAGATGGTCTTTAAGGTCCAAACCATTGCATGATTATGTGATTCTATGATTCTATGATTCCATGAATTCAAAGTATACCACCTCCTCATAAAACAAAAACCCTATCCTGTTTGGAGGAATACAGTATCTGCAACAATTTCACTTACCTACAACAGTGAACATGATTTCCCACACAGAAAAAAAAAAGGAAATCACTTGTAAAAGGAAAAAAAAAATCACAAGGAAAGAAAAAGGAAAAAAAATAGTCAAGGTTTATTGACAGCTCCCACTGAAACTTGGATTTCTTTTTTCCCACAGAGTCACTCTCCATAAGAAGAAAGTTAATAAAATACTTGAAATTTCTGTGAAAATTGTTGTAGATAACAGGAACACAAGAATCATGTCAGCTTAATAGTGAAATAGTGAGAAGAGTAACATTTATAAGTTTTTTCTAAATTTTGACAAAAAGACACATTACTAATCATGTATTTATATAAGTATATTAGCTTTTGTTTGTTTCTAAAAGTAAGTATATTCAGGTAGTACAGCTTTTTGAGTTAAAAAGTTGTAGACAGTAGAATTTCTTTATTCATCATTTGATGGATTCTATTTGTTGGTAAGGTGAAGTAGAAATAAGCGTAGCTGTAACGATGTGGAATTACAGTGGCAAAATGGAGTCATTGGAAACACTGATAATGCTAGAATCATTTAGGTTGGAAAAGAACTGTGTGTTGTATTATCCTAAAAGATGGCTAGTGTTATGCAGATAAATATATGCAGATTCTGATTTCCAGTCAGGTTGTTGCAGTCTGGAAGGTGTTTTAAGCAGCTCTGATGCCGAGTCCTTCTCAAGCTTGTGCAGGCTATTACTCACCTGAAATATTAACTTCTATTGCCAGCTTTTGTTCAAATTACACTTATTTATTCATTAGAGAATTTTAATGGATTGATTCAAGCTTTCTTTTGACTTCAAATTAATCATATGGTTCCAATTTCAAGCAGCTCCATAAAAATATGGTTTGCTGAAGTACAAAAATGCTTGCAGTTGTCCCAAGGAAAATCCATTAAAAATGTAAGAGTGAGCGTTGTTTTGACAAATTTCAACATGAGTCGTGAATACTCAGGATTCTTACACCTTTGAACAAGAATTTTCAAGCTGCATAATTTTGATCCCAAAATAATACCTCATGACTTATTGTCACAAATAAATTCTCAGACCTTAATTTATAACTAGTCACTGACTTACAACCTATAGAAACTGTCTTATCTTCTCTTTGGATTTTTTAATCCCTGAATAATAGATAAATGTTGAACTGTGGTGTCTGAAAAAAACAGTTCATTTTGGATACAGAGGATGGGAAAAATTCTGTTTTCTTCTGGTGATGAACCCTGAAGATCACTGATTCATCAGTTATTATAGTATCCATGCATATTGCTATAGATTCATTGGTAATGAAAACTTTACTCTGAGCTTGATTTTGGTGGAAATTTAGACAATTCCTGATGCAACTGCACTGAGGTTTCCAACTTGGTGTTTCTCAGAATGTGAAAGTAAAAAGCACATGGTGTTTTTCCCATTCCAAAAGTGAAAATATCCTGTTAGGGGGGCACTAGATGTGCAGAGACTGAATAAAATCATGTCACACTGTATGTGTGTGAATCACAACTGATTCCATGTTCTTTGAAAGGGACCACAGAGTTCTTTTTATTATTGGCCTCTAGCTTTGTGGAAGCAAGGTTGCTTTCTTATTCCTAGCTAGCATCTCTCAGTGTTTTATCATATCACAGTAGATATAATCTCAATTCAATAGTGGGGCTTGGACAAATTTTAACAGCTCAGTGACATTCACAAATTAGAAGTAATAATATTTGTAGGTTTTGGGGTGGTTTTCAGCAAACTTTTTTGTGATGTTTTTCTTGTAGTGCTACCAAAGATTTTTCTGGGTTTCTCTATGAATTTCATTTTCAGTTATGTTAATACTG
Source organism: Rhabdornis inornatus (assembly GCA_013397075.1). Classification (NCBI taxonomy): domain Eukaryota; kingdom Metazoa; phylum Chordata; class Aves; order Passeriformes; family Rhabdornithidae; genus Rhabdornis; species Rhabdornis inornatus. The sequence continues at coordinate 496,242 of VWZS01005568.1, forward strand.
AAACTGAATTTCTGTGTATGCTTTAGCCAACATGGAAGCACAGTTTGCATATTCATCTGCAAAGCTTACTGAGAAAGTGAAACTGCAGTGAACACATCCAAAAAAAAAGCTGTGATAATCCAGACATCCTGGATGAAATTTAATGTAACTCATAAGGAAAATACAGCTGTCTGGCATCCAGTTTATGGCACACAGACCAAAGGCAAATACAATAGAAGAATTTATTTTGAAAGTAGTCTTTATCTTTCATCAAGAGCACTTTGAAAGATGGTGGTCTCCATTATAAATAACATTTTCTGCATTGTAACTAACTCAGATGGAATTTTGGAAAAGGTAATAGAAATTACTCAGAGTAATAGAAATTACTCAGGTCACCATTTTTAAAAAATTTCAGGCATTTGCATGACAGAAATCTGTGCCAATTCAGGGAGCATCTGGCATTGCAACTTTTTCTTTAAAAGAAAACTTTTTTAAAAACAGAAAAGAAGAAGGAGGGAAAAAGATCTAGCTATGCCCATGTACTTTCTGTGTAGCTGTCCATGTACTTTCCAAAAACTCTGTAATTACCTGAGCACTCATCCCATTTGGTTTCTCTTTCAGCGCTATGATTAAGAGGAGAAAGAACTCTTTTCTAGTAATTTTCTATGCATACCTATTCAACATGGGTCAACTGAAAACTGAAAACTTAGAAGAATCATTATGTACATATGACAGAATAGCCTTCAAAAGATAAGCAGCAGTTGATCTTATTGTTTTGTTGATTTGTTAGTCTCAATGTAGAAAGATTATACTCCTCTTTCCCATTCTCCAGAATTAAAATAGATGCCAAACAACATTTGACTGTATTTCCCAGCTAGGAAATAAAAGATCAAAAGGAAATTTCAGTTCCTAGCATTTGAAAGATAGGCAAAAAAAGATCTCTTATTTGGTTCAATCCCACCCGTCTTCTGGCAGTGCAAAGCCCTTATTCACAATGGGTTCATTCTCTATTTAATTCTGAAAGTCAGATGCAGTTGAGATCTGGAAGCTCATTTAGTCCTTTTTCTAGCCAAGGCAGCACTGATACCAGCTGTTTGTTCCTGGATGTCTCTGCTAGAGTTAATTTTAAATGATGCAAGAAATAAGGTAGTCACCTTCCTGTGGGATGATCCCCTTCAGCCCAACACCTCTATTAGGCAGTCACCTTACAGATTTGAGTACCCTGTAAAGCACACAAAAAGTGGATTTGGTACCAGATGCAAGTTTTTTTAAATGATTCTGTAGGGTTCAGTGTTCTCAGCATGTGGGATTCCTCTCTTGGTTTGAGCACACTAAAAATGAAACCTTAATCAACAGCAAACCCCTCATGTTTCAAGTATGTCTATTTAAATCAGCTACAAAGGTAGACAATAATTTTGAATACAAATGAATCCTTTTCCATTTAAAGAATCAAGATTTCTGAGAACTATCCTGTTCAGCTACTGGTAGATATGTATAAAAATAATCTGATCTGAGGAGAATGACGTGTATCACCAGTAAAGATAAATATTACAGCTTTAATCTACACTGCAAATTAAATGTTATTAATACCAGACTCTAAAGAATGTATTTATTTACAAAGTAGTCATAGTAGAACTGTTGTCAGTCAGGCTTTATCTTGCTTTACCACCAGCAACTTTGTCAGTACCAAGTATTTTAACTCCTGGATGACATGTTGCTGTGATTAAATAAACAGTAAACTTCAAATTCACATCCATATAGACAATATTTTAGCTTGCTGCTGACACCAGATACATATGTTTTCTTGTCTTCCAAACTGTAACATTAGGACATTGATGTTCATCTTTAAAGTGTTGGGGTTTTTTTCTGCACCAGGGTAAGAGTATTGAGAAAGTTGAGCATTAGTCTCATATTTTACTGTCTATGGATCTTGTTCTAAAAGATTCACATAAAAAATAATTGGGGTTCTGGTATATTAAGTGCTTTTTAAGGTGTCTTTTTGTGATGGAATAAAGAAATCTGGCCAACATGCTAGAATGATCACTTTATAGGTAATTAAACTTTTTTCCAATTACAGTGTGGTTTTTTTTGTTAGGATTTATAAGTTGTTGATTCCCAATAGACATTACTTTTCTAAAACCATTAATTTATCTACAGTCCCTCAGACAAATAAACAACTCACTGCAAAATCCATTTCTTCTTCTTCAGTTAATCAACAAAAATTTAATAGACTAATTCTTTTTCTTGTGATTTGTGTGGTGTCTAATGCTTTGTAATTCATACTTTTAGTTTTAAATATTGATTGGCTGAGCTAAAGATATGAAGTGTGTGCCTGTAAAAGCATGCAGCTTTGTGGACACATGTTTTAAAATGAAACTTAAGCTTGCTCTGTGAATTGGCACAGTGGAGTTAAGTAGGTATTATTAAAGTGTTTGTGTCAATCAAAACTGAAGCCTGATTTATAATTTAAATCACGCCACCAAGGCATTGAAAATTGTCAGGATTTCTCTATAATGACCTGTTACTGTCGGACACAGAGACATTCCTGCGCCAACTTAAGCAGGTAACTATGCCATTGAGGAATCTGCAGTGCATACTTCAATGAAAGCTGACAGCAGAATATAGATGTAGAATACATGATTGGCTTTCAAAATTTCCATTGAAAGGAAATAGCAGAAATAAATGGAAATAATGCCATATGGCATTTTGCTCATGATGGAGATTTCTTAACTAGACTAAATGTGAAATATTCTTCGCATGTCAATCATATCTGCTTGCATTTACATAAATTTGAATAAAGTATCTTGGACTAACTTTTGCTGTCTTGCAAAACAATGAATGTTTCTGCACTCAATCTGTTTAAAGTTGCTCTAATGCTTCATTCCTGGTAATCAACAGAGGTCGTGAGTCTGATTCTACTTTCCCATGTGCTTTATATAATTTTTAAAAGTATGAATGCAAAGTGAATAAATTTAGTGTGATTCTGATCTGCATAGTTTGAATCCTTGAGTGCTGTTCCTTAATGAGTAAAGATTTCAAGGAGTATCTAATGGTGACAGCAGTGTCACTAGATCCAGAAACTCAAGTGCTTACAAAACCCTGACACTACCAAGATCAAGATGTTAAAAAAGCTGGGGATCATGGCTAGCTTTTTAAAACAAAAACAGAAAGAGAAGAAAGAAATTAGGTGTTTGGACAACATTAAGCATGTTTTTCTTAGTATTTTGGCACTATATCTATTTTCCTTTAGAGTAAAGCTAAAAAGAATGTCCGTGGTGGTTGCACTCTTTTATATGTGATAAAGATGCTATTGAGTGAATAAGAGATCACAACATATTTATAGTGTCTGAGGTGTCAAAATAATACTGGAGAAACTCTATTTAGGACTCTTGTGGCTCAGTCTCACCATGGTCTGGGTGGGGTGAACACAGTTCTTTTTCAATCGGACACAAAAGTGAGGGAAAAAAAATAATTATGGCTGTGCTGGCATAAGAACCTGACATCCTAGGAGACACATGAGACTATAACTCTCATTACAGAGATCTTCTCTTGGTGTACTGTCCACCTTGTTGGCATATGGATGAGCCTAGAATTGGTGATAAATCACCACTTATAAAAATTTTTATGAAGTCATCCTAGTGATTGATTTTTTTTTTTTTACTAGATGTGGTCTTAACTTAGTCCTCTTAGTCTGAGATTTATCAGAATATATCATAAAAATCTTAGACATATATTGTTCCTTTTTCCATGAATTTTGGCTGAAGGTTTCCTGTGGCATTTGTGAAAAAGTTGAGAGGGAACTCTTGCAGACTGCACAGTTAGTCATGCTTTCTTTATGGGCAGTGACTGAAACAGTTACTGAAGCAGACTGGCAGAAAAGAAATAATATTCAGGATATTATATCAGAAACTTCACATGTTATGTAGCTGCAGGATATTCTTACATGTGGGTGCAGTGCTGAAATTCTGCACCATAATTACAAGGAACTTGAGAGTTCGTGCTGCCTCTTTTACACATGAATGTATGGGTAAAGAACACTCTAGTTATCCCACAGGAAGATACTTGCCAGCTGGGTGAATCTGAGGCTTCTTTTTTTCTTCCTGCAGAGTGAGCACATATCCAACAGTTTTCAGAACTGAATTCAAGGGACTTTTTTTTATCCTCAGTGTTCCCACATTTTATGAGTCACAAATTCTCCTGCACTAAGCAGACAAAACTCATACTTTCAGAGAAAAATTCTTTACATATTTTCTAAGATACACAGATTATGTAAGAATAGTCAGTATCTTTATTCCATCATTCTTAACGAACAGTTTAAAAGTGATCTGTAGTTTCTTATGTACAATACTTAGGTATGTATGTCTGCAGACTGCTTTTAAGTTCAGTATAAAATGTGAGGAGCAGGGATTGAAGTCATTATTAATAGAAGAAGCATTAGAATTGGAGATGTCACGGAGGAATCATTGATCATTGAAAAGATGTTAATTCATGAACTTGCTGACTGGAAGAAAATGTATTTGAAGCTGCAGGTTTTGAAACTTTAATTTCAAATGGAAGAGTGAGAGAGAGCAGTGCACTGGGACAATCCATTGGACTGAGCTGTATAGAGGTGCATCTTTTACTTTTAATCCCAGGTGACCCTCTAAACACATTAAACAATTGTGACATTTTACCAATTGCCAGCCATGTATCTAATAGCAGCAAAGCAGCAACTGGAATTCCTGCAATCCCTCTTTCTTTTGCATTAAACTATTACCTTTTGCAAAGAAATGTGTACAGAGAAAAGGTATGTTTATAGTCTTTAGCACATGGAAAGAAAAATTGAATTTCTTTAATTTATAAAGGTGTTGGAAGAAGTAATGGGAAAATTCCTTTTTTCTTCATAAGATGTGCATTGTCTTTTTCTGGTTTGTCTGTTATTTGTTTACATTTGGCCACTTGAGGTATGGATGCATTTATTTATTTCATCCTTTTCCAGACTTGTCTTTAGTCCTTTGCTTCTTTTCTGTTCTGTTAAAGCCATCAGTTACAAAACTTACTCATCTGTGATGGGATTTTTAAAGTATGAATAAAGTATCAACTTACAGAAAAAGAGTTTAAGGAATTATTCTGGCCAGGAAATTAAGGTTTTGTCATGTCATCTACGTATCTGCCTTAAAGTTCTTAGTCTGTTGTTTTTCAGCTGTACTTGACTCCATGGAGCATTACGATGAGGGTGTATAAACAGAAAAGCTAAGACAAGGTCAACAAACAAATATTGGGTGAAAAATGTAATTTCCATTAATATTTGTACATCTAGAACTTAAGACTTCTCAAATCAGAAGTGTATTCCTGTCTTGTTCCCACTCTGGCAAGATGAATTTGTGATAATTTACATGCAAAATGTCTTCCAGGTCCAGGGCTCTGTCGAACTTACCAGATATATTTTAAGCTCCCTGTACAGACTCTACACAAAACTTTCTTCCTGTTGCACTCTCATATCTGTGATGATACATGATGTACCATGACTACTTGGTTAGAACTTTCTATTGTCATTGCCCATAGTGATATCTTACCCTTTTCTGTCTTGCCCTTATTGAAAGTATGAAGAATTTCTTTGTCAGCTGCTGTTCAGCACAATAATTTTCCCATTTCCAGACCACTGTATTAATGCCTCCTACACAACCACAAACTATCCTCTGACTCATGCTGCATTGAGAAGTACTGATAAGTTCATCTGGCTTCATGTTCTTCACACATCCTTCCAAAACCACTTAGCCTTATTAATGGTTAGCTCTCTAGGCTGCATTGCTTCAAAATGCAGTAGTCCCTGAATTAAGAGTTTTAAAGTTTTCACTGAAATGTAATTGAATGTTGATTATTTCAAACTTAACAGAAGCAGAAATTATTAAACGATTTGTGAAGAGCTTTATGAGGCAGAAAATTAGCTAAAATTAGATCAGAAATCTTAAAATGGATGATGAGCAAATTTACAATGCAAATTTAACTTAAAATATAAAATATAATAAACATCATTAGAGAGATCATAAACTGATATTGATCTACTATGTACCATGCCTTTGCTACAGATCTGGATAGAAAACTGAAAGTCTTTAGCAGTGAAGAATTATATGATATATAAACTGTTTAATTAAAAACTGGCCTTTATGGCAAAAGAGTGTTGTATGTTTATTTATATTAAAATCAAATTAAGTAATAATTACCAGGAATATTTTAGTCCTGTGTTTGTATATTTGCTTTTTCAGAACTGTTAATTTTAACAAGAATTTCTATATATTTGGAAAACTCTGTTTATTTTCTCAGGAATTTTACTTCAGTTAGGTGTTAAAATAGTGTTAGGTATTAGCTGGACTTTAAAATTTCTGTGCTATGCTCTGAGTAGAATGGGGAAAAATATTATTTTGATGTAATGGCTTTTATATCCACAGTGTGAATTATTTAGAGTTACATAATTCATTGGGGGATTTTTTGTTGGTACTGGGGACCTGGGGGGGTGGGGTCGCCCCTTTTTTTTCTTTTTTTTTTTTCAGTGATGTAACTGGGAATTGTGGGGTTTGGTTGTTTTTTGTTTTTTTTTTAATTTGTGGATCAGTTGTTGTTTCTGTCAATCAGTGACAATGGACCATTTTCCCAGGGGAAATGTTTTGCTAGGAACTCGGAGTAAGAATGAAAGTTCATTAACAGAGTATTTAAATGCCAGATGTACCTTCAAGTACTTCCATTTCTCAAATAGAGTGATCAACCTCTTCTGTGATAGCAGAGAGAGAGCTTTTCTATTCTTGGCTAGTGTGATGATATCCATGCCACTCAGCACTTACTTCTATATTAATGCTCTTCTGCCTGCCAAAAGCAGCACGTTGCATAGGTTTTTTTCAAGTCCCTATTCACCTGAAATAACTTGCTTTCTATTTATCTCTGTCTCAATTTAGAATGTGATTCATAGGTCTACAGTGAAAAATTATCAGACTTTTAGAGCACATAGAAGCAAGAACTAATCCTGAGGGATCTTCATTCTTTGGCTCTTAGATGCTGAGCTCCCCAGAGCCAGAATTATCTCTGTATCTTACACAGTGTCAGCCACATTGTCAGCACCTAATTAGAAAGCAAGAGGACGGAGAGAAGTGAAGATGTCTTTTTCACACTTCTGCTGTGATTATTGACCTGTTAAATGCTGCTTTTCTTACTTTTTATCTTTTATGATGAACTAAAGGTTGGATGCCCCTTCAGTATAAAAAGCTGAAAGGAACCAAACAAGCCCTGTTGGGAGTACAAGAGATATCTCCTCTTACTTTCTGAAGGAAAAGCTTAGATCAAAAGGAGTTATAGAATTGTGGAAAACTCAGACTGGAAGAGATGTTCCAAATTCCTCTCATCTATCTCTGCCTTCTGAGGCAGAAGAAGCACATCCTTAATGTGTCCAAGAAATTCCCATGTCGGAAATGCATGCATAAAACTCTCGTGAGGTCATACTACAGTAACCAGCTTTAAGAGGAGATTTTTTTCCCATTATATCTAACCTAGATATCTCTTGGTTAATAATGACTTTATTAATTGTAGTCTAAAAAAAAGAGAAAGTGTCGTGTTACCGGCCTTCATCCTTTATTTTTTTGCCCAGAGAAGTGGTGGATATCCCATATCTGGAAATTTTCAATGCCAGTCTGGATGGAGCTCTGAGCAACTTGGTTCAGTGGAAGTTGTCTCTGCCCACTGTAAGAGGGTTGGAATTAAACCATCTTTAAGGCCCCTTTCTGCCCAAGACATTTATGATTCTATGCTTCTGTGATACCTCTGCACTAAATAAACACAGTTCTTTCAAGTTTTCTTCCCAGTTCATGATTCTAAATTTAATCAGTTCTTGTTCTCATCTCAAATTTCTCCCATTTGTGTAAAAACTTACTTTAATAGGATAAATAGTATGAAGTCATATTCCACCTAAAGGTTTTACCATTGCTAAAGGAAGCAGAAAAATGCCTTCTGTATATAACTCTCTCTTGACATACCTGAGAAAATTTGTCTTTTAGAAACAGACAATGTGATAGCATTTTCGATTTTATTTAGCTAGCAGTCAGAGCATCCAGATCCTTTTATTCACCTCTGGGGAGTTGTTTTTACTTTTTTTTTTTCTCTTTTCTTCTTTTGAATTCTTTCCATTTTGAATGTTCAGTTAGTTACTAAGAATAATGATGCTATTAGGTACACTTGGTTACTTTGTTTGCATTGGAATGTGCTATGTTAAGGAAAAAAATGTAACATTCAGTACCTGTGAGAACTGCTGTGCTTTTAGATAAAATTAGAAGGCATGTTTTATATGTTCCATATGAGCATTGATTTGATGAACAAATGTCAGATGGCTACTATAGCTACTACCTGGCCTTTATCTGTTTTGTGATAGCTTAGGGATGACCCTCATGTCCTGTCTGTTCATCTGCTGACACATCCTGCTATCTGGGGAGATTTGCTGCTGCCAGGGTAGTTTTAGGGAGCTGCAGTGAGACTGCTGAGGGTTGCCCTGCTGTTTTTTCATATGTATGCCAAAGATCAGTCCAAGAGCACATGAGGCATGACTACACGGTGCTGGAGTGAGTGATCAAGTACATAAGGAGCTTAGGTGGTGTCTTCTTCTTGATTCTGCTGAAGAAGGGAAGAGCCCTGGGAAGAGAAGGACAATTCCATGGGCCAGGACTGAGTTACATGGCTGGTGTCAACAGCAAGTTGTTTTTATCACCATGGGGTCTCTTTTTGATCAAGGAATGCTAGAAAGAGACAGGATCCACCTGAGCACAGAGGAGGAAAGCATCTTGACAGCAGACTGGTGAGGGGAATTGCAATAGGAAAGGGAGATGACAACCTACATGTGGGCAAGGAAATGGACTGGGCTGATAAGCAAAAGGAGTGCAATTATATGGACAGGAAACACCTTGAAAACAAAAAAACAGGGCACAAGGGTGACCGTTCCGATTATGCCTGCACAAATAGGGAAATGCTAAGGGGGGCACAGTGGAATCTAATGGGTTAAACTTTTTTTTTTTTGAGGGCAAGTATTCTGCTACCTCTATAAGCCAAAAATGCTGCATCTTCTCAGCTACTCTTCCATAATTTTATGCCACTGCAGCCACCACTTGGAAACTCAATTTAAATAAAATATGGTATTATCTCTACTACCCCAGATAACTGCTGTGACATCCGGTAGTTAAATCCAGATCCAAGAGTTTTGTAACTGTGGTTTTTGTTTCTCACATTGTAAATGTGATGGATGAAATTTTGAGATAATGCAATTTGGAAATCATCACAGGATGCAATTGCATAGGAAAATAGAAAGTCTACAGTGACATCTTTAAAGTATTCACAATTAAGGAGATAGTTTTGTCTAGGGCAGATGGAATAATATTTTATCTGAGGAAAAACAAGTTAACTTATGGAATGAACAGAGGCAAATGAAAAGCAGAGGATAAAAGGAATTACAGATTCACATATTTAAACTTCCAAATACCCTAAAGGAAATCACTAACAAGTGATTACTATTTAAGGTCTGGAATGTTCCTATCTGCAAAAGCTTCTGCTGCTGCATATATTTTTAATGATGAACCTTTCTTTCAGCTGGCCTGTAAGACAGGAATATAATTTATAACTTCATAAGGACAAAAAGAAACGGGAAGAAAACTTTTGGTAAAAAAATACTGATGATATATTGATTTCTTATGCTTTCTTACCTGGTACCAAGCTGTATAACAAACTTATTATGAAACAAATTAGATACTTCATTTTCTCCAATATTTTCAGCCCATAAAGCAATCCATTCAAAGGATCTGAGAAGTGAGACAGCAAATTCCCCATAGCGTATCCTCATGGTACACTCCGGGGTGTTATATGACTTCTGGGGCTGAACAGCTTGGGTTTGTACCCTATCCATTGCCTTGCACCCGTGGCTTGCAATCTTGAGAAACACTGTCCAATAGTCATCCAGCATGATTTTTCACACCCCTTCCCTTCCCTTCCCTTCCCTTCCCTT
>VWZS01005568.1:506498-518067 GCA_013397075.1 Rhabdornis inornatus
CCTTCCCTGAACTTCCCTTCCCTGAACTTCCCTTCCCTTTCCTCAACTTCCCTGAACTTCCCTTCCCTTCCCTGAACTTCCCTTCCCTGAACTTCCCTTCCCTGAACTTCCCTTCCCTTCCCTTCCCTGAACTTCCCTTCCCTTCCCTGAACTTCCCTTCCCTGAACTTCCCTTCCCTGAACTTCCCTGAACTTCCCTGAACTTCCCTTCCCTGAACTTCCCTGAACTTCCCTGAACTTCCCTTCCCTGAACTTCCCTGAACTTCCCTGAACTTCCCTGAACTTCCCTGAACTTCCAAAAGAGGCTGGTGGAGGATAACAAGCATATGAGTGCTTCCTTACTAAGGAGAGGCCTATGGACCTATCCTGAGTGCTGTCACCTCCTCCTACTTTCTGTTCAGCAAGCAGGATGATGTGACCATGGGCAGAGCAGACAGCAGTGGCAATGTCTGGCATGAGCAGCAGGAAGGCAGAGTCTATTTTCTATTTTTCTTTGATGCTGAGATAGATTTTTATTTAGCATTTCTGGAATGTTCACACGTGGTGTGTCACCTGGAGCTGTGTGTGTGCAGGGGTGAAGGTGTGTGGGTGTGCTTTTTTCTCCTAGAAGGGTTCCTCAGAGTGGGAGATTTTCATCCCACACGTACCAGGCTGAAAGCAAAGAAACTGTGTTTAGAAAGGTGCTAAATAAAGTAAGTGATTGAACAGAGGAGAAGGAGGATGAAAGAACTATGCAGATGCTGCTGTCAAAATAAAATGGGACAATTGCTTAAAACAAAAGCCTGGAATACTTTAGTGTTCTTAGAAGATTTAATTAGAACTATGTAGGCCTGATTTGCCACTGTTTGTGCCTTATATAATTATAAAAATTGTTCAAGTTACCGTATTAATTATAAAAATTGTTCAAGGTACCATATTGTAATAAGGGATGATATTTACATTATTCATCAAGAGTGAAAATACATTAATGTTGCTGCACAATTTCAAATAAAATATATATGCAAACAAACAAAGAAACAAACGAAGTCATGATGTATGCATTTGAAAATGGTTATGATAGAATGTAGAGCAGCCAAGAATCTCTAAATTGTTTCTATTTTAATTGGCTGTTTGTACCACGTTCTCACTAACTAACATGAACATAACATTTATTTCTTGTATACATGCAAATTATACAGTTCTATCAAGATTTCTACATGGAAATTCTTCACTGAATTTGCAAGGCAACCTTAGCTTTGTAATGTACCTGTTATAGTATATAATGTTGCAATATTATATATTATCAAGCAACTGGGATATATTGTTTGGCAAATATAACACAAGATTTCACTAATAAATGTTTAGACAGAAGGGATTTTCAGCTGTTTGGTGGAAAATGTTTTATCTCTTTGTTCCCAGTTGACCATACGTGTAATGTGCAATTTTCTAGCAAATATATGGCAAAGCAGCAGGGAAGAAGGCTGGTTATTATAAGGTCCTGTCGTTTGGGTCAGGTGGAAATGCTCTGGAAGGTGGGAGGCAGCATCATCATACACAAAATTCCCTATTAAGCATGTTTACATAGGATAAACACCTGGAGTTCAGGGTGGCATTGTAATGAAACAATCAGGACAGCAAGGATGTACCCAGGAGAAGATGGGGAGATGTCAATGCTCCTGTGGGTAGCAACAGGGCTTGCTCATAGTGGAAAACCAGAGCAAAGACTGCACGATGAAGGGCAAGACTTCTTTGGCAAGAATACGTGGTTTATTGTAAAGCAGGCTGTTGCTGGAAGTTAGTGGTCTGAGAAAAGTATCTGACCTCTAAGGATATGGTGTTCCAGGGAGAGGATGGGTTTCAATCACTTTTTCATATACCCCTCTTCCCTAGCAGAACTGAATGAATCTGCAGATCTGTATCTGCAAGGTATATAAAAAAATTACCTGATTTAATTCAATGTAGTGAATTTTGAGGGATTGCACTTCAAGGAACCTATTTTGTAAGTGTATAGTCCCATCATAGCAGTAATTCAGTCTAATTTGAATAATATTTAGACTTCCATGAGAAAATTCTTGCTGGAATTTGCATGATAACTTAAACGATTATCCAGCCTCGGCAGTCAACTTCAGTAATAGAAATTTAGCTGTCTTTGGCAAGCTGTGTAAGGAGTTAATTAGCTTCACTGTGTTGTACCTTCTGTTTGGTTTAGTGAATTTATCTCTCTTCTGCCCTTGCCTGTCATTAACTTTCAGTCTCCTTGATTGCTGTCTACATGGAACTTCAAGTTCTTCATTAATTATGTTAGGTAAACTCATTAGACACTGTTCCTTTTGTCTTTCTACATTTCAACATTTTAATCATATTTCCAGTCTCCAAAGGCAGAGGGAATGTAATTTTTCTGTGCTCTATTCCATTGATAAAAAATTGCAGGCTAGACTTTTTCACTCTGTCTTTCACAGAGCCTGAGAGACTTTCTGAAGTTACAGACTCCCACAAAGGAGTCTCCATCCTGTCAACATGAATAGAATCACTTATTCCTAGGGAGCCTACTTACCTTACAGTTGTTGCCACAGATAGAAATAAACATATTAATAATATATTGTAGTGACATTTTTTACTTAAAAACATCTAATTTTAAAAAAATCTCATTGAGGAACTTGAAAGATTGATCTTTTTACAGTGTAAGAAAAAGAATGTGATCATTAATCTTTGCCAATATTAAAGTCTTCAAAAAGTTGACAGTGCTCATCCTAGCTTATGAGATACAGGCATTACGAAGCTGACTCTAGAAATCAAGTGGCTCTGAATGTCAGAGAAATTGACAATCTTTCTATTGCAGACTTTTAAACATTTATTTTTGTAAGTAGTAAACAGTAAATTATATCCCTAAAAATAATAACTCAGAGCAAAGCAATTTCAGTTAAAATGATTTAAGATAAATCTATGGTTTCTATGTGGTTGAAGTCTTCAATTTGTCTGGAAGTCTTCTTTCATACCTCAGATAGACTATCATACAGATTTTTCCCAAGTAGAGTGTATGAATAGATAAGAATATCTTTTAATTTAGGTGGTGCAAGTTTCATGAATGGGAGAATTGCAGTTCATAGGCTGGAATGTCTTTCAACATAATTTACTAAAGCATGTCCTGAGGGTCACATCAAACCATTTTCCTACTATAACTAGTGTGAAAGAAGAACAAGATTACACCAAGTTTAATTAGATTGGCCCCATAATTTATGCTGCTGAATATTTGCTGAAACTGTTAGTAGAACAGTCATGTACTCAAAGTTTACAGAAATAGCCTTCTTGCAATGTCATCACAGACTCACAGTTCCGGAAAGACTGCTTTGTCTAAATGTGCACAAAAATAAAGTCATAGACAGGTATAAATTATATTTTTCAGCATTTCAAATGATTTCAATATCATTCTGCTGTAAGTCAATTTCATTAATATTTGCTGTACTGGAACTGTGGATACTAAACTTCCCTTAAATGAATTATTAGCAGATTTTTGCTGGGTTTTGTGTTTTTCAACAGATGCTTTTGAAGTGTCTGAAAAACAAAATAATCCCATGTTTACCAAGCCAGGAGGAAATGTTGCTTTTACTTTGGAGATTCAGTGCAGTGAGTGATGTGGGAAAGGATTAAAGCAGATTGGGTAGATATTCTCATTCTGTGCAACTTGCCAGGAAAGCAAAGCTTTGGTTCAGATTTCAAAGAATGTACACCAGCGGATTGTTCTGATCAGGAAAACTCCAGGATTTTCCCTTAAAATGTTGCAGCCTCTGACTTTGTGATGTACTTCTGTGTAGCTGCTATATGAGTGTTACTATGGCTGGTCAGTAAAGGAGAAAATGGTAAATGTTTTCAAAATAGGACCTGCTGAGGCATTAGTACTTTTACCCAAATAAAATAACTCTTCAGTAACAAGTGAGGATTTATTTAAATACCACATTCCAATTAGCAGCATGTAAAAGATAGCAAAGTTAACAATAAATCTTGTTTTCTCAAAAATAAGCTGGGTTTAAGCTTGTCTGATCTCATTACTTTTGTGAGAAACTGGTTTGATATTAACAATCACCGAATAGAATAGAATCATGGAATTATTTAGACTGGAAAAGATCTCCAGGATCATCAAGCCCAACCTTTGACTGGGCACGACCTTGTCAACTAAATCATTCCTGTTGTTTCTTGAACACTTCCAGGCTTCACTCCCTGCCTGGGCAGTCTTTCAATGACTGGCCACATTTTCCTCATGTCCAACCACAACGTCTCCTGGTGAAGCTTGAGGGAGTCTCTTGTCCTGTCACTGGGTGCCTGGGAAAAGAGACCAACCCCCACCTGGCTACAACCTTTTCAGGTGATTGTAGGGAGTGATAAGGTCTCCTCTGATCCTCCTTTTCTCCAGGCTAAACAATCCCAGCTCCTTCAGCAGCTCCTCATATGACTTACAAGAAGGAGATGCTTCAGAAGGGGAGTGACTGCCTGAGTTTGCAGGAAGAGGTGGGCATTCTCCCAGAGACGGCACAAGGAGAATTCCCTGTCAGTACATTGTACTGCAGGGCCTTAGGGATGAGACCTGTCCTCCAACAAAGGCAAAGAGCACACTCACAGTAGTATTTGTAATGTAGAAATTTGTAAACTGGGCTCCACCTTATTCAGGTAAGGGGTTTCCTTATGGAGAGCTGAGAAGCTCTCTAGGTTTTGCTGTTAATATCGTCACAGATTGCTTATAATGGGAGCTACATGTCCCAACAAATCAAATAGACACATGAAATTTCTCAGACTGTGGGTTGAATTTCATGTTTACCTCCATTTTCTTTATGTCTCAAAAAAAAACCAAACAAAAACCAAAAAAACCACCACCAAACAAAAACAAAAACAAAAACAAACAAAAAAACCCCTTGGTTTTGCTTCTTCTCTGTAGAATGCATTTTGAAGACCTAATCCTTGCACCCCCACAGACCTTCTTCTGTTGCAGTATTCAGTCCAGCTTTCATTGCTCTGCCCTTGTTCCTGGTGATACATGAGTATTCAGCAGTGCTGTGGCATGGTCTAAAACTCCAGAATATGTTTAAACTGTGATATGGTTAATTAAGAAGTAGAGAATGTGCTTGGTGACTGCTTTACTTTGAATACTTGACCACAAAAATCCATGAAAATGAGCAGGATATGATAAAAATACAGAAAACATGACAAAAAGTCCTCATCACTGACAGTTTTAAACATTCAAATTTCAAATCCCTGACTATATTGACATAATCAAGCATGTCTTAATTGTGTAGCAATAGAAATATTTCCTTCTTACTCCCAAGTGCAGTTCTTCTAACACCTAAGTGAAAACATATAGTTGCAAAAAATACAGTAACCTTCAGAACGATCAGCTCTACCTATACAAAATATTTCTTCTCCAAAAGAAGAGAGTTTTGTTTCCATGCTTCTTTTGCTCTTGAAACAAATTCAGTTTATGATTTTTAGTCCTAGCAACGGTATCATAGCTGTGGCTGTTCATTGGAGAAGAAAAATATGAAAACATTGAAGAACATGAAGTACAAGAGGATTAAGAATACACTCCACTATATCTCTTTTAAGCCCTCGCCCTGTATTAAGTGCATTTGGTTGAGTTTTCATTAATTTCAAAGGAAGTAAAATATCAAGGATTTCCCTATTATTTCTACTCAACATTTGGAACTTTTTCATAACACACAATTAATATTTCTGGAGCGATATGGAAAAACAGTAGGTGAAGAGAAACAGCAGGGTGGGCATCAGCTCCCACTGCACCCTGTGGCACAGACAGTGAAGTCTCTCACAAACTCATGAGTGACTTACTCTGCTTGATCCAACAGTTGTGGCTAGAATAAACAAGCTGCTGCCAGAAACTTGCTGCACTATTTTTTTTGTGTGTGTATGTTCTACCAGTTCAGTCATGTCATTTTCTTTGGCTTAGCATTACAGCTAAGCCACGCTCCAGCTTGGATTTTCTACCAAACTCTTCCAACGCTTTAAGCCTGTTGGTGTGATTGTGCATGGGTGAAGCAATTCTTCTCGCCTTGCCCAGTTCCAGAGTTATTTTGAAATGCTGAGTCTAGAAGGTGGGAGGAGAGGAGGAGAGCTGATGTTTAGGTTTTAGGTTGAGAGAGTAAGAGAAAAGAACCCCTTTTTTAATTTTTTTTTTTTAAAGTTTATTTTTTAAGCTGTTGCTGAGAGGACTTCAAGGACTTTTGAAGAGGAGAAATCTTAGGTGAAAGGCTGTATTAAGAGCACAGGATTATTTTCAGAAGAGGTAACAGTCCAAAAACTGCTGATACTGGGAGGTGGTATGGTAGAAAGAAGCAGCTAGCTTCTTGTCTAGACATGAATGTATTTTTGCAAAGAAAAACAGCATGGAATCCTTGTTAAGAAAAAAGGGAGAGAGGAAGGAATAGATAGATATTCAAGCATCCTGCAAACAGTTTTTGTAGTTGTATCAGTAAAAGTCAGCATGCTGCATTTAATGTTTTTCAATGCTAGTAAAAATTAAACCATGGGACTAATTCAGTATCACTAAGTTTATCCACTCTATCCCACTAAATATTGTGACTGTTGTTTTCCAGAAACAGGAATTTACAGGTTAAATTGGACTTCTGCAAATGTTTTTTGACCTCAAAACGTGGAACATAGAAAGCAATGTATTTGTAAAATAGTGTAGTTCTTGTTGGATGACTCTTACAGAAATAGCTGGATATTCCATAATTATACAATGTGTTCAAGAGATTTTGGTCAAATTTCTGATGTGTTCTTCACCGTATCTCTCCTTCTAAAAATTCTATCAATACAGAGATGAGTCGTGACACCAGAGTCCACATCTAAACCCATTTTCTGTGCTTTTCTTACCATGCTTTTTTCTTTGAGACAGTCTTTGAAGAAAGGAAGCAGACTTGAAATTCACATATTGTTGTGGGAGAGGATTGAGAAAGAATGGGACATGTCATATGAAAAGATGGAAATATTAGCAGGACTGAAAAAGAAGTACTTATTCCCTCCTGAAGACACAGACATTTTTAGAGATTTAATATTTTTTTGTTGTTGTTGCTTTAGCACAAAGCAGCGTAGCACCTTCTCTTAGGCAAAGTAAAACAGAAACATATTTTTGTGTGGTCCCACTAGATCTGAAAAACAGGTTAGTGGTTGTATTTACACGCATGTTTAGGGGGTCAGAGTAATCTTACAGTTTTTACTAGACCTTTCACCAGCTTTGTTGCCCTCCTCTGGACACATTCAAATACCTCCACCTACTTCTAAATTTGTGGGGCCCAGAACTACACATAGTGCTCAGGGTGAGATCACACCATGGCTGAATAGAGCAGGATAACCTTCATTAGCATCCAGATGAAAAGCAGGGAAGTACTTATACAGTTGCTGAGGGTTATCATACATTCCTTGAGAACTGGAAGCAGGCAGCAGTGCTTCTGGGCCATGGGAAGCAGACAGAAAATAAGAACTGCAGTAAAGGAATGAGGGGAACCAGGATAGGAGTGAAATTAGCTTCCTTCTTCCTTCATGAAGTCATTCAATATGAACACAAGGTATCACACTATCTCTGTGGGTCTCTACTCAACCAAACACCATTCCCTGGGCTTGAATGCATTCATGCTGGATCTCTGCCTTTCAGCTATGGGGTAAACTATTTCAGTGATACCCAGTGAGGATACCATACATGCCTGTCCAACAAGGCATGTGGCAAAATACACAAAGCTCTTGACAGAGCAGTTCAAATCTCTTGCTAAA
The DNA here is from genome assembly GCA_013397075.1 of Rhabdornis inornatus. Lineage (NCBI taxonomy): Eukaryota > Metazoa > Chordata > Aves > Passeriformes > Rhabdornithidae > Rhabdornis > Rhabdornis inornatus. The sequence continues at coordinate 514,247 of VWZS01005568.1, forward strand.
ACAACTCTCTGGCCCATCAGTGCTTCCTCCTCAAAACCAAAATCAGTGCACTGAAGGTTGAAAAGTGTCCTGCAAAAAAAATTTCCCAAACTTACAGAGAAATACTAATACTTAACAGAAATTGCACTGATGCCGAAAATATACTTAATAACCTCCTGTCAGCATAACACCTTTGTCGAGAACATAAGAACTAAAGAGACACATGACAAGCCTCTGACATGTTTCTGCAAAATCTTGACTGGGATGTTAAAGCCAGTAATTACAAAAGGTTTTGTACAGTTAAAGAAAACAAATGCCTAAGGGACGTTTTGTTCACTTCAAATGAGAAAAGGCACAGGCTTTCAGTTGTTGTTAGTTAAAAGAAAAATAATCAAATTATTTTTCTAATCCATATTTAATTTACAGCTGATAATCTCAGCTCTCAAACTCATTAACTCAGAGATTATTATCTTGACCTGATAAAACTGAAGGTGAAACTTCAGAAAAAGAAAAATGAAGTCTGGAGCAGTTAAACTGAAGGGTGGGGATGCTGCTGATACCTGCAACTCTATCCAGATTCACCCATCCTTGATGATAATCAAATATATGATTTTAAATTTTTTCCCTTGTTACTTTTAGGATTCTTTTGATTGTTGTATTTCTGTAAGTACTTACTTGCACAGACAATGACTTTCTCTAGTGGGTAGCATAACAGTTGGTAAAAAAAGACATTATAATTTTTCCTGAATTTGGAGGTGAGTATACACACCATCCTGTCATTTAAAGTACACAGGAGCTGAAAACATTCTGGCAATAGAGTGATTTCATACGCAGTTATAACACAAAAGGTGTTGGTTTGTGTTATCAGGTAGACTTCTCTAGAGTATCATATACCTTCACCAGTGTAACCTTCTGAGACAATTTTCTTCTTTTTTCTTTCCAGTAAAACAGCATTGGATTCAAGGATAAGACTCTTCTGTAATCAGTATTTTTTGTTATCCTTTCCAATGAACACATTAATACTAAAGAGGTGTACCTGAGCAAGTCTCAGGTGGCATTCAGGATAGCCAGATAAGAAGATGCAAACCATTTTGATTCCAGAGAGGAAAGCCATCTGGTGATGGCTCAGCAGCTGGTTAGCTGGGATTACTGTCATTAGTGACACTGATTGCTTTCCTTTGCTTGTGAACTAAGCACATTCTTGTCTACCCCAATGGAAGCCTTTGGGGCAGCTGTGGTTTCATTGCAGAGTGAGCAGAACATTAGAGGGAGTACACCTGAAGACAGATTCACCAATGAATAGCTGAGAACTTGAGCTGTGGATTACCTGTGTGACTTTGATAATATTACCTCTGTTCTTCCCTCCAACGCTTTTCACCTAAAAAATAAGTATTACCTCACACAGACTTGAGCACCATAAGAATAAATCGGCTTATACCTTGAAACCATTTTCTTGTCTGTCTCTACCTTTAGTTATTACAGGTTGTTCTTTAGTTTCATTAGAAGATATGATTCCATTCCAAAGAAATCAATGCACTTCAAGCAAAGTTACTATAAGTTTAACTTTTCCTGCCTAGGTAGCATTTTTCAAAGAAAGCCTTTTTGCTTAGGCTAGAACAAATGCAGCAGGTTTCCTGATGTCTATCATCAAGGCAGGTACAATACTAGGTGATTAAAAAAAGGGGATGAAAATGGGAGAATTTTTTGTGATTTTTTTTTTTTTGTTAAAAACAGAACAGATTTCTTTTCAAATTGCAGCACAAACTAACTGATTCCATTGTGTGCAGTACTGAACAGAAAATCTCTTGAGCATTGAGATGATCTTCTTGGTACTTTGAAAAATAACTTGCTGCCCATGGAAGTATTGAATGATTGTTTGGTATTTCCTGTGGGACAATATTTACAATCACAGAACCAGAGGGTCAGCTTGAAGAGACCACATGAGGTCATCTGGTTTAACCTCCCTGCTCAAGAAGGGTCATTGTGGAGTACATGTCACAGGATAGTGTCCAGATGGTTCCTAAATATCTCCGGAGAGGTAGACTCTACACCTCCTCTGAGCAATCTGTCCGAGGGCTTGAGCACAGTAAAGAAGTTCTTCCTCATATTCAGGTGGATCCTCCTGTGCATCAGTTTCTGCCCATTGCCTCTCGTCCTATTGCTTGGCACCGTGCAGAAAAGCCTGGATTCATTAATCTTCTTGGCACCCTCCCTTCAGNGCACAAACTAACTGATTCCATTGTGTGCAGTACTGAACAGAAAATCTCTTGAGCATTGAGATGATCTTCTTGGTACTTTGAAAAATAACTTGCTGCCCATGGAAGTATTGAATGATTGTTTGGTATTTCCTGTGGGACAATATTTACAATCACAGAACCAGAGGGTCAGCTTGAAGAGACCACATGAGGTCATCTGGTTTAACCTCCCTGCTCAAGAAGGGTCATTGTGGAGTACATGTCACAGGATAGTGTCCAGATGGTTCCTAAATATCTCCGGAGAGGTAGACTCTACACCTCCTCTGAGCAATCTGTCCGAGGGCTTGAGCACAGTAAAGAAGTTCTTCCTCATATTCAGGTGGATCCTCCTGTGCATCAGTTTCTGCCCATTGCCTCTCGTCCTATTGCTTGGCACCGTGCAGAAAAGCCTGGATTCATTAATCTTCTTGGCACCCTCCCTTCAGGTACTTATGGACTTACAGGTTGGCCTTGGTGATCTCAAAGGCTTTTCCCAACCTAGCTGATTCTGTGATTCTGTGACATTGATGATGTCTCCTCTCAGTCATCTCTTCTCGAGGCTGAACGGGCCCAGCTCCCTCAGCCTCTCCCCATAAAAGAGACTCTCTAGCTCCTTGATCATTTTTGTTACCCTCCACTGGACCCACTCAGGAGCTCCAGGAGCTCTCTCTTGCACTGAGGAGCCCAGAACTGGACACAGCACTCTGATTGTGGCCTCACCAGGGCTGAGTGGAGGGGTGGGATCACCTCCCTCAACCTGCAGGCAGTGCTGTTCCTAATGCACCCCAGGACCCCACTGGCCTTCTTGGCCACCAGGGCACACTGCTGGATCATGGACAGCTTGTTGTCCACCAGGACCCCCAGGTCCTTCTCTTCAGAGCTGCTTTCTAGCAGATCAGCCCCAGCCTGTACTGCTGTGTTGGGTTATTTCTCTCCAGGTGCAGGACTCTGCATTTGACCTTGTTGAATTTCAGACACTTCCCTGCCTATCTCTCCAACCATTGAGGTCCTTCTGAAGGGCAGCTTTCAGACAGCCCACTGGGGTATTGGCCACTCCTCACAGCTTTGTGTTAGCCAAGAACATTAATTTAAGCAGACTGAGAACTTTTATTAAGCGTACATTGAGTCACTTCCTTATGGACTGCTTTCTCATAAGGGGAGGGAAGGAGATAGAAAAGGATTATACAAAGCACAGCTATTTTTTTTTCACACTGCTATGCTGTGCTCACTCACCTTTGGTCATCCCAGTCAAAACTTTGTTAAGAGATGGTTCAGCATAATAAAGTCCTTTTAGAAATGAGAAAATTGCTGTAAAGTTTGAATATTGAGCATGAGCTGTCATGGAATAATGTCTTTATGTAATCATTGATTTTTCAGCTTAGTTTGTCATAAAAAGTTCATGCTGATTTATATTTTTACAAAATACCGATTGNAAAGAAATCAATGCACTTCAAGCAAAGTTACTATAAGTTTAACTTTTCCTGCCTAGGTAGCATTTTTCAAAGAAAGCCTTTTTGCTTAGGCTAGAACAAATGCAGCAGGTTTCCTGATGTCTATCATCAAGGCAGGTACAATACTAGGTGATTAAAAAAAGGGGATGAAAATGGG
>VWZS01005568.1:518076-548375 GCA_013397075.1 Rhabdornis inornatus
GGATGAAAATGGGAGAATTTTTTGTGATTTTTTTTTTTTTTGTTAAAAACAGAACAGATTTCTTTTCAAATTGCAGCACAAACTAACTGATTCCATTGTGTGCAGTACTGAACAGAAAATCTCTTGAGCATTGAGATGATCTTCTTGGTACTTTGAAAAATAACTTGCTGCCCATGGAAGTATTGAATGATTGTTTGGTATTTCCTGTGGGACAATATTTACAATCACAGAACCAGAGGGTCAGCTTGAAGAGACCACATGAGGTCATCTGGTTTAACCTCCCTGCTCAAGAAGGGTCATTGTGGAGTACATGTCACAGGATAGTGTCCAGATGGTTCCTAAATATCTCCGGAGAGGTAGACTCTACACCTCCTCTGAGCAATCTGTCCGAGGGCTTGAGCACAGTAAAGAAGTTCTTCCTCATATTCAGGTGGATCCTCCTGTGCATCAGTTTCTGCCCATTGCCTCTCGTCCTATTGCTTGGCACCGTGCAGAAAAGCCTGGATTCATTAATCTTCTTGGCACCCTCCCTTCAGGTACTTATGGACTTACAGGTTGGCCTTGGTGATCTCAAAGGCTTTTCCCAACCTAGCTGATTCTGTGATTCTGTGACATTGATGATGTCTCCTCTCAGTCATCTCTTCTCGAGGCTGAACGGGCCCAGCTCCCTCAGCCTCTCCCCATAAAAGAGACTCTCTAGCTCCTTGATCATTTTTGTTACCCTCCACTGGACCCACTCAGGAGCTCCAGGAGCTCTCTCTTGCACTGAGGAGCCCAGAACTGGACACAGCACTCTGATTGTGGCCTCACCAGGGCTGAGTGGAGGGGTGGGATCACCTCCCTCAACCTGCAGGCAGTGCTGTTCCTAATGCACCCCAGGACCCCACTGGCCTTCTTGGCCACCAGGGCACACTGCTGGATCATGGACAGCTTGTTGTCCACCAGGACCCCCAGGTCCTTCTCTTCAGAGCTGCTTTCTAGCAGATCAGCCCCAGCCTGTACTGCTGTGTTGGGTTATTTCTCTCCAGGTGCAGGACTCTGCATTTGACCTTGTTGAATTTCAGACACTTCCCTGCCTATCTCTCCAACCATTGAGGTCCTTCTGAAGGGCAGCTTTCAGACAGCCCACTGGGGTATTGGCCACTCCTCACAGCTTTGTGTTAGCCAAGAACATTAATTTAAGCAGACTGAGAACTTTTATTAAGCGTACATTGAGTCACTTCCTTATGGACTGCTTTCTCATAAGGGGAGGGAAGGAGATAGAAAAGGATTATACAAAGCACAGCTATTTTTTTTTCACACTGCTATGCTGTGCTCACTCACCTTTGGTCATCCCAGTCAAAACTTTGTTAAGAGATGGTTCAGCATAATAAAGTCCTTTTAGAAATGAGAAAATTGCTGTAAAGTTTGAATATTGAGCATGAGCTGTCATGGAATAATGTCTTTATGTAATCATTGATTTTTCAGCTTAGTTTGTCATAAAAAGTTCATGCTGATTTATATTTTTACAAAATACCGATTGTATTTATTGCAATAATATTTTAGCAACTTGGGATCACAAATGGTTTATTACCTACATAGCTGAAGGCATTTTTGCTGCTGTTTCGGTGTTAGATTTCCTACTGATCTTCTGCATCACCTCTGCTCATCACAAAAAGGTCAGTAACAAATCAATTTTCATAATATACAGAAGCAGGTAAGGATGGATGTGTTAACAGCTCATCCTACTATCCCCCTCAGAGCAAGAAAAAAAAAAAAAAAAAGGGTGTACATAAAAAAATTTAATTTTCTCACCGAAATTTTAAACTTGAAAAAAACCTATCAGTTCTACAGCCTATGGAAATGCGACATTTTCTGGTTTTTTTCCCCTTTTTTTCACATTGGGAAAACAAATGGCTTACTCAAGTTCTTTTGTCAGCTAAATGCTTACTATGGTATTAGCTGAAACAACATGTTAAGGGTGATTTGTCAGGAATCACATCAAGCTAGGCATTCCTATTCCTATTTGGTGCACAGAGAACAGGTGACATCTTGAAGTTTTCTACATCTTCTAGCATTTTTTGTCCTCTGATTTTGTGCTCCAGATTTACAGCTGTATCCAAAGCAATAGTTTAAACCACTATCTAAGTTTGCTGTATTCCCTGCCAAATATCTCTAGCAGTCTGATCGAGAATGTCTCTTCTTCCAAAGAAAAAAAACTAGCAACTAGAAAATGTATTCCTTCCCCTACTACAATATACGAGGCTGCTGGAATTTTGGGCAACATATTTGTATTTCCCTGAATCAAAGGGACTTTTCATGCTTTTACAAGAAAGTGCTAATCTCATGCATGTTGCAGTTTGCAAGTCTACCTGGATTTTTATTGTATATATTGGTTTCAGTGGGAAAGTAAGCAATATCAGCATTATATTGGAATTAGATATTTTAGACTATACTATCACGTATGATGCAGTTTCCTCCACTATGTTTCTGACTAAATGTATGTCTTCAGAAAGAAGAAGAGGATCACAGAGGCTTTATCAAAAGCTTTGTATTCTACTCAGATCTGGGTAAGATCACCTGTTGAGATGAAGCTTACTCCAGGTTTGTACTGTATATTTATTAAGATCTTCTCTTCTGTGCCTAGTCTTTATCCCCCGAATCTTACAGTCTAATTTTAAACTATATAGACAGGAAAATTTGAAAATTTTAAAATATGATTACTACTATTCATTATTTTTGGATGAATATCCTTTAATACTTTACAGCTATATTTAGAGACTCCACTCTGTGCCATGTTATTAACAAATTACCTCTTTTGATTTGATAGCCTTTTTATTATTTGTGTCTTTGTTAATGTCTTTTTTCCTCAAGTCACTATTTGCAAAACTGAGGCAAAAAATTATATTCTGTGATACTCTTTGTCTTATCTGTTTTTTCCAGTCCAGCTTCACTACAGTTCTTTAGGACAGCTGTTTCAGTGCATCTCCCTTTTTTTTTTTTTTCGTATTGTAACCATCCATGAGATCTCATTCCTATATGATTCAGTTATAAGCTCCCCTGTCAATATGTCCTCATAAAGCCAATTTCTCTCATTCTGGCTGTTGGGTCACTGTTTGTACCAGGATGAAGCTCCTTCTAGAGTGGCCATAGGCTAGGGACCAGCCTTTTGCTTCAGAAACCACCTTTCCTCTATACTGGTTCACCCAGGCACTGTAACATTAAGTTGTCTTAATGAAATGACTATTCTTAGCATAGACAATAGCTTCAGAATAATCCATTTTTTAAGACAGATGTAGGAGACACTGCATCAGTATCTGAAGACTGTGTGTGAGGGGAAGGGGGCATTCCACTTTATCAGGGATACTTTGTCAGGGGCCAGATGTGAGACAGCTGGGAAACATATCCAAGCTGCAACTTCTTTTATTCATATGACTTGAATCTGAAATGTAGTCACAGAAAACGAGAAGACAAAACCCCATTTTTATTGATGGACTCATGGTTCCCAATAATAAATCAGCATCTGAAGAAAAATTTTTCTGCTTTTTCAAAGCAGTAGCTGCTTTGAGAAAAGTCCTTAAACTTTTTTTTTAAATTTCCTTTTAATGTTCTTCTAGCCTCCTTCTAACAGTTATGGAAGATCCCATTTTCATGGCATACACAGCAGAGAAAGAAGAGAAGAATCATCACTCTGGCAGACAGAGGAGATTTATGTCAACTGCAAAATGTCTCACACAAACACAAGAAAAGACTATTAGGTTCTTTCTTAAGCATGAAGTAATTAAAGCACAGGCCTTTTATTTGCAGCATAGACTTTATTTTCTCTGTGCTGGCAAGACATGGAAGGTCAAAGCAGCTGTGCTGGGCACGGCCCGGGCTGCTTTGGCAGGACAGTGATGTGATCCCAGCTGTCCTGGTGCTGTATTGCAGCCTGCAGAGTTACCTTATCCCTTAATTCATATGCAGGATTAGAGACTATTTGTCCTTCTGCAATTGAAACACTTTTACCAAGCAGGCGGACTCTCAAGTATCAATTTTAGAACAGCTCTAATATGCAGAATGGAGCTGCATATGTTTACATAAAGTTAATTTGGTCTGAGAAATCTATGTGAATGAAAAGCTTATGTGACAGGGTGAGAAAGAAAATGTGTTTGATGTTGTCTATGTTCATGGGTTTTGCATCTCAAATTGAGAACTCTATAGAATAATAAATACCCATGATTTTCCACACAGGAGGTGTTATTTTGCTGCTGGGCAAACAGTGCTATTCAGCTGACAAAAGCAAATGTATCAGGGCTCCTTGTACCTAGGTTTAAAAGTATGAACAGCAGCTTGGTATCTGACAGCTTTGTGGTTTTACAGGCTTCTTGCCACTCACCACAGTAATTTCAGTGTTTTCTTCTTGGGGATGCAACTGAAGTGTAGCCCCTGCTCTCCTCCCCCACTCTTTCACCCCCTCCACTCCCCAGCCATGCCCAGAAGAAGACAAAACAGGAAGACTCTGTCACTGTCAGGTTATATTTAATAATTTATTATAAGGTTTAATTGCGCAAAAAATAAATGAGAACATGGAAGGTATATGAGTAAATGATGCAAAGCAGAAGAAAGCATGACTGAGAACATTTACAAAACAATACACATACATATGTAGTTGTATGTGTGCATATGTATATACTCTGCTGAAACCTACAGAAGAAATCACACAGAAATTGAACAAACAGATGAAAAAAATAAATCCTTAAATAAACAGAACTAGAAGGCAGACCTGAGAATTAGGATCTATGCATCTTTTGTCCTTTTACAAATCTTCTGAATTACTGAGGACAGAATCCCAGTTAATGAAGGTGTTACCGTGACAGCTGATAACCATCTATGTCTGCATACTGCTAACTGTGTGCCTTTCCCACCTATGCCTGACTCCACTTTTCTCTTGAAGCATACACAAAAATGTTGGATATGGTGTTTGGGGTTTTTGTTAGGGTTTTTTTTTGAAAGGGGTTAGTGGTGGAGGCATCATGAGTCTGCCTACAAATCAGGTACTGGTTCTGCTTGGCTGGCTAGGAAGAGCATCACAGCCTGACAGTGAAAAGCCCATTTTGTGCAGCCTTCTCCAGTGGAAAGCTTTCTTCACGTGCACAGGAAAATAGGAGCCTAGGTTCTTCTGAGAATAACATGAACACAAGGCTTCTCTTCACTATTTGAGCAATAATAGTATGTGATTATTCTATACTTCAGCTGAAAATCTAAAATCCTAAACTAAAGTGTCCTTTCAACTTATGCTGAAGACTTAAATTGTCTAAAATATCATATACCATTAAAAACACCTTGTTTTTACTTGCTGAAGGTTTTCAGATATGCAAATGCTTGAATGTGAAATTGATGAGGAAACACAGAACTGTACTACTAACAAGTTGGTTTATTTCCTGAGTTATCAAATGCCATAGCAGATAATTCTAAGTTGTGGACAGCCTTACAAATGAAACCTTGTAGCATTGGGTCATTTCTTATGATCCCCCGATCGTAAAAATTCCAACATAACAAAGTAATGGATTTGATTACACAGAAGGTCTCAATTGGAGTCCTGATACACAAATATCCATAAGCTGAGAAGATGGTATTGTTTTACTGCTTTTAGGGACAGTTAAAACACATGCCTGCTTTACTGAGGGTAAAAAAGGGGAGAGGTTGAGGTTAAATATCTGGAATACCAGATTGTTTTGATTATTTGTGGTACTGCCCTTATTTCTTTTCTCTCTTGGTACTTTCAGGTTTTCCTTTTGAAACAATTGCTTATTTCTGAGATTTAAAGAGAAAACAAAATCTGTAGTGCACTTCTTTGCAGGTATGTAATCTGTTTTAATTCAAATTCCTTAAACATATTAGTTCAACGAGGATAATCCACAGGGAAAATCACATCACACATAGCATAATAAGAACAATATGTTATTTTTTTTCCCAAAAAACAATCCCAAAACAACAGTTCCATTTTTGTACCATAGTAATATCAGTGAACAGCAGTTGAACAAGGGACAAAACAAAAAAGAAAACATCCCCAAACGTATCAATATTTTCATTGGTTTAAAAACTAGTAAGCTACACAAAAGAGAAACTTCCAAAAGCTCAATTTGAAATGCAATATTAGAACTCTTTAAATATTTTATGAGTCTGGCAGGTTGGGACCCAGTAAGAGTTTGTTTGTTGTTTGGATTATGTAAATAGACTTTCCAGTGTAAACAAACCATTGTTTATTGCTGCTTAGTTTCAATATTTCCCATAGATTTCTCCTTTCCTTTTGGAATTTTTTTTCATTTCTTTTGAATAAACTCCACCAACGGTAATTTTGAAATTTTATGTTGAACAGTTTCTGTGCTATTTTATGCTGTACCACTTGCTCAAATAGTTAAGAGGGAGGAAAAAAGAATCAACGAAGCAAAATGACACAACCACAGATAGCAATCAGCTCAGCATACCATCTAAACTGCAAAATACTTCTATGGGTTTTTTAAGGTCTTAGAAACTTTGCTGAAAGGAAATAAATATAATAAAATGTGTTGTCATTAAAAAAACTGAGTGTTGATTACCTTGAAGGATATTCTAGGGTAACTACCATCTGTGTGATTTGAATGGACATATGAGATTAAAGAAAAGTAGAACTTTTTGTATAATAATAAAAAAATTAATCTTCTTCATTGGGTCAAAAAGGGGAACATTTAAATTTGATGTTCAAAGTAATATTCAATGATTAATAGTACAACTAAGTCTTTAAAGGGTGTAAACTCACATCTCTTTGAAAAAGACTTCTGAATGTAGGAACGGCAGTCACCAGAGTTTGGATCAACAGGAGGGAAAAGAAACTCACAGTCTATGAAAGAAGGTGAAAGTTAGAACCTTTATTTTCTTTACTAATTTCAGACATATTCCTTTACCTTAAAGAACTTCTCTGACTGTAATATGTTCATGATACTGCTCCTTCTGCTAGTCTTCTGCTCTCCCTTGGCTGCGTGTCTTGGAGTAAAACAATGTTTCTGTGAGGAAACAGGCTGTTTTAGGGGCTGGACCCACCAAGGAACACAAGAAGCTGGACTCCTCCACACCCCCACTTTTGGCAGGGTAGTTCAGCAATTAACCCTTTTTATGACCTCCACCTGACCTCAATTCCCAGTCACCTTCTCTGTTAGGCACCTGAATGTTTTCACAAATGCTCAGAAATAGCTTGTTCCAACTATACCGTGCAACTTGACCACCTGCCTCCTCTCTAGGTCTTATCCCAGGACTGGGGGACAGGAGGAGAGGACCAAGGAAACACAGCAGGCAGAACAGCTGAAGTATAGCTGCTACCAGCATTTGTTAGGTTACTCCAGAGAGTTCCAAATAAGAAATCTTACTTCAGAAAAAGGAAGGATTTCAGATTTCAGAGGAGATTGTTCAGACGATTGATCTCACTACCAGTTTCATTCCTAGGGGTGGTTTTTTTTTGGTTTTGGTCGTTTGTTTGTGGGCACTTTTGTGCAGGGTTTTTTTTTTTAAGGATGGTGATTATTATTTTTGTAATCATAAAGATGTCAGGGCACCAGGACTCTGATTTTTCTAATTTATTTTTAAATCTTATGTGCATCATGCTCCTTTAAATATGCTCTGTTATGGAGCTCTGTGAAAGTCCAAATCAATGGTATTTATTTAGAGTAGCTGAAACTCTGCCTCAGTGAATACTCCCTAGTGCAATTTCCTTCAAAGCTGAGATGCTCAATAGGAGTTAATCCTCTGAACAGCTTTGTAAGTCTGACACTAAGGGTTATTTCCAAAACCAGCCCATCTGTCTACCAGATAGGTGCTAAAATGTTCTTTTAGGCCGCAGATCCCAGGAGTAGAAGCTGTCTGCCAAGTTCTGACTGTATTGTTCAAGGTGTAAGTAAGGCAACATAAAAGACATTTCCAAAACACACACATTCCTGGGGAACTGTGCTGGGCTAGAGCACAAGACAGACCTTCACAGCTGTGCCTTGCTGGGCTGTGGTGTCAGAGTACCTGTGGGCTCAGGGTGACCACTGCTCCTTTGACATCTCAGGCAAAAGGTTCCACCCCGACGCTAGAGACCCACAGCAGTCTTCCAAACACTAAACTGGACCAGGCTTTTCACTGCCACATGAAATGCTGGTTCATCCAGCATCACACCTGTCAAATCACTCAGGAAATGGGAGACTCTTCCCAGCTCCCTCCCAGTCTGCATCAGACAAGTCAGCACACTCTCTCCCCTGCCCTCTGAAGCTGGGCTCCTGCACAGAAACAACTCCTATTTTCAGGATGGAGAAGAGCCTGGAGGGCTTGGCAGGACACTCCTCCACCAAGAGGGTCTTGTCTCTGCTTTTGTCCCTATTTTTTTTTTGTCCTTTTCTAACAGTACAATGCATTGGGAATTCAGAGAAGAGGAAGAGCATCTGGATAACCATGGGATAAACAAGTGATGAATTTGCCAATACTTCCTTTAAAGCATGGGAGCCTGAGGAACATTGAGACAGCCTCAGCTGTGTGAGCTCAGATACTACTGGGGCAAGGCTGCCACCATGCCACAGGACTGACTAGTGCCATTGCTCTGACTGATTTCTTGGCCCTGATTAGGCTTGATTTATAAAGCTGTAGATTTACCTGATTACCTGTGCTATAGTCTTACAGTTATATATCCCTACATATAATTAGGATTTAATGTTTGAGCTAGAAATACCAAAGGAAATGTATACAAAGCTATCTAACACAAGTTTCAAAAGATTATTTCCACACTATCCATATTGTTAGCCTGTGTAGTCAGATAAAATAATTAATATGAATTACTAGCCATGGCCGACATATTTCTTGTAACCTTATGCTTACTTAAAACAACAGCTTTGTAGTTTTAGAAAAAAAAATCTCAGTGTTCTAAAGGGTATTTAACACCTCTCTTAACAGTTTATTCAATTGGATTGTTACACTAAATAATTCATTTGTAGTATTAACCAGTAAATTTTATAAAATTATTTATGTGATCAATAGCCTATCATACTAAGATATAAACAAAAGCACAGTATCTTTCTTTTTCTCTTCATTACTTTTCTCTGTTTGTGCTGTCTATATGTCTATATGAAAAGAGGAATGTTTGTTAGAAATATTTACATGCATTAAAATTAGTCTCTTTTTACCCTTTTTCCCCCTCTGAAATAAAACTGTCTTAAGCAGACATTCATTATTTTCTTTGAAATGTCTATAATTTACCCAACAATGGTAGAACAGGAGGAACTTTCCTACAGAACTCTGTCAGAACATTTTGTAATTGTAAGAATAGAGGTTGAGCACCTCTGTATGTATTTTTATGGATCATAAAGGAAGATATCACCCGGAACTCAATGAGCTGTGAAATATTCTAAATCATACTTTTGACAATATCTGGCTGCAGTGAGTTCCACAAAGTTGTGTGATAACAATGGCTTTGCATTGTGCAAAATACTGTTTTTTCTATACTGCACAACGCATGTTAGGCAGACTGGTACTTGGTTCCTCCAACCAGGTTAGGGAAAATGAGCCCATCATGCTTCAGTCCATTCCTACAGAGTAACTTGGAGCTGTGAATTAGACTGAACACATGACATTGCCTCCACCTCCTGATAAAGAAGTTGAATGCTGCAGGAAACTCTTTCATACTCAAGATGGCCCACTGCTGTGTGCTTAAGTGTTTGCCAATTTCTCCTAATCTTTTTAAAGATTACAGAATCTGTTGTTATTTTTGTCGATTTCTTACCACATTTTTCACTTCCTTTCATAAATTTCTCTACCTTTCCATAATGATGATTTTCAAAAAAATTAAAAGGTCAGTGTGTATCATTCTTTGGTAAGAAGTCATAACCCTTGTTTTTCCATGTGTTTTCTGTTTTTCCTTGTAACCATCTCAAATCAGAACAATTTCAAAAAAGTGGTTCTGGATATCTCCTGTCCCAGCATCTATAGAAACTCAGAAAATGTGGCAATTAACATCCATGGGGATAATTTTATTTTTGTAATTTATTCTGTTTTAAGTATAGGAGAAGTGATGAGAATAAATATTTAACTAAAAGCCTTTTTTTGGTTACTGGTATGGAGTTGCCAAATCAGCCAATTAATTTTTTGCTGTTTTCTATGCCCACTCTGTCTTGCTATCATACAATTTTTCAAAAGACTCAAAACAATGCGTCAGCTGACTAAAAATTAACTTCATTCATGTCAAATATTCTCACATGAAAAAATCAACTGTAAAATATATTAATGCACTTGACAATCTCAGGATTGTAAGAGAACACAGTAAATCTGTTGAACCTCATGAGGATTTCTGTATCAAAGAAACAAAAAACCCCAATGAAATTAATTCTTTGGGACTTTAAATGTGATATTTAAAAATATTAACTTCTTCATATTAGAGAGCCTATTACTTTTTGAGCTTGAATTCAGTTAAAAAGGAAATATTGTATCCATTACAGCTTGCAATATTCATAACAACATGGACATTGTCAAATGCTTTAATTATATTTAGTCATACTTAAGCCTCAGTTACTTTCCTATGTGTTTTAATTGTGTCTGTAAAAATTTGTCGAGCTGCAGACAACTGTGCATGTAAAAATCTTTGCAAAGCGAAACTTCCATTTTCTTCAATAGCACCAATTCACCAGAAGATTGTAACATGTAGGTTTCTAAGCACAATGCAATTTAAATAATTGCTGAATATACAGCATCTTCACCCATCACCTTTTACTGTCTTTTAAGGACCTGGACAGGGAGACAAACTTCTTGTTACAACAAAGGGAGTCAATATTCTTTGCAGTTTCTTTCATTCCACCATAATCCTATCCTTGTTTCCAATATACCTCACCTTTTTATCTAAAATTAAAAGTGAAGAGAACTTAGTTATAATATCAAGAACAAACACAGCACTCTTCACGTAGTGCAAGACTTTATAACTGCAGAATCCATATATCCAGCCCTTTGATTTTAAAGTTACATCACTACAGTGATGTTGCACAGTCATTATCTTCTACTTACAAAACATAGGCAGTTCTCTGTGGTGAAAAATGTAGAATTCTAGTATGTCCTGTTGTGTAATAAGTGTGTTTGGAAAGAGTCACAAGTACTTGAATGATGTATGGAAAAATGAAATTTTCCGGTGCTGTTGGATCTATTCTCGTAATCAAAGAGCAGCTTTTCACACTTTTCCCACGGTTCCCTCCATTCTGTGTGTGGATAAAAGCCACACTTACTCCTTTGCAGCAGGTATAAAAAGGAGCCAAAATACACTGATATTAAACACTAAAGCAGAGATTAATTGGAACTCATTACTCCTTCCTTTTTAGTACTTTGTATTTAATTCTATATTTCATGCTAAAATGCACAAGCATTCAAGAGAGTTATATTTTCTAGTGGAAAAACACCCTGCGGTTTCTAGGTTACCAGATGAAAACTAGCACATGTGGCTGGTGAGCTAAGTCTGAGTAGAGGTTTATATGCTACAGGCTGATGGTCTTTGTAATTTCCTAGAAATCAAATATCTCACAAAACCCTACTCCTCATAGCATTGCCTTTTACACTGGAAAGCTGAACAAGCATGAAGTTCACTCCTTTTCTGATAAATGCAATACACAGATATGATTAATGATTGACCTTTTTTTCTCTTTGCCGTAAGCAGCTAAGGGTCGTCACAGATTGCCTGCACTTAGCAACTTCTAAATAAATGGGTACCTGAAGGCTGTATTTTGTACTTGAATTATTGCTATAGAGAGCATTTTAAAACACTTTTGCCCTCAGATACTCAATTTCAACCCCTCTTCCAGCAAAGTCTTATTAACTTAGAACAAAACTTGATTGTAGTTTTCTGCATCCCAACAGGATTTCTATACATGTGTTGTGGAATGAAGTCTTTTCCTGAAATATCATGCTAGACTTTTGACAAAACTAAAAAGAGCAGCTATTGTCAATGTCTCAACAAACTTCTTTGGTTTGTCAATATATTTTCAAGCTTTACTTGTAGCTTTTGTGGAACGAAAAAAGAAGAAAACAAACCCAGCAAAATCTCCCAAGGACAGAACTTGATACATGTGACCACGTGCCTGCCACAAAAAGTAATGTCTAAATATTTACTCAGCAGAACAGCAAACTCCCTGCTACAAGAGAGTCTCCTTTCTTTTTCCTTTATGTAGGCAGATGAAATTGTTTCAAGGAGTATACTCACAATTTAAACTGTAAATAATGACATGTAGCTGTTTAAAAAATGGGACTATTCAAGTTCCTTAGCACCATTTGATGATTTATTAGCAGTCTGTTTCAATTTCACCTTTTCTGCACCAAGTGACTTCAAAATCAAAAGTACCAGCATGCATCAATCTATAATATTCACAGTTAAGATATATTAGTAACTATATTCAGTAATGCCATGTGTTATTGGTTCATAGGGGTGAGTATATTATTATCAAAGAGTGATTTCAAAAAAATGTAAATCACGGTTACAGTTATATATTCATAACACATCCTCAGAACCAGAAATAAAAGCGAAAGCTTTATTTTATTTCTTCTACTTTATCATGTACTAATACTAAGTTCCATTTGTACCAGCTGCACCTGGTTACCACTGAAGACATTTTGTTGCCCTCCATCCTTTCACAGCTCATTGGCTGAAGACAGAGAGCAACTCCTGGGTCAGGAGTAGACGTATTATCTGTGCGCCTTGCACAGGAAGAAAGCCGAGACTGGAACAGGGTCCCAGGGCGTCCCTGGGTCTATTTAAAGGCCACTGTAGTCTCTAGGCAGGCAGCTCTACCATGTGTTCCAAAAGAGAGTTTTCCTTCTCATGGAAGCACTAGGAGCTGTACAAAGTAGTCTCAGTGGGCCATCACTTAGGTTATCAACAGGCATATGCCAGGAATTAAAGCAATTCCATGAAAACAGAATTTTTCTGGCAAACTGTAGTGACAGTGTCTGCCTGGTTCTCATGGAGCTTTTCTGAGGAACATTTGTGGAAGCTATGTGAATACACCAATGTTACAGTGATTTCATCTGCTGTTTTGGAGTGCCACGAACGACACCATCCACTGGCTCCTGAATACTTTTGTGCTTCAGGTTACCAGTTGTCTTAGACTGTATTAAAGTACATTATAAAGTTGCATCCTCATTTTCAAATTCCAGTGTGCTTGTGTTTGGCCTCTAGAAGAAATAGGTTCCCAACAGGTCAGATTTGCTATAGATTGGTTGTGTTCTGCAGCTTTGTTCAATTTTCTGTATAGTGTATGAGACCTCACAGGTATTTTATCAATGTTGAGAAGATTGTTGCATTATGCAATGAAAGCAAAATATTTAGTAAAACTGCTTTATATGGCCATATAGATAGCCAAAACTGCTACAATGCCCCCTTCCCTCCCCTTTTAGTGTGTTTTCTTTGAAAATAGAATCTACATTTTCATTAACTTGACACTACTCAGGTGCTGCATAGGAAGGCAAAGTCACAGACAGCAACTGTTCCCCAGGAAATGAAAAGAGAACATTATATAGATCTTATGCTTTTAATCGAAATACAATTTAACTGCTAGGCTGAGGATTTAGATAGGTTCTTAAAGTATAAAGACACTGGAACTATAAAGCAGCTATAATATCCTCCTGTTTTGCCTTTCCCCCACTTTTGGACTATGTAGAATATATAATTATTAAATGACTAGTATTTAAGTCACAGAGGAAAAAAGTTACTTGGAGACTGCATTGAAACCTGTAGAACATATTGAAAACTTAATCTAAGGAGTTTCAAAGAAAATATATATAATTTTAGGGCAAGGGAAAGAATCCCAGTTGCAAAGGAATAAAAGTAACTGATCACTTCTCCAAAAGGCAAAAATTTGGCAAAACTGCACTGAGTAAAAGAATTAAACCAGCGGAATATCTATCCTTTTGAATCACATTTTGCATTTAACGTTTGCAAATTGGAAATTTTCCCTAAGCAAAATGTCAACCGAATCCTTTTCTTAAATGAAAGTGTGAATGAAGAAGCTTCCTTGATGGGTACAGCTCTGAGAGCACCATAGGTGCAGTGCCCTGACAGCGTGGGAGAGCAGTTTTTCATTTTAGCTCATCAAAATCCTCTCTCTAGGGAGTCATTCTATTCCTGAGTATGGCAGCACTGTGAGAAGGAAAAGAGGTAGTGAATGAGACAAGGAAAAACAGGAAAAATAAATAAAGATGATTGTGGTGGGGTAGAACTGTTTCATTCAAGTGGATCACAAAGCTTTTTTATTCAGCAGCCGTTCACTGAGGTGTAGAAAGCTGTAAGTCTGCAAGGTCTCTTAGCCGGGAAGATGGTTGGAGAAAAGCTGACCATACTGTATCAGTAAATGTCTAATCAAAAGCAGAAGTTTCTTCCATACCTTTTAATACATATATATAATGTGCATATATAAAACAACCCAACAGCACTTTTTCAGTTAAATTATAGTACATAAAACCAATTGTTTCATTGGAAAAGAGTCTATGTGTCTTCTCCTTGATACATTTCCTCAGCCTGTCCTGAGAAACAACCAATGAGCTGAATCCCTCTGGTAATCATGGCAATAGTTTCACACTGGGAACAGAACACAAGGCTCCTCAGATTATACAAGAGGGCAGATTTTTCTCCTTACAATTTCAAACATTTCAGGGCATCACAAGGAGTACATAAATATCTGATAACAGTTAACAAAAATCTAAATGTTCAGGATAGATAAAATTCATTCCCCACCTACAGGTATGCCTTCCAATTTATTCTCTCATTACTGATTACAAACACCTACTACAGTTCATTTTTTAAAGACGTCTTCCAAAGACAGAAAATTTCCATTGAGAGGTACTCATCCTCCTTTTGAAAGTAAACAGATGCTTGACACATGATCATACAAGATACAATGCGCATCTAGAACAGAAATCTGAGAAGGAAACACAGAAAATCAAAGCAACGCTGACCAGAAAGACAAGACCAGAGCTCAGCTCTACCATGTCTGGCCCAGCCGTGGCACAAGTGGTTGCCAGCTGGGCAAGTGGCCCACTTTGTTTTGTTTGAAGAACAGTTTTCCTGCTTTTTAAAGTTAGGCTTGCAGGCATGGTTACCTAAATAATTTGCGAACAAGAGGACTTTGCAGCATTTCTGAGGACAAGACCGTGCTGCTGATAGGGATGTTCACAGTTCTTAGGGGCATCATGAGAATTGCACTAGTAAGGGATGTATTTGTGCCCCAGGAATTTAAGATTAGAGCTGGCCCAGGCAATAACCTTACCTTAATGCATCAAACCCTATTCCAAACAAAACATACCAGCCTGCTACTCCAGTATTTGTTGGTGTCTGGCTCAAAAAACCCAACCACCCTCTAGGGCAGTGAGTGAACCCACTCGGATCTGAAGGTGATCCTGCAGCACTGATGCTGCATCTTGAGTTGGCGACATTTCAGTGACTCCAGCGGGAATTGTAGGCTGTGGCAAGGACCTACAGAGGTTGTGGGTGAAGACAGGCTGGCCTGCTGCCGGGAGCGGGCAGGAAGGCCCCAATGTCAAATGTGCCACTGCAATGGAGCCCCAGAAGGGACCTTCTCCGGTCATGCAGGAACCTTCACACCAACCAACACAGACCATTTGTTTCCACCAGTTTCTTACAATACAGACGTGGCCCCCTTCNATAAATAAAGACTTAGCCTCTGCTCCAGGGAAGCCGCCTCTCCAGGTTTCCGCATTGGCGGTGCCCCGGCTGGAGCTGGTAGCCATCAGTTTTCACGGCAAATGGTGGGTGCAGAGGGGGCCAGCGGCTCCCTGGTCCTGGCGGGATGCTCCAGGCTCAACTGTCCATCTTTGCCAGCAGTCCCCAGTTGTCATTGCACCAGCCCCGAGCCGTAGCTGAAGGTGTAGCTGCTGGCCAGCGACAGCGGCTGCTGGTGCTCCTCGCCCTGCTCCGACGGATAGCTGGGAAATGTCTGCGCCCGGGACACCTTCGCTGAGCCGAGGCTGTGACCTGCAAGGGGGAGACATGAACACAAAAGATGTAACTGGGCTTCAAAGCCTTTCACCATGGACAGGCTCCAGTGGATTAACTTCATACTGTCCCTGGAGAGCAGACTTGCTGCATCGGGCCCTTCTGGGGCTGCAGAAGAGGGTATTCCCTGTGGCTGAGGGTACAAGTGGCTGACAGTTTTCCAGCCAAGGCAAAGGATCCCAGACCCAACTCAGGCATAATTTAGGGTCAGAATTATTTTTCAAAATTTCAGAGTGTCACATTTGTGTATTTTCTACTTAATAAGTCTTAGTTATGTCAGTTAGGACAGACTAATAACTAGTGCACATCTTTTTTACCAAAACTACTTCCCATGAAAGTAATGCCAGGGGTTTCAAAGGGATTAGTCCCACAAATGCCACTTCATTTACCTATTGTCCTCTAAACACGATGCCAGTTTGTCAGGTAAGCACAACACCACTGTCATTCCAAAATGAACTGGAGGTGGGATATGGTGCACATGGCAGAATACTAGCTGGGAAGAGGATGTGCCAGATGCTTTTTCAGATGGGCTTGTGAATCTCATACAACCATTGCTTTAATCAGCAAGACGGGAAACCACATGTGAAAAGCCAGTGATGAAACTCAGTTAACCCTGATGACCCAATTCTATAACCTGATAGTTTTCCTACCTCATATTTTCTTTTGAAACTGAGATTTAATTAATAACAAAAAATAAACTCTCAAAGTCCATGTCTTCATGCAATGTATCTTTGTTTTTTGTTTTTTGGAAATGTATATTGATGCTTGGATTCAAAATAGTTTTACATAATGCTTTTAAAAATTTCTTAATACACTTATTATCTGTAGGAATGCAAAATTATATTTTTACATGAACCACA
Source organism: Rhabdornis inornatus (assembly GCA_013397075.1). NCBI lineage: Eukaryota > Metazoa > Chordata > Aves > Passeriformes > Rhabdornithidae > Rhabdornis > Rhabdornis inornatus. The sequence continues at coordinate 534,940 of VWZS01005568.1, forward strand.
GAGATATTAAAGAATATCTGAAACGGTATAGACTCAAATAGTAAAGAATTCAGCTCATGCTGACATGTTTGAAAACAGTTAGCAGCTGGCCCAGTAGTGCTGGAACCAAAGATGATGCTCACCGGATTTAGGAAAACCTTTCCTAACCTGCATTTGGAAAAGTTTGATCATAACATGTTACTGACTTCCTAATTAAAAAAAAACCCCACGATTACCCCTGAACATGAGACTATCAGTGCAATGCTGGGACCAAGACAGAAAAAACCCCAACTAAATGAAAAATAGAATAAAAGGTACATCTTAGTGGCACTGAAGACAATAAAACCAGAATCTCAATTCCCAGTGGCATGTTAATGATCATAAAATCCCTTTCACAGCACAAACAAGCAGGATGAATTTTTTATGTGTATTTTTACTATTCAGTCATTGGGTTAAATTGACATTGGCTACCAAAACTTGACTGAGATGAGAGGTTTAAATGTTTTCTGCTTCAAGAAGTTTTGCATCAAATTGAATTAAAATTTATGGTGACTGTGAGTTCTGAGCTGCACAGTAGATGATAATGTTTGTGAATAATCTTGAAGGTTTTATTGCTTTGACCAACTTTTAACCATTTTATTAAATAAGGCCTTTATTCATTTTTTACTTTTATTTGGGATTACATCACAATTACTGTCACTTTATTTCTTAATCTAATGCAAACCTAAACATGAGAAGATGAATGATCCTAGATTTTAATTTTGTGCTCCAAATCTGCTGCATTTCCTGCTCAGGATGTAAGATCTTGCTTTCCTTTTACCCAGAAGCTAGAATCATATGTCTTTTAAATGCCATAAGGAACTGCTAAACCAGGCACATGATTTCCTATGCAAAATTTGTCTCTTTCCTACTCATAAAGATAAATAAAGTATGTCAAGGTATAACTTTCCTTCATTCTCTTCATGTATTTTATCCAAAGAGTATAAAACAATCCCTGTGACAGTGAGCAGGAGTAAGAGACTTACCAACCACAGAGTTCCCTAAACTCATGCCTACTTGTGCCATGTGCTGTATCTTGTATAATTAATTTTAAATCCACTTTTGTAGAATAGTGTAGCTTTAATACAGTGATGAAGAGTGCCCCTAATACACTAATTTCTAGCTAAGGAATTCAAGCAGTCTCTTAGAATGTGGAAGATGAATTTGAATCTATGAGGGTTAAAAAGGAAATTAAATTCAGGTCATTAATTTCTTGTATATATGCCCCAAAAGCCAGCATATCCCTTGCTGTTCTTTAAAATAAAATTTGTGGATGCTATTGTCACAAGGGGTAGTTTTTGCTATTCTGTAACCAAAGGGGTTAAGGAGGAGAGTTCTTCTCTCCTAGCTGCTAGGACATGTAGTGAAAGAGAAGAGAGAGACAGACAGATGGAAAAGATTAAGGCACACTTTAACAGAGCCAAGAGGTCTAAGCTGTCTGGTTGAAGCTCAAGCTGAAGAGTATGACTTCAATCTATGAATATAATAACAAAAAGAATAGAAGACACTGGTTCAAATGAAATGAGAAAGCTATAGGTAAAAGAAAATTGGTGAATTTTGAAAGAACGGATCTAGGCAATATATTTACTTTCAATTTATAGTTTTAAAAAAGTAATTAACTATGTTGATATACTTCAACAAGCATATAAAAAATGATGGTGGCAAAGTAATAAAATAGTCCAAAGATTCCAAGTTGACTTAAGACTTCTAAATAGTAAATTTCCAAAATTTAGGACATCTTTCAGTTTTTGTTAAAATTCAGCATATCACATACTGGAAATTCTATATTATAATAGATCCTTTATTCTTCATTCCTAAATATTACTTTAAGATTCATACAGCTGATCAGCCTTATGGAGCCCTAGGTACTGCAGTGTCAGCAGTAAGGATTTTGAAACTAAAGATACAGGTAAAGTTTTTGCAGTAAAGGATTAAAGTTCCATAGCTTTCTAAATTTCCTGCTTCAGTCATATTTGGGGCTTAAGAGGTTAAAAAAGAAGAAGAAGAAGTAGAAGAAGAAGACTGACTGTGGATTTTTGTGAAAGTTTGGGGATTTTGCAGCTCTGGTACCACAGCTGCTTTTAAGAACACAAAACTAACTCTTCCCTACAATTCTTCTGAAGTCAGCATAAGATGAATTTGATTCCCACAGATTTCATGACCTGAAGACACCAACAGACCTGAGGGAGGTTTTTCCCCCCCATGGCTTACAGAGGAAAAGTTGCTTTTTTTTTTCTGTTCCAGGACAGGACCTTGGAAACATAAGTATTATTCAGCCTGCTTCATCCTTTATTCAAATTTACGCTCAGGATTATAGAATGCAATGAAGCTGCAGTCCAAAGCAATTAGGTATGAATGATCCATCAAGAAAATTTAATGTAACCCAGCAAATTACATTAAATTAGATTTTTCCTGATCTTAATTATGTTGGAAGCAGAGGCAGTATACACAAGGATCTTATTTCATGGCATGGTACTTATTTATAACAATTCTTTAGAGGAAAAACCCAATGGTTTCCTAGTAACAGCAATGACTGATGTACATAAAAGTAGATCGATCACAACTTCTGAGAGAAAACTTGCAGTACTAAGCTAAATGAAAAAAAAAAAAGGAGAAGAGAACCAGGGATAAGGCTTAAAAGCTCCCTTACTGCTGCTTATTGGGAGATGTTTCTGTTTTAGACTCAGAATTCAAATTCTTAACCAGAAGGCAGGTGCCAAGTCTTTTTCTTTTCTAAATGAAATAAAGGTCACTCTTTTCTTTTCCAATACAAGAATTCAAGGGATTCTCATCTGATGTTCTTTGGTTAAAGCACTCATCTCTGATGCACAAGTCCTGTGTTAAAATTCCCCTCTGTCTGTGGGTAGGGTTCAACATCACACTTTCTGTGGAAAATCAGCTGAAAATGTTCCCTTTCTGCTCTGTACTGACACCGCTGTTCACTGTCCCTCAGCTGAGCCATTGAGACTGAAAAGCTGCTTTGTAGACTGAAGCACTTTGGTCATCTGGTTTGCAAGAGCCCTACAAATCTCTGTACTGGCAAAGCTGAGGAGCAGGAACAAGCAGCCAAGGGGAAGAGATGGCAGGTTTTTTCTCAGGCTGGTTTCCCTGCCAGATGGTTCATTTGGTGAGTGATGACCTGTGAGCAATGTGCCACCAAATGCAGGTGAATGCCATCGCCACCGGACTGCTCACAGCTCTGTGACTAAGCTTTTCCCATACAAGATCTAATATAAGTTTATGTTTCTGCAGTACAGTGATTAAAAATTAATAGAAACAGAGACTCCTGTGTTTCAGCTTCTGTTGCAGCCTTTAATTACCTTATATGAGATAGCCATTAGGTAAAAATAAAGACATTTGCAGCTGTACAGCACGCTTTCATCTGGGATTTCATCTGAACAGAAGACTTTACAAACAGAAGGATGTACTTCTAATGCATTTGTATTTTTCTTGGTAAGAATAATAAATTTATTTTTGAAAATAAAATTTGATATTTCCATTTCCAAGATTATGAGCACAAAATTGAAGTCATTAAATTAAAGCCAATTGTGTATCTTTATTAGTTTTGTGATTTTTATTTGGGAGTCTCTGAGACTTTATGATTGCAAGAGTTCTGTGATTGCTATAAATGTTTCTATAAATGCTGTAGAAAAACATGTCTGCTCAAAGGAAATTTCTATGAATCAATCAGTGCAAGCAAAGAATAAATAAAGTGAATCAATTGTTCCATTGTAAAGCAGTAGGTTTTTTTAGAAATATTAATTGGAAAATTCTGTTGTTCACAATAAACAGAACAGTCTGGGAAGCAGGGAAACAAGAGATGATGATATTTTATCACTGCACAAAAGGATAGTGCAAGAATGTGGAAAAAACCCAATTAGCTAACAGATATTTCAGGAATGGGACAATAGTAAGAAGGAGTTAGCTCTATGTTGTTTCCTCACACAATTCTCACTGGACAACATAAATGCAATTCTTGAGCCAGAAAACTTCCCAAAACTAGTACCAGTCTTTAATCTAGATTTGCATTCTTTAAGGACTTTCTCAACAGCAGTGTAAGCTCCTATTTATACCAGAGGAGGCCCGGAGATTGCACTGAAGATCTCATTTGAATGGCGAAGTTTGTCTCAAAGTGCTTCAACCTCTGATATTCTTTGCAGCATTTTTGCTAAGACATAGGACAGAATGGGAAAGGCACTGTAGCTATGCATTGAAATCCCACTAGGGAAAATTAAACTCTTTCTGAAAAGAACTAAATTTTAGGACTGCTTATTTCAGATGGAGGCTTTTATCCTCTAAGAGCTTTTGTTGCAAAGAAAGAGAGTCCATATTTTATTCTGGATAAAGAAAAAACATTTCTCCAGTAAACCCCTCTACTTTGGTCTCAAATCAGTTAAGTGGCTATTATTGCATCAAAAAGGATACTTTCATTTAAGGCAGAAAATAAATGATTGCTGCTATTCTATTTATAAATTGATACTGGTTAAAATTCTGCCAACTCTCTGTATTGAATATACAGTGTCTTCTATTGAGCAACTGATGACAAAGCAGCTTTCCTTTTCTGCTGTTAGATGATTGGAATAACTAAAGAAAGTTTCATAGCAGGACAAACTGCTACAAAGCAAAACATTTATTTTGCAGTAATGATGCAGTTGGATTGGAAGGGCATTAATTGGTACAGCAATTATTATGCTGTCACTCACAAAAAGATGCAATGGAAGGCAGCAGATGGAAACTGAAAAATAGCATAAACTACATTACAGCATATTGATTTCCATATACTTATTGAAAGCGAAACTGTGGGCCTGTTTCAGTTCCAAATTAAGAAATACAAATTTCCCTTTGAATTTAATGGCAGTTGGAATAAAAACTCCAGGGAGCACAGCTGGGCTCCAACTTTCATATATTCTAAAATAAGTTTGGATTTAATTTCATCAGATACATATATTTTTCTGGAGGGAGGAAGAATATCAAGAAATCTAATTTTTAAGACCGACTTTCAAGAAAATGGTTAATGGTTTTGTTTATTATAAATACTTTTGAATAAAACTAATTTAAATTGAGAATAAAATACATAGGAAATATTTGAAGACAGTGAATGACAAACTCTCACCTCCCCCTTTAAAATATTTATTTTCCATTCTTAATTGAAAAACAATTTCATTTTCCTCAGAATTTAAAATAAAAATAGTAACTTTTTTTCCTGTAAAGCATCAAGATTAGTAAGTACCTGAGTAGATAGATACATGTTTGTAACAGAGCCATATCACTTTCCAGAATTGGAAGACTATTATTTAACTTAAAAGTCTTTGGCAGTATCATCAAGTCCTCCTCTAGAAAAGAAGGAGCTTTACATATGCATACAGAAGAGACTGCAGGATTGCTAGCCTAAGACCAGTAAATTTACAATATGCTGATTTTCAACATTCCAATTTTGGCACAAGAATACTGGAGCTTTGTGAAGAGCATGTCTACATGTCAATATTTTGAAACACAGAAAAATTGTTTCAATATCTACAATGTGAATTGCTTGTAAATATTATGCACAAAAAAACAAGCATTATTGCATCTGTACCCCTACCTAAAATAGAAGGTATTTAAAAGCAGTATCTTGAAACATATAATTAAAGCAAATGTATTGACTGAAGGCCAGGTCAGCTTAATTGCTGCTGTGTTTTTCTGGGAAGTGTTTTTAAATACTTGCTGTCCTGCTGCACTTAACTTGTGAATCACCTACTTAGACTATCACAAGTTGATGTAGCTCCTGTGGTAGAAATATTAGAACATCAAATACATCTTTCTCAAAGATGAGTAGGTTTACCTTGCTCTCTACTTTTAATTGGTTTCCCTTAGGATTTTTTTCCTAATAATGCATTTATATGTGTTCATAAAGAGGGGAGACATATAAATCCCTACCACCTAACATCTCCACCCAGGGCAGGGAAAGTAACTTATTTTCACATCTCTCGTTACCCAATACTCCTTTCCCTTTTTGCTCATGTTTCTGCAGCCAAAATCTGACACATATTTGGAAAAACTGATCTATTTTACAAATTATATTTCTTTGACTTGTGCTCTTCTATTTATTATCTATAACTGTAGGCCTGTGTGCCTGAACTTCAAGGAGATTAAGTAAAAGAAAGTGGAGCAGCAATTTTTGTAGTTTTGTGCTCTGAACTAATGTGCAGGTAATCACAATAACCTTTTACTTAGCTTCCTTATGTTGTCTTCCATATAAAGACCATGCCACTCCTTGCAGAAATTAATTCATTTTGTCTTTGCAGCTTTTTATGCTTGTGCTAATGTTGTAGCACTAAACCAGCCTCCTCCCACCCTCTGTCCTGAGTCCAGCTCTTTAACTATGCCAACACAGTTGAAGGAGGTTCAATCATGTTCCCACTTGACACAAAATTAGGCCAAGGTCCAAATTTGCTACCAAACAAACAAAATTTTCCAGATGAAGACTCTCAGAAAGAAGGATTTCTGAGTTTGGTTTCATGGATTCTATAGAAGTGAAATTTTCTGCAGTGATACTTTGAATTTTTAGCTTATTGATTTAAAATTTTAATATTTTTCAGGGAACCCTGATAGCCTGGCATTGAGCAGCCTCATCCTGCAACCCAAACTATTCTGTAACACAATGAAATACTTTCTTTTCAGCCATTTTTCTTGTGAGAGAAAAAAATCCTCTATAAAAAAAAAAATCAGTAAAGAAATTACTGAGCTGCTTTTCCTGACTTGCACTAAGTTAGGAGAGTTGCAGGTTTCTCTGAACCATTACACAGATGATCCAAAATTAGTGTGTATGGAGAAATGACTGTGGTCAAGATTTTTTATTTGTACTGAAAGACACGGGCATCATGACCTTGAAGAAAAGCTTTTGAGAGGAAATGTGGGCAGTTTAATACTAAAATGTATCAAAATGCCAGCAAGTTAATTAACAGCAAATAAAATCTTGAATGAGTGCCCTAACAAAGCTACCTGAAAAGGTTGAGTACTTCGTCCAAGGTGGCTAGTATCCCTGGCCTAATTTATCCTTTAAACCACAGGCTCAGTCAACCAGAAACGAATATAAAACTGAATATAAAACATCTCCACAGAAGTTTTAAAATCAAGGTTTATAATGAGAATACTAGCTGCTTCTGAACTTGTGCCTGTGCCAGGTAAATTTATTTCATTCACCACAAAAGTAAACAAAGACTAAGCATTTTTACACATAATACATACAGTTTCACTTTCCTATAATGATCTTTTTAAGCAGAAACTTCACAAAGCGGACATTCCATATTGGTAATACCGAGGGGAAAAAAAAAGGTAGAGGAGAAATTTCTGCAAGTGACAATTTCCTTCACTTCAAGGAGCATTTGAATGAGATCCAATTGCAAAATGCAATAAATAAGAAGAAAAGAATGCTCTGACCCTAAGTGCATATGGGAAAGGCTAAAGTGGAGGGAGGAGACAACAGCTAGCGAAAACTCCAACAAGAAAATTATTTTAGTGTTTATTTTGTGTCATGGAGACATAAAAAGCCAGCAAAAGAAACTACTCAGAAAAATTAACCTGCTCCTGGGATAATTGAAAAGAAGGAAGAATACAAAGCTAGTGAAAAAGGAAACAAATGTGAAGGATAGATAAAATTGTGTGGATTGAGTTACTTTTTCTTAAATAATTTTCTGCAGTCTCTAAGTAGGTAGAGCTCCACACTTTGCTATCTGCTTTTGGCTCCTGGGTAGAGCATGAAGCCATTATGACAGTCAACTGATGGTAGATCTCTGGGCAGAAATTGATTTGGAGAAAAATTTTCTTTTACATCCTTGCAAAGTGCATGTACCAAAATAATTTGAAGCTATGTATGTAGTGTTATCATCCTGGTTTACCGATTTGTTAGCTCAGTGTTCACTTTTCCCTTTCTCAAAATATTTATGTTGTGTTTTTATTACAGCCAAACTAAATGCCCAGTCAAAAGAGAGATTTTATCAGACAGATTGTTAAAAAATCAATGCCTAGATCTACCACTGATGTAACAGAAAGCAACTTACTGAAAAATTAAATGTAAAAATGCAAATTTATACATTGCATATCACTTTGATGATATGGAATATGTCACTGTTAAATATTTATTGCATTTCAAATCATGTTGACATTTCCCCTTGGATACACTATTCCAGAAAACACTATACAGGCCTGATGAAATTCAACTGATTCTACAGAGATGGAGTGAAACAGTGAATTTCTAATTTAATATTAGAATATCTAAAGCAAAATGACGGAAAAAATTACTTACATCCATAAAAAGTGTGGAATGCGGAGATAGTATACTGCCTTTAAAAACGGGTACTGCTGGGGGCTGACTGATCAGTACTGTTTAATCTTGTGGCTGTTATAATTCTGCTGATCTTTAATGTGGCCAATATTTCCTAGCCTGGTAGTATTTTCATTACAAACACTCCATTCACAAAGATTTATCACTAGCCTATAAAAAAATTGCCATAAAATGAACTCAGCACATCAGGTCTAAGAACAAAATCAGAGAGCAAATTTGGTCTGACAGGATGAAGGGAATACGTTTTTGACCTCATTTTATGTAAGTAAAATACAGCCTTGATTGGAAAAAAAATTAAAAAATAGAGAAAACATTGGCAGTCAGTATAGCGTACATTGCTTAACATAGGGAAAAATGGGGATAAAGGAGGGTTTATGCCAGCTCAAATGGATATCTATTCTACAAAATTATATTTAAAAGATAATTTTATTATGCGAGTAGAACATGAGAACTAAACACGTATAAAACATAAAGTCTAAGACATTCAGGTGGTACAGCTGAGCCCTTCCCTTTGCACTCCCAGCCAGTTTCTTTGCAAACCTGAAGAGCCAGGGAAATAGGGAGATTAATGTTAGCAAAACTAACCCTTAGCAAAAACTAACACACAAAAAAAGCAAATCAAATTGCCAAACATGTTTCATGTATGTTTGATTTCCACCGTGGAGTCAGATATGCTCCATTTCTGGGCTGTTCAAAAAGGCAGGAATGCCTGGCTGTTGGAAATGGTTCTGAGGTGTAACAAGAGCATCATTTTAGCATCAGCTGTGCTTGAGATTACCTCAGCAAATGGTTGTGCTGCAGATTCAGTCCTGTTTGAGCCATGCTAGGGCTTTTTGCGTGCAAAAGCAGCAAAATTCATAATCTGGTTTTGATCGTTTTTCCTACATCTGTTACAAAACTCAGAGTCATCCCATTACTGCACTTCCCTAGAAGTATCTGAGGACAAAGTGCTATTCAAACTCTAGACAATGTCATCCAAGAACAGCAAAAACTCTTGGACTCTGGTAAAGTGTCTTTCCTTCAAGGAACTTTGTATTTATGTTGTAACACAGGAAATTAGTCTTGCTTGTGTGTGTTTTTCTGGGAAAAGAAGGAGGAGGGTGGTTTGTGGGAGATAAAAAACACCTTTCCCAGTTTGGTAACATGAGTTATTCAAACCGACTAAAGATTTTCCACTTTTTTTTTCTGCCACCAATGAGAAAAATTCAGAGATCTCACATTAATATATGCAGGGATGAAACACAGCTTTCAGAACTTCTACCTTTCAAAATCTAATTTTTTACCCATATATTAAAAGCATTTCTTAAACTATTTGTTATTCAGATTTAGGCTTTCTATGAAATAACTTTCTGTGAAATTCTCCTCAGAAATATTCTTAAGAATATCTTAATGTGATTTCAAGTTGCAACTAGATTGTAAAAGTAGATGTCATGTAAAAGTGAAATATTGTATTAGCTGATAATTAGCTCTCTGGAAATGTTAAAAAGTTTCCTGAAACCCTTGAAGGCAGAAAGACATACCTCTCCACCAATTCTAAAGGAGAAAGCATTTTTTTTAAATTTTATTTGAAACTATAGACTGTTCTTAATAAGACTTGAGACAGCAGACAGAGTACACAAAAAGTACAGAAATGGACTTTATGACATGTATTGGAGATATAGTTTGAGGTGTTTGGTAGTAGCCATTGGAAGTGGTTGAACAGCTTATGAAATGAATGGAATAATGGAAAGGTTTCTGTCTGTACTGACTTTAACAGCACTCTGAGTTCTTTTGTTCCTTGCAGAGATTGCATATATAAAATATGTGGCAATAAGGCAGTTCACAGAGACTAAACAAATTATTTTTCTCTATAATTTATTCTCTAAAATAAAGAAGTTTATTGATTTTTAGATTATATAAGTTTAATTGGAATAAAGTAGATGTCTAAAACATCAATGAAGCACTCAGGAAAGTTAATCCATTTTTCATGACTCTATAAATAATTTCTTCTAGCTGTAAAAGCCTTCAATTACCCACCAGGAAATCAAAAACAATGGCTCTAATTCACTGAGGGATGCAAGAGTTGCTCTTTTGCTTTTTTTTTCCCTGAAAGGGAATCACTGTGATTCAGTGTGAACAAACTGTGCCATTTTTATCAGACTTGTGTAACAGTAGAGGAAATGAGTGGAGGTAAATCTGGTAAGGGGTATTGAAGATCTCGATCTACTTGTTTCTGGAGATGGGAGGAGCCCCTTTTCCTTTTTCAGACAACAGAAGAAACAGCTTAAGCCAAGGCACTTCCTTCCACACCCATCTCCCCCCACAATAAGCAAATAAGCATGACTTGAAAACCAACGGTAATGGCAAAAAGCACTGAAATTACCACCCACATGCCTTCCCTGGAAATTCGTTATTAAACCTGTAAATATTCTGTCCCGTGTTTTGCTTTTTTCTGTCCCTTAGCTGAGGATGGTTTCTTGTTAGCATTCCTTTTGTGGCCTCTCAAATCACAGAAGCTGTTTGAGCAGCACAGCAGCAGTCCCTTCAAAAGATTTCCTTAATTCCAGCTGCTGGGAAGAGAGTCCTGACAAACCCAATTGACTGATCTGCTGAAGCAGGAAGGGGCAGAGAATTATCACCTCCCAAATGGCATTCATCCTGCCCTATCTCACTCCCTGTTAGTTAAGTGTTACTAAAGCAAGCCATGAAATGACAAAAAAAAGTGCCCACAGCACAAGACAATAAGCAGCAATCATATCAGAACACGACACGTACAAAGTAATTACACTTCATAGAGACATTTACAGAAAAGAGTGTTACATTAAAGCGAGGCACTTTACTGATGGCGATTTTGCCATTGGCTTTAACTGGAAAGAACTGTAACACAGATTTTAAATTCATTATGAATGTCTGCAGTTGTAGCACACAGGTAAGAGATGCTGAGGTGAACAAAGATGAATTAATCTCCCAGAAGGGCTGAATGCTACAGATATTGGTGGATGGTAGCAGTTTAGCTAACAGCAAGATGGATAGCACGGAGCCATCAGTAGAAGAAGGGAATAAAAGGAACATAGAGGACCAACCTCACAGTTCCTGAATGAAATCTCTGGAATTTCTTACGTTTTACTAGACCATCCAGTGCTCCAGTCATTTGCAGCTATTGGCAGTCACACAGTGGCATGTGAAATCCAGAAACTGTAGCTCAGACACAAAACAGATTCAAACCAGCTTCTACCACCATGACTTGCTGCCTTTTGTGCTATTATTTTTCCCTTCAGTGCCTATTATAGCAAAGCAGCATATAATGTGGAAGCATACAATATGTGACAGTATTCCTGACTTATGGTGCTACTTCTCCATGAACACTGCAAAAGTTATTACCTTGCATGTAAATTTTTAGGTTTACTAGTACAGCTCTAGAAGGAGCGAAGTAAATAACAGAATACAAGTAGCTTTCTGGCTGGACAAAAAACCGAGAATTTAGAGACCTGAAAATCAGCTGTGATTTAAAAGGAAGTTAAAGTATGAATTCAGCAGAAATGACAACTCTGCAGGTACCATACCTGGTGAAACATGATATCATGCTTTTACACTAAGGCAAAATGGCAGCTTGCAAAACTGTGCTGTATGAGGTACTGGCTTCAGGTCGCAATAGTAAAGCCAAACTAAAATCAAACATATATATTCTCTATTTTAAGAGTACATTGAGGACAACCTAAAGGGGAACAACTGAAAAAAACAAACAAAAACCCAAATCCCCTAAAAAACCAATTTCATAAAGCAAATTACTTTTACCAGTTTTCCCAATTTATGTCTTTATAGCCTACTCCTCCCTGGAGCAATAATAATTAAAAATCAGAAATTGTGAGGACTTTTACTCATCATTTTTTAAACAGAACAAAGTAGTAATGTGTATTCCTCAGGCTGAGGTGTGAGATAACTCTTACAGAACATGTATGCTATTAACAAAATAGAGATGGTATTTATTCCACAACCGGAAAAAGTACCAAAATCTTTCATGTTATAGCTCAAACCAGTGATGACTGCACTATCCTGATTATTCAGGACACTGATTCTGCATCACAAAATCACCATATTTACATCCCACTGCTAGAACTTGCAGTTAAAATAATTTTCTTTATATAGTGTTGCAGCTGCAGATATGAGCATTACTAAGGCACAGAAGAGGGAGCATTCCATGATTCTTGGAGAGCTTTGTATCTCACATGATCGTTGCATTCTTTTAAGATTTTATACTTCCCTTCTTAAGTGGGATAATGGGATCCAGTTAGTTACTTCCACTGATGTCTCTTTGCAATGAATATTTAATGAAATACAGCAATGGCTACAGAAGCAGCTCAGAAATTGAAGTACTACCTCAAAATGTCTGCCAGTCAGTACAACAATACCTGGCTTCATAAATTCACTTTGAAAAAACAAATGAAACAAGCACTTTTTGCTTTTTGAGAACAACTATATAGTAAAAAAGGAAATTTTCTGGGAAATGAAATCTGTCTGTCCATTTACCTTAGAGGATAATCTGGAATCTAATTTAAAATGCGAACAGGGAGCTATTTAAATTTTAGAAGGTATTCAGACCTGCTGGTGAGGGCTGTGAACCATATGCTTTGTGCCTATAAATGTGTTTCTCAGACAATACCTAGGGATTTCACTAGAAGCAATGAGTAGAGGGGAAATCCAATTTTTATGTCTTTGGTAGAATGACTAAATAGCAATGACTCAGGCAACTGGACTGTCATGATCCATTACAGACCCATCCTATCCCTACTAAATTGTTACTTTAAGAGCAAAAAAAAGGAAGGATTAGCAGCTAGGAACGCACTGAAAAATGCAATGTTGCTGTTTCTACCAGCCAGCTATTATTTGTCTTCATTTTAAAAATTAATTGCCTTGAAAAAGCATCAGAGATATATGAAAATGTGTATCTTGAACTTCCTTCCCCTGAAAAGCAAAGGAAAAGGAAAGGAAAGGGAAGGGAAGTTCAGGGAAGGGAAGTTCAGGGAAGTTCAGGGAAGTTCAGAGAAGTTAAGTTCAGGGAAGGGAAGTTCAGGGAAGTTCAGGGAAGTTCAGGGAAGGGAAGTTCAGGGAAGGGAAG